>CM037777.1:38445570-38495570 GCA_021229015.1 Solen grandis | reverse complement strand
CATACCAAACTTGTAAAAATCAACATAATTATATAAAAAGAAAGAATTCTGATTATTATTGACAGTATTCATAGGTATATTTTGCAGATATATGCAGGTGTACTTAATTGAGTATAGACTTGTAGTAAGCATTATAGAATCATTAGTATCACTTATAGTTCTACACCGCTGTAGATTTAAATCTCATCTGGGTCACTCAAAAAGCTTTCCAACTTGATCTTAAAGTGGAAGGTCAGGTGTTCTACCCGCACAATCTTCTTACTCCGGAATAACACACACAGTGGGTCCATGTAGGTACACACAAGGTTTTACAGTTAGAAATGAATAAAGGTCTACAAAAAATAATGATAGAACTACTGTTGTGCTGCATGCTTTTCAGCAACAATGCATGTTTGTACCTACGTGGAAAAAAGCCCATAAGCTGATTGTTCCACATGACAAATATACTGCCTCAGCGACCTTGAACTCGTATGCAATAGTGGAATTAGGTAATTTGCTAGATAAATAAAACAGCAACATCTGTGGAGGGAAGTGTAGGTTAGGTCATTGAACTACGCGTGGCTGTGTCACTTTGGTGTCTATAGCAGCAAGGCAGAGCCATTGGATGACACGGTCAAAGACCTTAGGTTTCATGGAAGTGTCATAGTGGTAATTAGACAGTATTATTTCATAGTGTTGAATTAAGGCAGTATGGCTGGCATATTCATCACCTTTAGTGTTAGCCCTGGTAGGAATTAAGGTAATCCATCCATCCGTGGGACATTAAATCCAACAATTCGTTCATCATTGAATTATAATCATAGTCCTTCAAATGCTTAAAAAGACCTCAATACAGTGGTTGCCCGTCCCGTCCGTAGGTTCTTCATGTCCCTTGTTTCCTCCCAGAAAAATGACCACATACGCTGCCACCAGAGCCATCCAGAGTGATTAATATAAGTTGTGATAATCTGTTTCGTTATCAATGTAAAATAAATAAAGTTTGAATAAATAGACAGTTATGTTGATCATCCAATGGGTTTATGTCTTTCAGATATGAGCCAAATTATGCTCCCAACGTGTCGCTAGCTCCAGTACAGAAGTGCAAGGGGGAAGACGACGAGGAAGATGAAGAAGAAACTACAAATGAAAAACCACGCGCATCTTCGCCAAAACCTTGCTCCTCGAAAACCTACAATGAGTGGGAGGTGTGGTCAGAAAGTGACGATTCCTCAGTGGAGAGGTCATCGCCACCGCAAGGTCAGTTTCTTTGCTGTTACTTCCATTTCTGAACTCTTTTCTTCTGTTCATCTCCTGATCAATCGCAGTGCTATTTTTTAGAATTTTAAAAATATTTTTACAATGCTGTGAACAAATATGATGGCCTTTAGATAGATAGATTTATTTCAATATTAAGCATAATAAGATGGTATCAACATTTACACACAATTAAATAAAATAATATTAATAAGATAAAAAAAATCACAGTTTAGAAGGATGGGTTACAAATAAAAAGAAAAGTTGAAATAATACTTTGAGAATGTTTTGTAATGAACCAAGTCAGTTACATCAATATTAAGGATTACATGAAAAAGGGAGAAATCCTTATTTCAATCATGGTCCATATGGTTGATGACCTGACAAAGAGAGGTATGAAGATGCAACCAGTGCAGACCAAGATCAGCCTGCACATACGTTCAGTCTGATCATGGTCTACACTGTTCACTATTTAGTCCATACATTTTCAGTAAGCACCCCCATTTGCAATAAGTGGTACAGTCCAAAATGAAAAAAAAGACAATTTCCGTTTCTGATTAATCGCAATTTAGCATGGCAAGGGTAAATAATGTGGCCATACTGGAGTATGGAAACTAGAATAAAACTTGATCAGACTGCAACTGGCTTAGTATCTCCATAAAATTATCATTCAAAAGGAAAGAGAAGGTTATATGATTAATATTGTTGCTAGAAGCTCATGACATTTAGCTAAAATTTGACATTAATGCAACTGAAACCATTTATATGCTTTCTGTTGGTGCGTGTTTTTTATGAATTTGACGTGCCATCTCTTACAGGTATAAAATAGATTTGACTGGGTAGGAAATGGTCAGAACACTTCTAATTTATTGAAGAATATTTTGAGCAAGTGGACAAGGGGGATCAGAAGCCTGTTTTGCAACCTTAGTGTTTTGAGAGAAACCTTGCATAAACACACAATGCAATTGTAATAAGAGTGGAACACATGTGTCATTACCTGAAGTGTGATAGAAAAATTAGGACAGATAGATGCAGGAGAATAGTGGTCTGTATCTGTCACCTCGGCTTACAGCTGGTGACACAAAAGTAGGACAGATAGATGCAGGAGAATAGTGGTCCTTGGCTTACAGCTGGTGACACAAAAGTAGGACAGATAGATGCAGGAGAATAGTGGTCTGTATCTTGTCACCTTGGCTTACAGCTGGTGACACAAAAGTAGGACAGATAGATGCAGGAGAATAGTGGTCTGTATCTGTCACCTTGGCTTACAGCTGGTGACACAAAAGTAGGACAGAAAGATGCAGGAGAATAGTGGTCTGTATCTGTCACCTCGGCTTACAGCTGGTGACACAAAAGTAGGACAGATAGATGCAGGAGAATAGTGGTCTGTATCTGTCACCTTGGCTTACAGCTGGTGACACAAAAGTAGGACAGATAGATGCAGGAGAATAGTGGTCTGTATCTGTCACCTTGGCTTACAGCTGGTGACACAAAAGCTGCCATATTGATACTGTAGACTGCTTGTGAATTTTAACTGTGACAGACCCACAGATGGAAACCTTTGGCAAAAATAGGGGGGAAAAAACTGACTGTCCTTAGATATGGCCCATATAATTTTCAGAATTGATGGCAAGATTAAGTTATTGATTAATCATAGACACTACTGTTGAGTGACTTGATAGTTGTAATTGCTGTGCTGTTACTTTTTTTTTTTCCTTTGATGTTTTGTCATAAAAATCATGTGATTAGATAGGCATGACTACTCCGCTTGGTTATTGAATAACACGTTTCTATGAACCATAGCTGAATACAGACATGAGATAGATTCCATCTTGGCATCTTTCTTTTTTACTGCAGTATCAACAATAATTTTTCTCATTTTTTTTTTTTATCAAGTATTGAATCAGTCCATGAGTGTCATTCTTAAGGTAAAGTCCCTGAAATGGTTCCACTTTGTCTTGTACCACTTAACCTCTACCAAGATAACCAAGGTACCCTAATGAAACATTAGGAAACCTTGGTTATCTCCGTGAAAGGCCATGAGGTCCAACATGTAGTGGAACCATTACAGGTATCTTACCTGAAGACTTCAGCATATTTGTGGATAAGAAAGTTTATAACTGATTACAAATAGAGTTTCTAGTTCAATTTACTTTATCATAGTTTATGGACTGTCAAATGATGCACTCTTTTTCTCATAAATACAGTTGAGAAATGAAATTGGCACACAGTTTATTTCACCTAGCTCTGGGATCCAAACATAAAACTTTTTGGACCCTTATAGTTAAGTATTTCTGATTGCACCAGAATATTTCAGTGATGGATGATCAAATATGATTAATAAATATCAGGGTAAGGCTCAGTTGGAGGAGGTATACATTAAGTACTTTTTAATAAGAATGAATCACTTCTCATTTCTGTGAAAATGAAAACAAATTAGGTCTATGTTAAATATTTTATGTCGGCAGGATCAGATTCAAACAGCCTGTCACCGACGTCGGACGATCAACGAGCCCTGGAGATTGAGTTAGAGATGATTCGACAAGCTCTCGAGGGCAAGATTGGGGATAAGAAAGAGGAAAAAGACAGGTTCCTTCACGAGTTCTGCAAACTAAGGGCAAAGCATCAAGAATTGCTGAATAAGAACATTCAGGCACGGAGGAATCTAAAGCAGGTAAGGGACTTCATGATTTTTTTTTGGTTGAGGGGGGTGGGGAGATATATCTTATAAGTGATTATATTCTCATTTAGAACTTTTTACCCCCTTTCTTTAACAGAAGCTGATATTTGGTGATGTCCCAGTCAAAATTAGGTCATTGATTTCCAAACTCTGAGGGCTAAAAAGATAATCTGAGGTCTCCCCATATATAAATGACCCTTCTAAAAGAGTATGGTCTGTTTCTGAGAAATTTTAAATTTTCTTAAAAAAAAATAAAATAATAATAATTACTGGCTAATGCTACATAACAAAATCTGGGAAAATAAAGCCCAATTAGACTGTATTTTCTTTTTGGGGGGGGGGGGGGGAGAATGCAAGAAAGATACTCATTTGTAGGTGGAATTATGGAGAATTGCATACTTTTTTTATACCCCCAGATACCAAGTACATGGGGCTGTACTGGAGTCATGTTTGTTGGTCTGTCAGTAGATGGGAATTGTCTGCCCTATTTCTTGTTTACATTTGGTTGAGTTTTGATGAAACTTTACAAGACTGATAAATAAGTATCAAGCTACAAACACCCCCCCCCCACCCCCCCCACCCAAAGTGAGGCATATAGATTTGCCTATGTCCATACCAAAACTGTGACACAAGTAACTATGAAGGTATTTGTGTGCAGACTTTAAACTTCATTGATATATGAGTCAGGACATGACTTATGCACCTGGGTGTTGGCCTTTGTTTTGGAAAACGCAACGGGTGGGGGCATCTGTGTCCTCTGGACACATTTCTAGTTTCATTTTGTTTCTGAGGAAGAAAATGATTATTTCAAAAGCTACATTTAGAGTAATAATCGCATTCTTGCTGAATTTATTCTTGGAATGGTCTCTTCTTTATAAAATTGCAATTCAGGAGAAAACTATATTGTTTCCCTAATGTTTCATGCTTTGTGACAATAAGTGTGAGGTAATTGTGCCATTATAGTAAGATTTTGGGGAAAATACAGTTGTTTTTTTTCCCCCAATTTTAATCTTATTCTGAATTTGGGTGAAAGAAAAAATAAAAAGTTGTTCCAAAGATATTTGTAATATTGAAAAGGAGGCCAGGAAAATCAATTTTCTTTCTAGTTTGATAGCATTAGATATTCTTATATAAGAAATTGAAGCTTCTTTTTATGATTGCATTTTCCACAGGGACAAGAATATTAAATTTGGCAAATAACATTGATAACTAGGAACCTAGATTATATAAAAATGCTGTGAAGTGTGTAAATTAAATGGAACACTAATTTTAGTTGATTTCAATTGGGTTTTTATCCACAATGTTAATTTAATGCCCACAAAAATAAAAATTAATGCCAATGAAAATAAAATATTTAATGCCAACGAAAAATTAATGATTTGACTGTAAAGTAAAATTGGAATAGTCAAAAGAGTAATGACTGATATACTGTCTGTGGGATGTTAAACCCAAAAAACGAAGGAGTGATTTTCCAAGCATCAAAGTTTAGTCCAAGTTACAACAGAAACATAGGGAAAATACGTAAAGTGTCAATTTGTAAGTGCAGGAAAGACTTAAACATTTCATTTTTCACCAGACCTCAGAGTATTCCTATTTGATTGTATAATGTATAAAGAATGTTTGTTGAATGTTTTACAGTTTCTTAGGTTTCATTCAACATATACATAAATGTATCCCCATTAGCAAAGGTACAATGATATTGATAAAAAAAAGTCTTGACTTTCTATCAATGCAGGAATTAGAAAACACAAGAGCAGTTACTAAGGAGAAGCTGCAAGAAGTTGCAGACAAGAATGTTGTCATCGAGAAAGAACTGAACAAATTGAGACACGAGTCCGAGTCGCGATTAAAGGATGTCCAAAGTGATAAGGAAAAATTGCTTAGCGACGTCAAGGCGATTCGTGAGCGAGACGATCAGGAGGTGAGTGTTCCGTCGTCGTCGGCGACAGATCCGTACATGGCGCTGTGGACAGTATGGCGGCATTGGTCGGCTACTGGTCGGCTCTTTCATGTAGGATATCTGATTTGGAATACTTTCTCTGGTTTGGGCTTTTGATTTGCTTCCAGTGTTCGAAATGCTGTCAGTTTCCTGTTTTATTTTGCATCATATTGTGATTGTAAATTTGTCTTGTGGCCCCGTTTAGTTTGTCTATTGGAAAGATAAGTGAGATTCCCTATATACTGTCATTTTCTTTAGTGTTTAATCGGCTATTAATCTTGGTTTAAGTTTCATGAAGATATAATCATACATCTGATGGTTGAGTCAGGAACTTTCGGGTACTTCACGGCAGTGTCTTTATCAAGTAAGATAACTCTTGTTTGAATTTAGCTTCAGTTCTGGCACTTCATTTTTGAAGAAGATTAATTTTGTGTGCAGCCAAGTTATTGAAAAGAAATTAAAGGCATGAATGGATTTTTTTTTTTTTCTGGAACATTATATATTAGAAAACATAGTGTTATATTTGAAGAAATGTGAAGTCTCTGCTTCCAGTAGAAACATTGGTTACATTTTTGAGAACTTCATGCACAGCTGTATTTACCTTTGATTGGATTGATTTGAAACGTCACTTGCACTCAAATTTTATAATTTCAGTTTAATGAAATACTATTGGCCTTACTTGACCTAGAAAATTTAGTTGTTTTGCATAAATATTCTGGCCATTTATGATCAGATTTTTTGAAAGATAAAAGTGGGAATGTGGCTAAATATGTTTTGATTATTACCAGTTGAAATATTCTTCAAATTATTGAGGCGGCTCTTTTTGCGTTTGCTTTGAGATTTGAACTCTAGTTCCAATATGCCCTGCTATAGTTCAGTTTTTGGCCCCACTGGACATAAATATCTGTTGATTGTCTGTTTTGACATTGTGTAAAGGGTATTTCCTTGTCTTTAGTTTTGCTTTTATATTTTTAAATGCAGCTGAATGTTGTGAAATTTGAACTGAAGTTTAATTCAGATTTTAGGTTATGTCTTGTATGTTTTTTAATTTGCATGTAACACAATGTACCTTTCCAGTTTTTAGCAATGAAAATTTTAAGTCTTATGAAAATTTTAAGTCTTGTGAACATATTAAGTCTTGTCGTGAAAATATTTAGCCTGAAAATTTTAAGTCTTGTCATGAAAATATTTAGTCTGAAAAGTCTAAGTCTTGTCTTTTCCATTCTGGTTATGTCAACTGCTCACAAAAAGCATCAGAAACAAAACCATGAGTGTTTTTGTGTAAATCAGGTCAACCATTGACTACCTTTTATCCCAGTGAAGACATTGGATAACCAAACAAATTAATTTGATTAATTTAAAAACTGGACAGGTCCATGGTTGATCCATTTGTGTATTTTTCCATCCAGTTGATTGTTGGGTGTGATCTCAGAATGTACAATTTTTCAGCTTTTCTACACATTCATTCTTAACACATATTTTGTACTGGCATCCAAGCACTGTGCACTATGTTTAAAAATACAGTATTTTAGTGCTTGTCTTCATAGGTTTATATAATTGGTTTTTTTATATAATTGAGGCATTGTTGAGTAAACATATATTGGAAACATTATTGAGTTAACATATAATTAAGGCTTAACATATAATTAAGGCTTATCATATGATTAAGGCTTATATAATTAACATTAAATTGAGGAAGTTATTGAGTTCATATTTTGAGGCGTCATGGAGTTTACATATTATTGAAACATTATCAAGTTAACATCATATTGAGGCATTCTTAAGTTCATATTGTAGAGGAATGATTGAAGTGAACATATTATTGAAACATTATCAAGTTAACATCATATTGAGGCATTCTTAAGTTCATATTGTAGAGGAATGATTGAAGTGAACATATTATTTAAGGCATTTCTCAGTGTTCCAGGACTCCACTGCCTACTGGTGCATTAGGGTTGCATTCACATATAAGAAGTTTGCAGACACACTATGAGACACAGAACTGTGTTAATGCAGCAGGAAGCCGAGACTCCCTGGTAGTCTGTTTGTCTTTCCCACTGCCCGAGTTTATATTGCAGTGTAGTATCGGTAGATTGGAATCTTCGTGTTCATGAGTGTAGGTTTTTCCGCCTCATGCTGAATGCAGAGACAGTTTCAGATGTCAGTTTTTATGCCAAAACATTGCAGAAAATCCAGGACTAGACTAGAATGTAAGGCAGGTGCTAGTAAATCCATGTATTTCCCCCGTTCGGTCGGGGCGTTTTCTAGAATTTTGACATGCACGTCTCTTACAGGGATAAAATAGATTGGGTTGGGGAGGAATTGATCATTAAACACCAGCACACATGAATAAAATATAGGAGAAAGATAAAACATTGCATTTGTAAATATTTCCATGACAGCTGGCATTAATTGTTTGGAAAGAACACAGATGGTCTACTTATTATGCAGTGTTTAGTGAAAGGAAGAAATAATTTAGGAAGATTTTGTTATGATATGTCACTTAAAATTGATTTTTATTTTATTTTTATAATTTTTAATTATATGAAGGGGCTTGGCTTCCTATAAAGCAAGAAAATAAAGAATAGCTTTGATTCATTTTTTTTTTCTCTAAAGAAAAAACAACAAAACATCAGGGTACTGCAGTGTGATTTTAATATAATACATGCTATAAGGCATCCTAGTGGTTTTCATTGGAAGACATTACAAAAATTACACATACATCTAAACAATGCTGTGTAAACTGTATATTCTATATACTACTACTGAAGGCTCTGATTGTATGGCTCCTTTTATGAGCAGTCTGATCTGGCTCTGCTCTGTTTGCCATGGCATTAAGATGCATTTATGTGAAGAAAAACATTGAATAGATCATTATTTATCACAGTTTTAGCCCAATCTTAATGAAAATTGGTCAGGATGTTTGTCTACAACTTATCTTGAATGAGTTCGAAATTGGGCCATGTTGGGTCAGAAACTAGGTCACCAGGTCAGTCTTAGAAAATTTTAGAAAAAACTTGTGAACACTCTAGAGGCCTCAGTTTAAGCCCAATCTTCATTAAATTTAGGATGTTTGTCTACATGATATTTCAAATTATTTTGAAATTGAGTCATATGGGATCAAAATCTAGGTAATCAGCTCAAATCTTATAACAACCTCACAAACCACTAGAGACCACAGTTTTTGGCCCCACCTTCATGAAAATTGATCAGGATGTTTGTCTTCATGATATCTCGCATGAGTTTGAAATTGGGTCATGTCGGATCCAAAAGAAGGTCACCAGGTTAAATCATATAAGAACAAACGTGAACACTGTAGAGGCTACATTTTTGTCCCAGTCTTTATAAAACTTGATAAGAATGTTTTATGCATGAAATCCCAGATGAGTGCAAATTTAGGTAGGGTCAAATTCTAGGTCTTAGTCAAATGTTAGACAAAGCTTTGCAAACATTTTTGGTAATCATGCCTAACACAGCAATCTGACTCAGATGAGCGACATCTTGGTTCTTGTTTTTTTCTTGTAATGTCTGAGGCCCAACTTCTGACTATTTCAATATTCACTGAGAGAAATTAAATTAGTCAGGCAGGGAATACTGCAGTGAAATTCAATCAAATTAAGCTTGTATTTGAATTAATTGACTATTGTCTAGCCTTTAGTTTGACCAGTGTTTTTAGCTTTTGAATCCGGAGCTGTTTATTTAAGCATTTTTCCATAGAAAATTTCTCAAAATTCATAGAGTTTTCCCTAAAATTACAATATCCCCCCCCCCCTCTCTCTCTCTTAGGTAAATGGTGTTTTAATCCCCAGACTTGTGGCAAGATGGCCCTTTTCTAAAAAGCTTATGTCCCAGACGCCCCATCGATCACCAGACACTGTATATGGCTTCTCACTTCTCAAAACTGTCAGTTTGTAATTTGAATCTCAGTAGATAAGTGTAAGGAATTCTCAAAAAAACAACTAAATTCCCTTTTCTCCTCCGTTTGAATACTGTTTGTTTCCAGATTTCTAGATATAATGCAGATTTTTTTTTTTTTTTTTTTTTTTTTTTAAAATTTTGGTATTGGAATTTTAAGGAAAAAACTGAAAAATAGAAAAAAAAAAAAAAGGAAATGGTAATTAACGAAAATAATTAAGAAGGAAACAAAATAGAGAAAACACAAATAGATTACAAAACAACTCCATGTAATGGATATAGGTATACACAACACAAGATTTCAATTTAGATGAATTCAACTTGACAGTCAAAAGCTGGGAAATTCCGCCATAAATTCGGATGCCAGACGGCATTTTGTAAACACAGCTGTACAGAGAAAGCCGGTGAAGAATTCACCAAAAATCTGCAAAGCGTAAATATCTTCCTGCAAAACCTCAGCGTGATACTTGAAATACCAAATAAAATACCTCCACTTCGAATAACTTCAGAATTGCAATCATTCTTTGTTTAAGTAGGTACACTGAATAGCAATCTTATTTGAATGGGGCTTATAATGTTTGACAGTGAATACCAATGATATTTTTAAAATATCTGGATTTCCCACTGAGCTTAGAAAAAGAAGTTACATTTGCAGTTTTTCTTAATTTTGATACTGCTACATAGAGCAAATCCCTTCAATTTTGGGGTATCTGGCAAGTTTTTGAGGTAAAAGCTGAAAGTACTTTTGAGGGCTTAATATGAAATTTTTCTTTCCATATATTTTATGTTGGTACACATTTTCTGTCATATGACCATGTTTTAAAGTTTTAAAAAATCCTCTGTAATTTTAAGACAATTTAAAACTTTGAAGTTTATCACAACAAAATTGTCCGTTTTCTTAGAAATAGAAGTAATTTATTACACTGCAAAAGTTTCAAGTGAAAACTCTTGATTATTTCTCACAGGCTTCTCTTACCCTCAGTGCACATTTATTGATTTTAGAAATATTTATATTGTTACAATCTTTTAATTATACATGGGGGACATCTCCGAGACAGGGATAGTATTTGGGGGAAGTAAAAGGAAGGCCTCAAAGTAAAATTAACCCTTTCCCTCATAGAGGACACCATGAAAAGACCTATGCGAACAGCATAAAACCAGATCAGCCTGCGAGTAACTCGCAGGCTGATCAGGTTTTATGCTGTTCGCTGCTCTTCAGTGGTCTGGAAATTAGTATTTTGTAATTAAATTTGGTAAGGTTTAACTGTGGTTTTCTGCAGATCAGGCTTTATGTGATACCTATTGAGGGCGTCAAAATGAGTATATATGAGGGAAAGGGTTAATTAAAGGGAGAATATCAGGAAAGGAAGAGAACCTCAAAATTTAAAGGGAGTGTATTAAGATTGTAGATGGAGTGTAAGGAGTGAGTCAAGAAAGTTTAGGGATTGTTCTTTGAAAGTAAAGGGAGTGTATTGAAAGAGTAAAGGGAGTGAAGAAAAATAAAGGGAGAATATTGGGGGAGTGAGCAAAGGGAGAGTATCAAGGGATATGAAGAAAACTAGCAGAAGTCCAGGATAAATTAAGCCTTGTGTCTCCTCAAGAGGTCAGTGGTATTTTCACTTGTGACTATCTCCGTCTTGGTTACTTTGAGTTAAGTTACTATCATAGATTCAGCTTGTCTTCTTATTGTTTAGAATTCAGCTTAATGTAAAACTATATTGTTCGATAATTTGAAAATAATTACTCAGGTCATCAGCCTTTAGATATTTCTGGTATCAGAACAAATTTCATATTTAGAACAAAAAGACTGACAAATACACACAGGAGAAAAACAACTCTTCCAGTTGTAAAGCTTAATTATAGGGGTGATACTTCCTCAAGATAGGAAAAAATGCGAAACTCTCAAGGAGGAGGGGAGGTGGGGGAAAATGTGAGGTTTATAATCCCATTCAGCCCTCCCAGCAGATTTATGGATCTCGTAGAAGAAGAAGCAGACAGACTATTGTAAATAGATAAATAATTAAGTTCCCACAGATTTGCTGCCTGAAATATTACAGCCCCCAAAAAGAGGGTGATGTGTTTCTTCTCCCAGCTTAAGACTGTCTACTTTTTTTTTTATCAATTTTGCAGGAGAATTTCCTTGACTTTTTATATCATTTTGCATAATAGGGAAATTCATTTTATTCTGAAATATGCTCCTACAGTATTTGGAAATTTATACATGTACATTTTGTCAGATATTAAGGTAGGATGATTATTTTGATTTTATATTAATTTGCATAATTAAGCCTATAAAAACAGCTATGAAAACGTCATTATTATTAAAATGAGTCATAAAAAGCTTAAGATTGAAAATTGAATTTTCTCATCTTTTTTTTGGAAAGAATCAAATTTAATATACGTTTTTAGATAAATAAAAAAAAATGCAATAGTATTAAACCAGGTGAACAATATGATGCTCATTTACAAAATACAAACATTAATTTTTCATTGACATTAAATATCGTGGAATCTGTAATAAGGCAAATTTCTTTCATACATATATTTGTGGATAATCCTGCCAGAAAATGTCCCGTCTACTAGTTAAACATATTTTGTGGGGATTAATATATGTGGATAAAGAGATCCTTAGAATCCACAAAAATTAGTCCCACATGAAAATAAATGATTCTACATTATATGGAGACAAAGTAAAAGAACAATGACCGGTGTTCAGACATGTTACCACTCCTGTCTCTTGAAAGCATTTGACTGTTTTAACAAAGGGATGGCTTGTATTGGCAGAAGGTGTGAACCCTAGACAAGTTTTGTTTGTTGCTTTCACACTGAGGCATGTATTGCATGGTGCTGCGGTTTGGGATTAATTAGAGAACGCCTATATATGGTGCTGTACCTCTGACTTTGATAATAAAAGAAATGGCGAGTCTGACTTATACCCCTAAAGCTGCTCTCTGCAAATTGATGGAGGCTCCTTCAGTGAATAAAATAGTTTAAAACTTATTTATTTTACGTTGATTGGGAAACAAGTTCTTACTCCAACTTATACTAATCCCTCTCGACGGTTTCTGGAATGGACCAGTACTTTGCACCTTGGACGGTCGTGAAGAATTCTTGCCTCCAACAGGATTCAAACCTACAACCTTCGGATCCGTAATCGGATACGTTACCACTGGACTATGGTTGCCCTCTGAATAAGGGAATAAAATAGGCCATTATATGTTATGATAGGGATGCCAGTTACAGGTGGAGGCTGGTGTGTAAGTGTTTTCATTGTGTTTACTATGTATACAACCTTTGTTGGCCTAGATAAATATTCTGAAGATAAGGTTAAGACTATGAAACACTAAGGGAACACCCAAGAAGTTGTGAGATAATTAGATGGGCAGTGCTGAGGGGAGACACTCATCAGTAATGTATATGGAGTTTGTAACTTGGTATCCCAGTATCAGCTTAAATGCTTGAATTTCCCCCTGGTTTAATACTTTGGGAGATTGCTTGTTTCAAATTAGTGTCATTATTGACGCCTTGGTTTATAGATAAAGACACAATTTCTGAAATATTTGGCAGTTATTTAAATAATTGAGGGTCGGAATGGTCAGTTTTGTCACAGATATGTCTATTTGGAACTGACTCGGAGTCTGTGCATGTGGCAGGTCAAGGCATCTGTAGGTCAAAACCTAGTGGCTGAGTGAGTTGAGTATCTGCCTTGAGAGCAGGCGGTTGTGGGTTCATCCCAGACCTAGACATAAGAAAGTTATTATAAAATAGTTCTGATGTGTCCTTCCTTAGTGCTCAGGATATACACAGGGTAGTTCAAGGACTGGTTGGGCCCCGGTGTCAGGATATACACAGGGTAGTTCAAGGACTGGTTGGGCTTCGGTGTCAGGATAATGTGATTGGGTGCGGTATCATGCAACTTGTCTATGACATGATACTGCAGAAATACTGTTGGTGGGACACCAAACCCTGAATAATAACAACAATACTTGGTCATAATTATAGTGCCTTAAAGTACACAGTAACTCAATAGGACTGATAAAATACTGTTTGGACATATGATTCACAACAAACAGATCCTTAGCATGATAATAAAAATTCTGTCAGTGCGTCCAGTTTTTATTTATTGTCCCAACTCAGTGAAGCGACACTAATGAAGGCACTGAACCAGCAAAAGGTTGATAAATCAATTGATCAGGACAATCTCTTGCTAGCCGATACATTTTAAGGGCCCATTGTTTAAAGGGAGATCATTTTGATATGGGGCCCAAACAAACCGTGTAAAACTTTTTCATACTGATTAGGTCGCATTTGTTCGATTTCATGTTATTGGTCATGCTCAGCAAATAGTTTAAAAAAGATTGACAAGCTGGAGAGATGTTTGCCACCAAATGTGGCTGGAGAGAGATTTTTCAGCTGATAGGGTCCCAAGATCTCATAGATGATGAAAACTGTACTCGGACTCAAACACTTATTTATAGTATGTCAGTGTTTGAGACTCAGTGTTATTCAAACTGAAGCTTTAAAAGCTTATTGAGTGAATTTTTTGTGTCATCGCTCAATTATCATACACAAATTTGAGCAGATATTTGAGTATCAGCCCCAGATCATACTTTAGTTTATTTTCTAGAACACAGAGCATTGTTATATTCCAGTTGTGCCCTGTCTTGTGGTGGCTAGACCTAGAAAGTGTATAGTATACATGGGTAGTTATAATCCTGTATAATGGAGGCATAAATTGACTTTACTCGCCCTCAGTTGCATGCCTTCCAGTGTCCTGAGATAAACAAATAAACAAGACATGTTGACACATCAATGAAGGGATCGTGAGAGATCAGGCCTTGTTTGACAGTTTACAAAATTCATTCCTGACAAGTTTTATCAGATCTCATGGACTGATATGTGTAAAGAAATAGTCGGAGCAATTCAAGCTTGAAAAAACGTGGCATGACTGGTCAGAGATTTATGGGAACCTGAGTATCTCGGGTTGTTTGTGTTCTGTGGGTCGTGAAATCGCAGTGTTGTGTCTTCTTTATGTATGGTTGTACACTGGCAGTAAATGATGATGAAATCAGACATTTGTAAGCTATTAGTGAGTAAACATTTACAATTTCTTTTGTATGGTATGCTGCCCTGTATTTACATGTAAGAAAAAAGTTCAGTACTCTTTTCATTTATTATTTAATTGGCTCATTTTGTTCTGTAATTTTGAAGATTGACAAATTTATTGGACTTGGTTCAGGCGTTGTTATGAAGATATAATGGTTGTGGGTGAGTTGAGAGTTTTTAATGAGGAGAGAAAGAAAAATGGTAAAGAATAGCTCATGAAAGAAAGGGAAAGATAAAGTAATTACAACTATTAATTGAAGTAAGCAGGTGTGAGTAATTGAAAAAAGGATAGAGAGAGAGATTAAAGAAAGCAAAGAAAGATAGAGAAAATTAAAGCAAAGAGAGAGAGACATAGATAGAATGAAGCAATAAGGGATATATAACAGAAGATGACAAGTGGGTGAAAAAGAGAGATAGACAACATTGCTGGTGGAGGATGAATGAAAACAGACAATTCCATGGATGAGAAATGGAGTGAGCCAAAGGAAAGATGTGTTACAACTGTCAAAGTAACAAAAAATGTAGATTAATATGATAAGGGAAGAGGTGGAAATTTTAGTGAATAGTGATGAGATTTTTTAGAGAGAAAAATTGATTTGTTTTTTGTTTATCCTCAAATATTTTTTTTTTTTTTGTTGCCAACAGCTTCAAATTTTTATGAGGTTACAGAGGAAAATCTATTCAGACAGCAGCTGTCTGATCTAGGTTTGCGTCTGCTCTGCTTTGTGTCAAAATGAGTCAACATGAGGTAAAGGTTACATACAAAATCCTCTTGAGAAAAAAATTGACTTAAAATATAGTTAGCTTTCTCTGAAGGAATAATAGTCCCAAGTGTATTTTATTAATAGGCTGGTGTCAATTTGAACCTTTTTGTGTTAGGTGAATAAGTCAGGTTTTGATAAATTTGACTTCTCAACTTTCTTTTGAAAATTATTATAGTAAATATAATGTATTCTTAAATGTGACCCCAGGGTAAAATGCACTGAAGATCTGTCAGCTGCTTTAAATACATAGCTTTAAAGTAATACAAACTTCAAGAGCTCTTCCCCCCCCTTCTTTCTGTTAGTTTTACATACCGGTATTATCATGTATAAAAAATCCTTCCTACCTATCTTGCCACTTAAAGAATTGTTGGTAATGCTGATGCAATAACTGTCATTTAATAAAGACCATGTTTATATATACTGGTTTTGTCCTTAAAAACTGGGGGAGGTGGGGGGGGGGGGGGGGAGCTTTCAAAGGTTTTTTTTTTTTCTTTTTTTTTTTCTTTTTAATGTATATTTTATGATTTTATGTAAGACATACTACTATTGGGCCCTATAGACCCTTCTTAATATTATCTCATGCATATTCAGTAAGGTAACCAGAACGAGGTTTAGATGGGTCAGTTCAGACTCAGTTGTAAACAAACTCAGCAGCTTACACTGATAGAGACATATTTACACAGGTTTAAGCTTTGCTGAGGCCTAGAAAATTATTAAATAACTTACATTTTCATCATAGAAGTAGTCCTTGAACAAAAAATCCAAGTTTTACAGTGAAGACTATCTGCATTAAGACAGTTTCCATTAATCCACTATTTAAATCACAGAATACCTAATAAGCCCAGCCATGTATATTTCAAACACACAACCTGCTGACCAGATGTAAACACGTGGTTAAACTAATTCTCAACACCTACAATAAAGTCATTAAGCTTACATTCCATTGTAGATAAGATAACCTTTTAGACAATAACATATAAATTACCAGCTTCTTTTGGGCACCTAGCTAACAGTCTCCCAAATGTCTGTTTTCAGTTCATGATAATACTGATGTATGCAGCAAATGCCACAAATCTCAAAGAAAGAATAAAATTTCACATAGTTAAATGTTTAAGCCATTTTAATCATGAATGGAATTAAAGCACACATTTCTTTGTAATAAAGTATTTAATTTAAAGATTATGACATACATTTTCTCGAGACTCGAATAGAAAAATAACAATAAATTATGGGTGAAATAAACTTTTATAAGATATATTTTCAGTGGATAGCATACATATTTAGTTCAGTTGTATGAAAGTTTTTTTTTCTCTTCAGGCAGCTTGAAGTTTTTAGTAATTTGTATAAATGTAAAATAAATGCATTATTTCATTTCATATAATACTAGTTGCAAAATGTGACTGTCAAATTAGGCAAATGTGTATGTTGCAAGCATATTACGGGCTTATTCTAACAGATTGCTGGGTTAAAAATAATAAGTCCAGAGAATATTAATACATCTTTACACTAGACATTGCATATTTAGAGGCAAGAAACCTCAGGACATTGAAGTGTGTGGTTATTCGAGCCGTAACCCAGCCAAAGAATCCAGATCCATTCATTCCAGGTTATATACTAGTAACCTGTTCAGTGAGAGACCAGATCCAGTATAAAATATAGTCACAAATGGTACTACCGTACTAACTAGCTCCCACCAAGACTGGACCAGCTTTAAATGACTCCATTTTAAATTTCCAAAAAACGTTGCATAAAAATAGTATTTTAAGCAGAAGGTGTGTGTTTTCCTGGCCTGCCTATAAGAAATTACAGTTCAATCTGTATTAGCAACCACCTGTACTAAGCGGCCCATTTCATTAAGCGGTCAATTTAAATGTATTACCAAACTGTAGCATTTTATCTTATATTTGTACTTAATTTAAAGGTCACCTCTGTTAAGTGGCGACTTTCTCTTATTCCCTTGACTGGCTATTTAAGACATGTTTGACTGTACATGATTCACAAATATAAGTCAGTTAATTTCGGACTCAGTCAGATAATATTATCTTAATATATCTGAGAAAGAATTTGAAGAAATAATAATGAAACAACCACAAAAAAAGAAACTGATCAGCTCCGGCACAAAGTCAGCAAGCACAGACATACAGCATCTAACATGGGTAAGATAGCTAAATGCGGAAAAGATTGTGATTATCTCTACCTGCAACTAAAGAATTAAAGACATGAAAAAAAATATGCCAATTAACGGGGATTAGTTTTTGAATGCAACGCTTATGCTTCTTTAGAAGGAAATTCTTGGCACATGTATCCTTGTGGAATTGTTGGCAGTTCTGGTGTCCCTACATTTCATATAACCATAACCATAAGGTTTATATCACCCATCAAGAAATCAGCCATTTGGACTTCTTGAATTCTCAAGGGTCATGGAACTATCTTTGAAGATTTCAAGATAAAGAAACACTAAATTCTACTGCATCAAGTCTTAATGCTGTTGCTGTTATTCTCATTAGAAACGCTTTCTTTCAATAGAGTTTTTGTAATTTTATAAAAAAGTTGGACATTTTCTATATATTGTTTATTTGACTATAATTCTGGTCTTTTTTCAGTGTGTGAACCGGAGAATTTTGTAATACATCTGACATACACTCAGTATAAAACAATAAACGTTATATATGTAACTTCAAGCATGTGATATAATGCCTAATGATAGTTTCAGTGTACATACACTTTTGTTATTAAATATAAAATTAAGAACCTAAGACCAGGGGAGATGGTTGTTGTGTTTTTATTTCTGTACAATCAACCAATACCCTTGTTCTTAAACATAGTGATTTAAACTCAGCTTACAGTGTCTCTGGATAGCCAGATAGGAATGTGATGAGAGCTAGGTTAATTATCTGCATCATATTTTCTATTAGAATTACAAACTGGAACACTGCAATGATAATAAGAAAATTTATTTCAACAGTTTACTTGTGGATGTGCTTCCACCAGTGGTCGCCATAACTATACAAGTGATATTATCAGCTGTACTGGTGTGTATACCTGACCCATCTAAACCTCGTTCTGAGAAAAGAATCTCTGGTATGCATAAATATTGAGAAGGGCCTATGATGATACTTTAGCTGTGTGTAGATTTGAATGGCAGAGTCTTATGAGATTTTGAGGTGGGGTGGGGTGGGGTGCCGCAAGAAGGGATAAGATGACAAATTATGTCAGTTGTGCTTTGTCAGTGAAAGGGAAGATACCGGGTAATATATCGGAGCAATGTATTGTAATTGTTAACTGGGCTTTGTAGAAGGGTTGATTTATTAATGATGAACATAGTTCGTTTCGGTGGGAGGTCTTGAATGTATGATCAGACCAGGGGAATGTTCTAGACAGATTGGTGTGACTTTGGGAAAGAGGGATAACCCAGTCTTCAAAAAAAAAAAAAATCCCTACAATAATTATAGCTTGTCCATATTCAGTGAAGGACTAATGTCCTATGCTTATAACTTATTTTGATATCTTTTCTAGGTCATGCTTGATTATGCACTTTGAAAAAAGGCAATTTAGGACTCTTATATATCATTGGGATTCTTCATTTTGTTTAATTTATTAAATATATTGGATGAATTTCAAAAGTTTGATTCGGATGTTTTATAGTATTTAACTCTAAAATAGTGTTGTTTCTGATACAAGGGACTTTAACCTTCCCTGATGATCAGGGTTTACTGAGCTCTCTCTGGAACCAGTATGTCTAACTCTAGACAGGTGTGGGTCACTGGACATCATAACATAGACATATGGCCTTCCTGATGTGACAGGTCAGTAAGTAGACTATAACATGACAGACACAAGAACACTTCCGCTGTCACAACTGGTTAAAGCTTTGACCTGAAAAAGATGGGAACTTGACATTGTGTTTTGGCATTTAGTCATCTGTAATTGTCTTGTTGGATGGAAGTGATCTCAATCTATAGTTTTTTTTTCTGCCAGTTATGATTAAGTGGATTTATCCTAAGTCGTCATTAAAAGTTTTAATAAACAGTGATATTTTCAGTAAATGAGAAAGACATTTCTGTAAAAGAAACATTTCTGTTTAAAACTTTACCTCAAGGAGACTTCTGTACATATCTAGGAGTTCATGCATATTAATTAAATTCATAGTATTGGAAGGAGCTGTCTGATCAGGGTCTCCTCTGTTTGCTGTCTGATCAGGGTGTCCTCTGTTTGCTGTCTGATCAGGGTCTCCTCTGTTTGCTGTCTGATCAGGGTCTCCTCTGTTTGTTCATACAATATTGTTGCAGGGACTTTACACAGTCTACACAGCAAAGAAAAAAAGTTTTGTATACATTTTAAAATTCAGCCAGTTAGCATTCAATCAAATCATGAATTTATATATAAAAATTTATGAGGTAAAGGGTTTGTGTATATATATTACATTGAAGATCCAGTATAGTGCTGTTTCTATTTATCCTGTATTGTATTGGATGACATAATTACATAAACAAACAATCAACAAACTGAAGATTTTGGAGATATAGCAATAAACCATATTATATTGGCATTTGCATTATATATTGAAGTGTTGGGTCTACACTGTAGAATATAGTTCATATTAACCCTTTCCCTCATAGAGGAAACCATGAAAAGACCTATGCGAACAGTATAAAACCAGATCAGCCTGCGAGTAACTCGCAGGCTGATCAGGTTTTATGCTGTTCGCTGCTCCTCAGTGGTCTGGAAATGAGGATTTTGTAAATAAATTTGGTAAGGTTTAACTGTGGTTTTCTGCAGATCAGGCTTTATGTGATACCTATTGAGTGCGTCAAAATGAGTCTATATGAGGGAAAGGGTTAAGCAACTACCAGTAGTAATTAACAAAATAATTCTAGCACCTCCGTCATCTGAAATATCTGTTCTTCCATGAATAAATAAATTGGAATATAAATGAATTAATGTATTATAGAGTACAGTCTTCATAAGACTTAATTTTGAGGTTTCAACAGATTTCATTTCAACCCGGATTTCTACTTTCAGATCAGCAAGCTTCTCCAGATAAACCAGGAGTTACAGACGAGGCTACAACATTACGAGATGGCTTTCGATCAGATCCGTGTAGAAAATATCATCATGCAGGAGAAGCTGCTTCAAATGGGTGTTAATATTCTTGATCTGATTAAAGCAAACTGTAACGGTAACTTAAAAATGATGCGTGGAGCATCGCGCTCCCCACCCCAGCGCACCACCCCGCAGCGATCGCCGGAAAGTGGATCTCCCAGTCAGCTCGGGTATTCCCTTATGACACATGGAGTGATGCAACCTCATCCAGCTTTGGACATTTATGTGAAAAAGGAACGGGAAGGTGGGTCGTGAATACTTGTGGGAAAGAAAACAATAAAGATTATCTTCGTTTGGCGAAAGAAATATTCTAGGATTTTTAAATTGGAATTTCATCAGTGAAGTGTACAAAAAATTAATTTTCGTAGATTTTTTTCCCTGTGATGTATTAGAACAAATTAGATAGTTGTTGTTTTGTTACATTCATGTGTTACAAGGTCTGTGAGCATTTTTTAAATAAAACAAGGAAATAAAATTCACGGTCGAAATGTGATAGCGGACCAGAGCTATGCCAGCTGTCATTTGCAAAGCATCAGTTGTGGTTCTAGTCTAGGTAGAGGTGGACAAAAATGATGCTCCCCAAAAAAATGAATAAAATTAAAATAATCGAAAGGGAAAAAAGAGAATCTTAAAGAAGCTTATTTATTTTTATTTTTTGTTTGTTTGTTAAGTTATAATCTCAAGACACATTTTCAGGTGCGCAAGTTCTTATGTACTAAAGAATGCGCCTAAAGACTACAATGTACGGATATGGTTTGTGCTGGAATACTGCCCAGAATATGGATAAGATGTGATACAGAAATTAACCAGTAACAATACAGTTTCTCAGAATCACATCCTAATAAACACAAAAACTTTTGTGTGAAGGCTCGCTGAAATACTGAATTTCGTGTCGGAAAAGTGTTGTTGTTTTTTCTTCTGGTGCTTAGCACCTGATTGAAATAAAAAAGTGTGTTGCAGTAAATGTTTGTTTCAGACGTGTGCTGTTTTGCTCTGTTCCAAGATACAGAGTAAACAATAACAGGAAGAAACAATTATCGAGAGTGATTTTTTATCAGAGACTGCAAGTGACTCTGTATTAAGAGATGTAGTTGTAATTTGTCAGTGTTTTAAGGTGTTCAAGAAGTTTTATATAGAAAGAATTGAGTATACATATATATATATATATTGTCATCTGACAAAGTACCGTATGGTACGAAGAACTACATGTTTCATGTAAGGCAAACTATGGATACAAGCTGTCTCCAGATTGGCAGATGAAGCGTGTCTAGGTGTATTGAGAAAAATATATATGTCGCATATATCATTAACACAAACTGTTTTCAGGGTCGTTATGTACTGTCGTGTAGAATATTGAGGTCATATTTTGTCTTAGGTAGTCAAGAAAAACACCAAGGAGAAAAATTGGCAGCAAAGGCATTATTATGATGATTATTATTATTGTTATAATTTATTTGTACTATCTTTTTCTTTTTTTCTTACTTTGTTCACTATATGACATTTTGTCCCTGTTTTTATATTTTCAAACGAGTGCTGAGCAAAAGCAGAGAGAGTAGGTCAAGGTCATTTGTATGAAGCAGAAACACTAGCTGCTGAAAGCCATTTTGTTAAAAATAGTCCCCAGTATGTGAAAATTGTATCATTGAAAATACTTTTCTTTTACTCATTTCTTCAATTGAACAATTTTGTCTGTTTTGTTCACGAAACTCTGTATACTTACATTAAAAAGTATAGTTTATGTTTTGGAGAAAAAATGGCCTTGCCCTCTTAACTATAATCAAAAGAATTTGACCTCAGCTTTTGTCCTCTGTTCTGATTTTTATCTCTAAGAAAACTTGACAGGGAGGTTCAGTATAATCGAAAACATCCAGTGTTTTATAAACATTTCAACATCACATTTTATGTTCATTAGTAAACAGTGACCTTTACGTCTTTTAGAGTGTGAAGGTCAGCGTCATTCATACATGAGAAGATGCGATATTTTGCCATTGGTGTACAACATTGTGAAGTTAAACATTTCCTCATTTTGATGATGGGGGGAAAAAGGAGCGTTCCATTATTTCTGTAATTTGTTAATTATTGTGGTCAATATCAGATGAAATTATGATCATCGAACAACCAGATCTCTTTTCATGACAGGGTTAAAGTGATTTTATCTATCAATTTTTAAAACACTAATTGGCTCGGAAATAGATGCTGAATGATTAGGTTTTATACTTTGTGCTGCTTATTGATTGCTTTGCCAGCGACCATGTAGGGGAATTCCTGCAGTTTGATCCAGGTTGACTGACGTTTCAGGCATGAATGTCTCCCTGGTAAAACAGATAGAAGCTGCAATAGCCAGGTCAGAAAACTTCAATTCATAAATTTGATTTTTTTTTTCATAAGACTAGCCCCTGTGTACAAAGTAAAAGAAACAGGCCAGTAACTACAAATTTCCTTTTTGTTAATTTAAGGCAAAAATAAGAGATGAGAAAATGTTTATTTTGAGCAGTGTGAAGTTACTGAGTTTAAGCAATTCCTCTGGTCTACTCCGTATAGAAGAACATGATGTTCCCTGTCCCATTTATCTCCCAACTTAATATTAGCTGAAGACCACTTTCAAATTGTGGGTTTGTGACTTATTTAACACAATAGTCAAGGTCACTCAATAATTTTTAAGGACATTAGATAAATACAGTTTAGACTGCACGATTACATTTTAATTTATTAAATTAAATTTAATATTATTAAGTACCCATCAAATTTTGGTCAGATAATCACCAAAGAAGAAGTTGATACAACGCTATGCTAAGTGCTATTTCAGACCTTTAAGTTTTTAAACAGATATTTGCTCCATTGCAGAGGATGACTTTAGTTTGTGCCACAGGTCAAGGTCTCTGTGTCAAATGGCAATGTTTTACCATAGAAGGTGGGGGCAAATTATTTTGAATTATATATTTTTTTTTTTTTGTGACTTAAATGGCATACTCAGCTAAAAGGGGAACAATAATGTTGTATTTTCATTAAGAAATGAAATAGGAGCTGTTATCCTACTTTAGTGTTCCCCATTTAATTGGGCTTTGTAATTAAAAGAAAATCGCGATGTGTAAGCATTTTACCGCAAATACCTCAAAATAAGCATATATATGATTGTGTCAAAGAGAATCTGCCATATAATGTGGTAAACATGCTTCTGTTCTTTATCTTATAAATTCTATGGTATTGCTTTTATATGCATGTGTCATAGTATCCTGGCCTTCTTCCGTCTCTGGTCTGAAAATCTCAGAATTGATACAGAAATGTTAAGTCCTTGTTTGAAACATCTTACACCAAGTAACTGTTGCTTAGCAGTGTTTCTTGACCATGCACTGTGGTAAAAATGTTGTTTTTGACTTTGTTGTGTCATATTTTGTCGACAAAGAACATTTTCTTTGAAGATGGTCTGGTTCTCCAATTGTCATGATTTTCACTTTTTGCTTTCTGGTTTTACTGTCTTGCATGTTTTCTCACGGCAAAGTTTACAATTACTCAGTGTTGCTTAAGCATGATATGATAAGGGACAATTGTTTGTTCCCTTCTTACATTAGAAAAATTTGGCCAAAGTTTGACCTTTGGTGCTTTTCGTTTTATTGTAATAAGAACCAAATATGTCAAAAGTGGTTTACCTTTTTTGCATCCAGGTCAAGATCAGAGTGTTCAAAATTATTTTTGACGTGCTACCTCAAACCATTAATATATATGACCTTCAGAAAGGTCAAACTTTCTCCTTTTGTACCTCCAGACCATAACCTTTGTTATAGCCCTTGTATACATGATTATGATAAAAAAAATGCTGGAAGACATAAAAAAAACAACAACAAAAAAACAAAGTTATCTTGACTCTCCTATTTTCTAGAAGGCAAAACAACAACAACAAAAAAAACCCATCTTGACTCTTGAATCTTGACTCTCCTTGATTCGGGTTTTATGATCTAATAAATACATCAATTACAGAGCCCCAATACTACATGTAGTATGGTGTCGTGGGGATTTATCAGGGATAATTCTGTTTGAAAGATCTTATTTGACAATGTAAGTGAGAACTTGCCCATGTCCAGTGAGAACTTTAACCCTTTACCTTATAAACATTCATGTACAACTTTATGACTAGATGAATGCTAATTAACTATACTTCAAATGGTATATGAAATCACACAAACTGTATAGGAACTGAGCTACAATATCGCATGAGCAAACAGAGGAGACCCTGATCAGACAACTCCTGAGCTGTCTGATCTGGGTCTGCTCTGTTTGCCAGTGTGTCAGAATGAGTCAGTATGAAGTAGAGGGTTAAGGTCTGTGTTTACTCGGCAGATTTCAATGAGTAATAAAAGAAAAAATTAAGATAATCCAGTAAATTTGGCCTAGAATGTTCCCTGGATATGTATTGATAACTTGGTACAGTTTGATGTAAGAGCCATTCTCCTGCATATTTACTTGAATTATAAGCTTTCCCCTAACCTCATTATGTTGTATTTTGAGAAGAAAAAAAGTTGGATGAGGCTTTAAAATGGAGAAACAATACAAAGAAATGCATTCAGTGTCTTCCTATGTCTTTATGCACTTTATTTAAGATTTTTTCTCATTCAATTTGAAGCAGGACTACACTGATATCATTTGATGTATGTTTATATTATGTTTTCCTTTCCTTGCTTGTTTCTTTGACTCTTCTATCTTTCTATGTTTTGAATCACACCCGGTTACCTGTCAACTTGTGTCATATTTTTTTTTACCAATCTCAGATTGATATAGGGCATTTTTTATCAGCCTGAGGTGGTTTACACTTTATTTGTTAAAGTTATGAGTTCAGAATTGTCTTCATTGTTATGTGATTTATATGTGAGTTTAAAAAATACACCAACCAACCCCAAATAACTTAAGCTTAATCTAATATCTTTGTCAATTGTTTTGATATCTGGGAGTATGAGAACTTTTTTTTTTTAGAAGTAAGCAATTACTTTCAAGAACGCTTTATTGATTCCTGTTAGTGTGAAATCTTACTTTTGTAATCATCAACGAAACAATTTTTTTCTGAAGAATTGTGGAAAGATGTATTTCCTTATTCTGGATTTTGAGCAAAAAAAAAAAAAAAAGTCCTGTTCAATAATGAAACGTGTGCTGGTCACACCATAAAAGAACTGGAAATATCTCTTTGTCTGCAAATTTATACTAAAACTTCAACTTCCAGTTCATTCATTGTCAATTTTCTTTTCTTTTTTTAATACTGTAAAACCATTATATTTTGTTGATCAAGTACTAAATGGAATTTTGTGGGTACATTTATTTGTGGTTTCATGGTCTAGAAAATATGAGATCTGTTGAATGAATAAATTTCGTGAGGGCTAATATTCATAGATATAACTGTCTACGAAATAGCGAAAATTTGTGTCCCAGAAAATTAAAATATAATAGAGTTTACTGTACTTTTGATGTACACTATTCAACCATGCAGAATTATAGTGAGAATTTATTCTCAGACGTGGCTCAAATTCCGCCAACAATACTTAGCGCTAAGAAATACATAAATTCTTAAACTAGGAAGATTCACATTCCACCATTACTATTTTATGAAATATATGAGTACATGACTAAGTTGAATGAATTATTACCTTAATAATCAAAAATGATTGATAAGAAATGAAACATTTGAGTATTTTTATTAGAGAAACAAGAATGAAATACACCCTTAAGTATTTAAGTTTTACTTAGTACTAAGAACTATTGGTGGAATTTGACAGTTGTCATCAGATATGATAAGAAATAATAGCCATACTCCTGAAATGGAAATTAATTTGTATTTTTATACATACAAGGTCAACAATCAACCAATGTCTGTGTGTGTCTGTGTGTATGTCTTAACACTAGATTTTTTGAAACTTGAGCCACCCTCTCTTTGTATATTAGATTTCACTGATGAAAAAGAATATATGTTTTTAGAAATTGCTTCAGTCAATTATCAATGGCCAGTATCCACTTGCTGTTTCGTTGGAATAAAAAAAATTAATTGTTTTCATCACTCTTTTTATTCAAACATTAGCTATTTGTTTATTTCTTTTTGATTTTCAAAGAAATGCTGCTAGCTTTAAACAGGGATCGCAATCAGTTTAAATAAATAAAAAGAGAAACAGCTCAGTTTAGCATTTATTTAATCCTGTTTGTATAATTATAAGATCAGATTTTTCAGGACAAGTTTGATGGGGGGGGGGGGGCCTTAAGTCCTTTTGAAAGACAAGATCAGCAATAGAAAAAGAGCTGACTAATCAAATCTTAACCCTTTACCTCATGAATATTCATGTACAAATTCATGACTTGGTCTGGGTCTGCTCGGTTGGCCAAGGCATCAGAATGTGATTATATGAGTAGAGGGATCATAAGACTCTGGTTGGTCAATTGTCAGTTCAGGGAGCATGAAGCTCTGGTTGGTCAATCGTCAGTTCAGGGAGCATGAGGCTCTGGTTGGTCAGTCGTCAGTTCAGGGATCATAAGACTCTGGTTGGTCAATCGTCAGTTTAGGGATCATAAGACTCTGGTTGGTCAATTGTCAGTTCAGGGAGCATGAAGCTCTGGTTGGTCAATCGTCAGTTCAGGGATCATAAGACTCTGGTTGGTCAATAGTCAGTTCAGGGAGTATGAGGCTCTGGTTGGTCAATCGTCAGTTCAGGGAGCATGAGGCTCTGGTTGGTCAATTGTAAGTTCAGGGAGCATGAGACTCTGGTTGGTCAATAGTCAGTTCAGGGAGCATGAGGCTCTGGTTGGTCAATTGTCAGTTCAGGGATCATGAGACTCTGGTTGGTCAATTGTCAGTTCAGGGAGCATGAGGCTTTGGTTGGTCAATAGTCAGTTCAGGGAGCATGAGGCTCTGATTGGTCAGTTGTCAGTTCAGGGAGCATGAGGCTCTGATTGGTCAGTTGTCAGTTCAGGGAGCATGAGGCTCTGATTGGTCAATTGTCAGTTCAGGGAGCATGAGGCTCTGGTTGGTCAATTGTCAGTTCAGGCAGCATGAGGCTCTGGTTGGTCAATTGTCAGTTCAGGGAGCATAAGACTCTGGTTGGTCAATTGTAAGTTCAGGCAGCATGAGGCTCTGGTTGGTCAATTGTAAGTTCAGGGAGCATGAGGCTCTGATTGGTCAATAGTCAGTTCAGGCAGCATGAGGCTCTGGTTGGTCAATTGTCAGTTCAGGGAGCATGAGGCTCTGATTGGTCAATTGTCAGTTCAGGGAGCATGAGGCTCTGGTTGGTCAATTGTCAGTTCAGGGAGCATTAGGCTCTGATTGGTCAATTGTCAGTTCAGGCAGCATGAGGCTCTGGTTGGTCAATTGTCAGTTCAGGGAGCATGAGGCTTTGGTTGGTCAATTGTCAGTTCAGGCAGCATGAGGCTCTGGTTGGTCAATTGTCAGTTCAGGGAGCATTAGGCTCTGATTGGTCAATCGTTGAATTTTTTATATGAAATAATGCTGCATCAATTCGCTGTATAAAAATATATAAACAGTCTTGTATCATTGTAAAATTATCACATAACTTTCTAACTGATCAGGTTTACTTACTGCTTAGGTCACCCTTAGGTGCCTTTCAGTTGTCATTGCTGTGTTTCAAATTCAATTAAGAGTGATGGAAACAAGGAACCTTTTTTTCCGATGCTTAGTTTTGTCAGTTCTTTCACTCTACATAGGATTTGTACGTAGGTTGTAGCACACTAGCCCAGCTGTGGGTACATGCGCGCATGTTACCTGCTTCCTCACTATCATCATCATCGTCATCAGCATCATCATCATCATTGTTGTAATTATAAGCCCATCATTGTCAGTTTATTAAAACAGAATGTTCTTCATTAATTTATAAAAAAAGAAAAGTCTAAAGTTTTTAAACTCTGAATTTAATGAAGTGTGTTAAATTTGAGATAAATCTGGATTTTATGTTCCTGATACTGGAAACTTGTGGATAAACTGAGAATATATTACACAGTAAATATCCATGGGATTATGCTGCGAGTTAATAATTTTATTCAGCATTAATTTTATGGATGTAGATAATTTTACAGACAAATTTGTTATATTGCTGAATTGGTATGTTCTCTCTCTTGTCAGATTTAAAGACAGTTCAAACAATTATGGTGTTATTCCCAGACACTCTTATTACAAATATTACCACACTTCAATCTTCTCGGATTGAGATTTCTGCAACATTCACAAATTCTGTTCAAACTCATTTATCTCATGTTGAATTTTGCATTACTTGGAATCAAAAATTATATATAGTATATATGTGACAAAATCTTCGTACCATGGAAATCATTTGTGTTTATATGTTTGTTTTATTTGTGAAATAACATGTTATATTTGTGTATAGTTATGTTAAACATTTCTTCAACCTGTACATTAAAAAAGAAATTGTTGATTTTATCGTGAAAACCAGTTGTATTTATATAGTTGAAGGTTAGGTCGATATGTATATAGATAATATATGTAAAAAATATGAAGTGCTTCTAGTATAAATGCAATTCTTTTTTTTTTTTTTTCTTTTTTTTGGTCATTTTTCTTACATGTGAAACAAGAAACAACACCTCATCTCAATCATAAAGGTGAAAACGTGTGTTTGTCTCTCCTCCAGTCCTTAGTGTGGGTACCATATAGTGGGATATGTTCAGAATTTATGTGAAAAACTGCCAGTTTCTGGAAGCCGTCTTTTTGTTTATTTTTGTCAGCATTGTATGGATACTTTGACTGCATGGTCTTGTACTGACTGACCCCCCAGTGGTGGTGTAGGTTTGGGAAATTAGTGGTATTGGACGAGAGACAAATGCAGTGGAATGTCACTTCCAGCGCTTTGATTTCTTCACGTGTATGTGTTGTACTGGGAATGTACTGATCAGGAAGCTCTTCAACTTTCTTCACACAGAGCCACTAATTGTAGATTTCTTTCTCCTCTTTGCTATCATAAGTATTTGGGCTAGATTAAGGTAAAGTCCCTGTAATGGTTTTGCAACGTCTTGGACCACTTAACCTCTACCAAGATAACCAAGGTACCCTAATGAAACATTAGGAAACCTTGGTTATCTCCGTGAAAGGCAGTGAGGTCCGAAATGTAGCAGAACTATTACAGGGACTTTACCTTAAAATGTCCTTGTCTGGAAAGGTGGGGGGGGGGTATAAGATTTGTTGAAGATAGTTCATTGGAGATAGGTCAAACAAATGTTTTAAAAAAAATCCACTTGATTTTTTATGTTGCAGCTTGTGTTATTTAAAGGTATGTGTAAATGAAATGAGAGAAATCAGATGGTAATCCTATTGCAAGTTAATCAGAAATTTGAGAGGTTGAAATTAAAGAATGTTATAGAATGACCATCAGATGTTTGTTGTATAAGCAACAGTAATCTCTTGGGTGCCTCCAAGTAATTCTGGGGGAAATTGGTTTCAGGTAAAGTAATTGACATGGTGGGTGGACAATGTAGTGGATTTATTTTCCCTATGATTTTGTTTATTGAACAATAATGATGTAAGTAATTAATCAGAAAGAATATTTCTGGTATGGTGCTGTGGTTTTATTTAGTCGTCAGCAGTCGCATTGACCATATTGAATTAGAAGCCACGTTCTGTATGGTTATTACATGCCTGGTGCTTAACACAGATTGTGGGAGGGACATTCAAGTTTTCTGATTTGATAAAACCTTTGATCTGCAGGATGAAGATTGAAATATTTTTATTCTAGTTTTTATCTTTCCCTCCTTGTTCAGGTTGTAATATCATACCTAATCAAAGACCTCTCACAAATGCTAGTGACCCTCTTTATCAGTAAAGGTCTTGTAAAGCCATAGAAGGGTTCCCAGACTGAAGTGTAGAGTCAAACCATCATGTGCAACGACAAGGACACTGCCAGGAGGAAGGCCATTGTTATAGATTTTATTATCTTTATTTATCTTATTCTTTTGCAGTTAGCCTTCCTTACCACTGAAAAAAAAAAGTTAAGACATACAATTATATTTTTTTTTAAAGATGTCTTGAGACATGCACTGGAAATGGTTTTGAAGATAGGTGGAAGGGGATGCAGATGGTTATCATTAAATGACAAATTGAAAACCACAGCCTTCATGTTTGGGGAAGCGTGACACTGGACAGGGTTCTCACAATTTTCAAATTTGAAGTCCTGGGCTCCAGATTTAGGGAGAAGAACTCCCATTTACTGAGCACTATTTAAATGATTTTTTTTGGTAGGCCTCTCAAATTTTTGGCCAATTTTTGTCTTAGTCTCCAGTTTACAGAATCTTGGGGAAATTCCTTTGACATTGTCTTCAATGGACAGTATCTGTTGCCTCCAAGGATAAGTAGAATTGTACGGCAGTGGCTCTGTTTTTAAATGTACTCCTGTGTGAAGAAGTCGGAGTCAATATATTTGCAATAGATGTGTTAGAAATGATAGACATGTCATTGTTTTAGACCGTTTTCTTTGTTTTAATTTTGCACATTTAGATTTTATTTTCTGGTTTATTTGCTCCGGTGACCATAAAATAATTATATGTATGGAATCATTATGATGAGGGGGAAAAGTGTCGGTGTTCGATCAGGAAACTGTGACTCATAAATGGTTATTTGACTTGTAGTTTACCATGCAAACATGAAGAGTGAAGATGCGGAGGAAGATTCTGTTTGTGGGTGACAGTTTCCTGATCCATCTGTTGTTCAGGACCTGGTGCATATGGATGTTTATTTCCATGGCAACTGGTCTCATTTTGAGCAAGAACATTGGGCAAGAGTTTCTACGCAGGTATTGGAATATGTCAGCAGTTTCTGTGATTACATGAATCGGCGGTGTCTCTTACAGCTACTGTACATCTCAGGTCTAGGGTGCAACTAGAAACTCTAAAACTATCTGACTTCTGAACCAGACTGGGCTTATATGTTCAGTTTGGCTGTACCTATATCCAGTAGGGGCAGGCACACCAGACTGTAAATCTTGCAATGCTAAAACCTGAGAAGTTGACTAGTTGAAAAATGGCATTGTTTGGCATCTGTTATTTAGTTAAGTGTGAAGTGTGGTCTCTTAAATGAAATACATACAGAGAACTTTTCTGGAAAAAACAACAACTATGGCCTGAGATGTGCAATAGTTACAGGGAAAGAAATATTTCACAAGTTATGTGTGATATAGATCTAGGATACTGTGCCTCTTGAATTTTCTCCTAGATTTAATTGGAACTAACAAGTTTTTAGTAATATTAATTTATGATAAAATATTGCTGGCTTCCAGATATGTGCAAAAAGCAGTTATTATGCAAATATCTTACTTCTTTATTACTGATGTTCTAGAAAATATTTTGTGAATTTTCCTATGGGGTTGGGGGAGGGGGGAACAAAAAACAACTTTCTAAAGACGTTTGAAGAAAAAGAATCTGCCCTCTTTAATACTTTGTTGGAATTTTAAGAGATTTGAAGATACGACTGTATCTGCCTTGAAATTCTTACTTGCTGTTTAAAAGCATTTTGATTGACAGATTTCATTTTTTTAGTTCAGTGTTGCATCAATCTTATTAGCAGAATCCAGCGCTCTCGTGTTTTGGAATACTTCTGAATCAATTTCCTCTCTGTTAAGAATTTGTAAGATTAGGTATAATGTGGCAGGAGTCCTTCTCTCTAAACCTTTTTAGGATTTTTTTGTGCATTTTAGAGTCCATTAGTGTAAAATTCTAATACAGACTGACATTTGGGGCTTTTCCAGAGGTACAGCATTCTAGATCTAACAAGAGAAAATCACCTAGAACTATTTACCACATGCAAGGTGAAAAATATGTGGAGTAGTGTTTTTGTAAAAAAAAAAAAAAAATGAACAAGGGAAGTAACCCTGTGTCCCTGATTGAATGTCAGTTTTACAATGGAATAAATAGAAGAATATCAATTGTGAAAATATTATAAAGTTTTCTGAATTTGTCAGATTGTACAATGAATGTCAAGTTAAAAATTAAGGTGTGATAAGAAATGGATAACGAGAGAGAGTAATAAAGAACTGTGCAAATTAATTGCTATGCATTTACTGTGAAAGCATGTATAAGATTTTTATATATGAAATGTAAACTAATGCCTAACTTTTCAAGGATTATTAAATGACCTTGAGAGAAGGGTTGCTGACCTTTATCAGGGGTCAAGGGAGCGTGACCTTTATGGTGAAAAGAAGGGTTTACCCAGAGTGTACGTTAGTCTTTACTTGATTGTAGATTGGTCTTCCTGACTGGGGTTTAAGCAGGGTGGACTTCTTTTTGTATGAAACTTGGTATAGGATAAACTAAAGTTAATGTTGGATAGAATATCATTGTCATTTCAAGAGTACTGTCCCTTGATATCACTGGGAAACCTCACTACAAGAGTACTGTCCCTTGATATCACTGGGAAACCTCACTACAAAAGTACTGTCCCTTGGTATCACTGGGAAACCTCACTACAAGAGTACTGTCCCTTGGTATCACTGGGAAACCACACTACAAGAGTACTGTCCCTTGATATCACTGGGAAACCTCACTACAAGAGTACTGACCCTTGATATCACTGGGAAACCTCACTACAAGAGTACTGTCCCTTGGTATCACTGGGAAACCTCACTACGTGGGGATATAGACGATGTGGCATATATTTGGAATTCTGGCTTATTTGTTGGAATGAAAAAAGTTAATTGTTGGCATATATGTAAATAATTAATTTTTCTTTTTTTAACTTTTAAAGATCTTAGAGATATTTATAGTGACTACATATTGTACAGTATATGTAAAACAAAACAAAAAAACCACTTAAAATGACACCAAGAAATAAATCTATAAGAAAAAGAACACTCTGTTCAATAAGTTATCACATCATTTCATATTGAATGTTTTATTTAGGGTTGTCTTTTATGATTCGATTACTGCACATTGCATCTTGAACATTACATATGTATTTGTCTTATCCTATTTTATGTTCACGTTTTGTAACAAAATGTGTCCTTCAGTTTGTATCATAAATATCTTAAGAGACGGCTACAAAGACTTTGGTATAGATTTTTATGCTTCAAACTTCCATATTGTTGTAAACACATCATTCCTACAAAAACTATGTAACACTGGATTTGTAGCCATGGTTGACAATCTGAGCTACATTATTATATGAACATACAGAGGAGACCCAGATCAGACAGCTTCTGAAAGGAGCAGTCTGATCTTGGTTGGCTCTGTTTGCCAATTCGTCAAAATGTGTCCATATGAGGAGATGGGTTAAAAACTGAATATGTTCTGCATATTGGGAATACAGAATACATTTAGCCAACCTGACATGAACATGTTTTCTCCGTAAAAAACTAAAGAAAGTCAGCATCTGTGTGGAATTCATTGCAGTACAGCATTCTACTGTTGTTTTTCTCAGTTCATTGCTTGCTGTAGTCTTTAGATGCTATGAGAATTGCTATATTCCTGTGAATCATAAACCCTTGATGGTGAGGGTGTATTTATTATTGAATCATTGAAATTATGTTGATACTTTTCTGTACAGTGGAGTTCTTGTCCCAGACCCTACACACTGTAGAGTGGTGGGGTTTAGAACATGTGCACTCCGGTGAACAAGAATAAAAGCTTTTTTTTCATAAAGCTTAAAAAAATTCATGAAAGCATTCTTAGATTTTTAATACCTGTAAAATGATGATATGTACCATCTCTATGTGCAACCATTTCTCTTTTTTCATTTTACTGCTCTGTATGCAGCGTTCAAGTAATGCTAAATTGTTTTTGTTGTCTTGTTTTTTCAAAACAAGGATTTCTTTTATTGCAAAATAGGCTTTTTCAGTTATGAACTGTATTAAAATATTAAGTATTACACGTGTGTTTTGTCATTTATTCTGTGTCCATTTTGCAGATGTATCTCAGCAGGCCTTTATTTCACTAATCATCTTAATTAGTCCCCTACCGGTGTTCACACCGGAGGGGACTATAGGTTTGCCCTCCGTCTGTCCATCCGTCCGTCTGTCCATCTGTCCGTCCGTCTGTCTGTCCGCTCAAATCTGGATCCCGCGATAAATTAATAACTAAGCAAGCTAACTTGATGAAACTTGGTATATGACTAGATGGCAATGTGTAGATTATGCACGTCGTTTTATTTTTGTTCTTCGACTAAAATTGTGGTTGCTATGGTAACGGAAATAGTGAAAATATGGCAAAAAATGGGATCCTGCGATAACTAAGCAAGCTAACTTGATGAAACTTGGTATATGACTAGATGGCAATGTGTAGATTATGCACGTCATTTTATTTTTGTTCTTCGACTAAAATTGTGGTTGCTATGGTAACGGAAATAGTGAAAATATGGCAAAAAATGGGATCCCGCGATAACTAAGCAAGCTAACTTGATAAAAACTTGATATATGACTAGATGGCAATGTGTAGATTATGCACGTCATTTTATTTTTGTTCTTCGACTAAAATTGTGGTTGCTATGGTAACGGAAATAGTGAAAATATGGCAAAAAATGGGATTGATTACCATATTGAGTCAAGGTGGAGCCGGTAGGGGACTTATGTGTTGCATACAACACCAGTTACTTGTTAAATTGAGATTTTCCTAATTTCCTCAACTCAAAAAAATCAAAAAAAAATCTCAAATTCACTAGGTCACCAACAAAGAAAATGAAGATTTCAAGTGGATGTCATTATTAGCATCTTTGGCTTGACTATACAAAGTATTTCCTTGGTTGAATTCCACCAACAATTCTTAGTGCTAAGTAAAATTTAATACTTATGGCCGAATTTCATTAGTCTTGTTTCTCTAATACCAAAAAATATTTCATTTCTTAACATTTTTTAGCTCACCTGAGCACATGTGCAGGGGATGAGATATAAGGATCGTTGGATGTCCGTCATCCGTCCGTTTGTTTACACTCTAGCATCTTCATTTCTGAAGCAATCATCGATTATGACTGATATCGGCCAAATAGGTCAGGAGTTATGCCCTTTTTAGCATAAAAAAATGCCAGATATCACTTTGTTTACACTTTAGTGGCTTGCGGAAGGTCGGTGGTTCTACCCGGGTACCTCTGTGTACTCGGGGTCTTCCTCTACCTGTAATTAGCTGGACGTCACTATATGATTGAAATACTAGTACTATCAAAGCGACGGTAAACCCCAATACAACAACAACAACACTCTAGCGTCTCCATTTTTTGAGCAATCATCCGCAAACTTTATGACAATGTTTATGACCATAAATTTTCGATCAAGTTCGATTATTGCTGATATCAGCCAAATATGTCGGGAGTTATGCCCTTTTTAGCGTAAAAAATGCCAGATTTCACTTTGTTTACACTCTAGCGTCTTCATTTCTTAAACAATCATCTTCAAACTTTATGAACATTTTTATAACCTTAATCTCTCGACTAAGTTTGATTATGGCTTATATTGGCTAATTAGGTCAGGAGTTATGCCCCTTTTAATTTAAATAAATGCCAGATTTCAATTTGTTTACACTCTAGCATCTCCATTTCATAAGCAATGATTTTCAATCTTTATGAAAATATTTGTGACCATAATTTATTGTTCAAGTTCGATTATGACTGATATCAGCGAATGAGGTCAGGACTTATGTCCTTTTTAATATTAAAAAATGCCAGATTTCACTTTGTTTACACTCTAGCGTTTTCATTTATTGAACAATCATCTTCAAACTTTATGAAAAGTTTATGACTTTAATCTCTCGATCAAGTTTGATTTCAGCCTATTAGGTCAAGAGTTCTGGCCTTTTTAATGTTAAAAAAGCTAATCTTCATTTCTTCAGCAGTGCAGGTAATGAAGGCAATGTTTCTCAGATGAGCGTTTATAGGGCCATCTTTGCCCTCTTGTTTTTAGTTATTAAGGTAATAATTCATTTCAGCTTCATGTGCTTAAATAGTTCATAAAACAGTAATGGTGGAAAGTATATCTACCTAGTTTAAGAATTTAAGTATTACTGAGTGCTAAGTATTGTTGGTGGAATTTGAGCCTGCTATTCTACTCACCCTGGCGTTGTGGCGTTGGAGTCACATCTTGGTTAAGGGTTTGCATGTAACTATCATACATTTATTTTAGTATCCAGCTATGCTTATCCATTTAATACTTCACTAAGGTCTTCAAGGGCATCAAACAAGCAAGTTAGATAACTCTCTTTACTAAATTTATTTCAAATCATGGCCCTTTCTGGACTTTAATTTTGGTGAATGTTTTGCATGCAACATACTATCATGCTTATATCTCGGTGTCATAGGATTTACGTGAAACTTCATTCGGTGTTCAGGGGCATCAGCCAACCAAGTTAGGTTTCTCTTAAATGAATTTAAGGTATAGTCCCTGTAATGGTTCTGATACATTTCGGACCTCATGGCCTTTCACGGAGAAAACCAAGGTTTCCTTATGTTTCATTAGAATACTGGTTATCTTGGTAAATGTTAAGTGGTCCAAGTCGTAGCGGTGTTTGTCGACTTTACCGGAAGTGAATTGCTGGGCATAAACCTTAATGGAAATTATGTTCCTTTTTGAACTTAGAAATACTGGTTGTGTTTGTATGCAACTGAAATTGGTTAAAGGTTTTTAATGCGATTTACAACGATGCATACTTCTTAGTAATTATATTTATTGATTAGATATTGCACTAAAGTCTTCAGGGACATTGTACAAACATGTTCGATAACTCTTTACCAAATTAAATACAAATTATGACCCTTTCTGTGTCACCGCTGTAAGCAGAGGCGACACATAGGGATCACTTTTCCTCCGTCTGTCTGTCCGTCACTCTTCAGCTGACACGTGTTCCAAACAACATTCTTGCACTTAAAGATCCTGTTAAGATACCTAAGAGGATAACACGGAAGTTTTCTACTTGCCAGATACTAACTGAATATGTGAAAATCTTTCAGAAAAGTTTCGACATAAGTGGCTGGCAGAAATATGCCACCATATATGAATCTGGAAGGACCTGTCTTATATTTGTTTACCCTGTTTGTCATTGCGTTAAAACACGTTTATAAATATGAAGTACAGAGTAAAATTGATTTCTATTTGTAAACGTCGGTTAGGAAATAAATAAAACTTATACTTATCAGTTTAATCCACTTGACGGTTCCATACTTTATGCCTTGGAAAGTTATGAAATATTCTCGTCCTAAACGGGGTTTGAATCTGCAACCTTTTGGTCCAGTCATGTATGTTACAATATACCAAAAATCGAAAAATAATTCTTCTTCTATTATAATGGCTAGCAATCTTTTTTTTTCTTTCTGATTATTATGGCCATATTCAAGGTCAAGGATTTCCCACGTGTCGATCCTGATATTTGCTGAAAAGACAGCATCGGAAGAGACAGTAGTGGGATACAAGGGAGTCCGGGTGCGATACCCAATTCATTTTGCGAATTGACCCCTCGGTTTTTTTTTTACGTGCCCGGTGTAAAGCAACGATACACGGGAGTAGAACCAGTACTGAGTACTCCGAGTTCCCATAGCATTTGGCGAATGCCAGGCAAGGGTGCATCTTGTTCTGATTTTACACGTCTTCGGTTCGGCGCAATCACCGGAGGGAGTTTCCCCGCTGTGGCTCGAACCTAAGGCCTCCCCGAACGCAAAGCGGACACTCTACCACTGAGCTATTGAGCCAGTAGCTCCCTGTTGGTTCGCCAAGGTGTCAGTTTAAGATGACTTGGTGACGTATCATGCCATGTGTCTACGGCTGATTTAATCAATTGTTGCATTAAATAACAACCCATTCCATTTGATCTGTTTCGATAAAATTGTATCTCAGAACTGCAAAAAAAGAAAAAAAGAAAAGAAAAACAATACATGTATAATAATTTGTGAAAAAGTATTTTTTTTTTTGTATAAAATGTGTTCATGGAAAAAGTCTAATTAAATATATAATTCTGCGTTCGCCCCTAAAATTTATGTCAGTTTGTAATATTCCCTATCAGAGTTACAATTCTGTCAAAGACAAGCTTGTGAAAAGCTTTGGGTCTCGAAAGCTACAATACATGTATCTATATTGACTTAAATTTCACAGGAAATGTTTAATTTAATATATTTTCATTATTTTTTTTTCTTCCTTCATTCATATGATAAACTATCGCTTATTTGTGATTTTTTATCTAAGAGGAATAACTCTTATCACTCTATGTGGCAAAAACCCTGCAGCCGTTACTTCCCTTGTCGCGAAGCATGGCAAGCCACGGCTATCTTATAGTGTTATTTTACAATGTATTAATCCGAAGAAGCATTATATGATTTTTTTGACAATGTATTAAACGAAAACTCCTTTATATGATTCCAGACGAACTTTGTATTGAACCATCTTTCCTTATATCACACCAATTTAACAATATATTGGACCAAAACGCAGTGTATGATACGGATTCGTCATTATATCAGTCGAAAATTTCAATGTATCAATCCAAAGTAGCATTATATGATTTCATTTTGTTATTATATCAAACGAACATTCTTTATATGATTCCACTCGAACCGTGTATGGAACCAACTGTCCCTTTATCACGTTTCCTAATGTGAAACTGATTCATATTTAGTCCTTTCTCTCATGAATATTCATGTACAAATTAATGACTTGTTGAAAATTAATTTACTTGACTTTAAAGGTAACATGAAACAATATAATTACATGTAGTTTTCTTTTCTGTCCAGACTAGTGAATTTGAGCTACAATGTTAAGAGTCAACAGAGAAGATCCTGATCAGAAGAAGCTTCTTCCGGGGGCTGTGTGATCTGGGTCTGCCAAGGCGCCAAACCGGATCTATATCGGGTAAAGGTAAAAAAAAACTTCACATGCATTCTTTTCCCAAAACATAGATCAATGTACTTAAAGGCATACGTGCACAATGCAGTTATTTTTATATAGCCAAAGAAGGAAAATTAAAACTAGCCATGATACTTTTCTAAAACTTTGCATGATTATAGAAATCACACTATAAACAAATTTATGGGAAAAAATGGGGGGGGGGGGGGGTGTCACCATTCTAAATTTTGAGTTATCTGCCCCTAAAAGTGATTTTTCCCTCTTTTTTTTGCTCTTTTAAGTCATTTTCATTGGCAGATAACTCTATATTATGGGCTAGCAACACTTCATTTTTAACTCGAAGTTTGGTACTGTATTCTTTGTTACTGTGTAAAAGGTTTAGAAATTCTATGCAACAGATTTTATACTATTGTCGCATACGCGAATATATAGACCTATTCTTATTGTTTTCAAGAAAAGCACAGTATGTTTATTTGCTGAAGCAAAGTGCAAAATCTAGAATATAAAAGCGAGTTATTTTAAACTTTGCATATTGACTGAATATGAAACAACAAACAAAAATGTTAAATAAAATAAGGTATCGACAGGCTTAATTTTGAGTTATCTGCCCTTAAAATAACAAAAGCACAAAAAACTCACTTTCAAGGGCAGATAACTCAAAATGTAGAATAGTGACCCCCATTTTTTCTCCAATAATTAGTTTATGTAATTCTTTATAACCATGCAAAGTTTAAGAAAATTTATCATGGTTTTAATTTTCCTTCTTTGTCTTTATAGAAAATGACTGCACTGTGCACGTATACTTATAAGAAGCTGATTGACATGCTGTTTTCAATCCCCTCTAAAACATTCCAATTTGACCAAGGAAGGACTTAAATCCTCTATTTAAATAAAAATGGATAAAATTTGTCGACTGAGAAGAGTCTGAGCTACAATATTGCATGAACTAACAGAGGAGACCCTGATCAGACAGTTCCTTTCAGGAGCTAAGTGATCTGTATGAGTCAGCTCTGTTTAAGGTCTTCCCATCCTAATAGCGATCTATTCCATCAAAGCCATGCATATAACTTAACAATACACATGTATATAAGCTTTTAAAGTGTCAAACATTGGTAATCTTAGGGGCAAATGGACATGTTATGACAAGTGACAGAAGTTCTTTTATTACCTCCCATTGGTATTTTGTTGCCATGAGTTATCTCCCTTGAAAACTAGAAAAAAGTGACTTTCTCCATTTTCCTGTGGTAAAATTAAGATTTTTTTCTCACGAAAGTTGATACCAAATCATAAAATGCATCTTTCTACCATAAGTTTTTTCTCATAAATCAAATTCAGTTTTTTTATATTCATAGAAAATACGTATTTTCCATAGGCTTTAATGTTAACTTATATGCAGATTATCCCCCCCCCCCCCACACACACACAAATTAGATAAAAAATTCCATAGTGGAAGTAGGAATAGTATGGTTATTAGGATGGGAAGACCTTAATGCGTCAAAATCATTCTAAATATAAAGCTTGAAGGCTTTAATGGGAGTATGTTATGTCTATATCGGAAACAATCCGAGTGATGGCCAGTAATGTTTATTTCTATATTGAAATTATATCAATTTGAAGATACAGTTTTAATCACTTTAGATGTAAATCATTTTCACCATTCCGCGGATCATTTTTCCGGTGTTGACATAAATACACCCGCTTTAAATATTCCCGCTAACAATAAGACGAATCGGTTCAAATAAAGAAAAGGACAGCTGGTTCCATACAAGGTTTGTTGTTGTTGTTGTTGTTATATCGGGGTTTACCGTCGCTGCTATTATATTTCAATCATATAGAGACGTCCAGCTAATTACAGGTGGAATAAGACCCCGAGTACACAGAGGTACCCGGGTAAAACCACCGACCTACCGCAAGCCAGCTGGAAGGCTTATACATGGTTTGACTGGAATCATATAAAGATATGTTTGTATGATATAATGTAAAATTGATTCATATAATGCTACTTTATATTGATGCAGATGTAATGACGACCATATATTATATCCGTATCATATATATGACATGTGTTATACATTATACATATTAATGAAAATAGGCAATTATAAGCACCTGGCCCCATGGGCCTATAAGTCACTGTTGAGACATACAAGCATAATAAATTCAACAGTAAATATCACATATAAATATGAAAGATAAATGAACAGTCGATATTGTTGGTAATGTTGGAAAAGTAGAAGAAAATCATGATTGAAAACAAAGGTACGTCATATGTTATAGAACACCGAGAAAATTCATGAACGCTTTGGTGTCACCGATATTTTCCTGGATATGTTCTCTTTGTTATGTTACGTCGAATTTAAGTAGAATAAAAAAGATATCATTTACATCGGCAAAATATACAGTTTTCCTGTATATTGTATACACTCTGACCTCGCCACATGCTCCTGTGTTGAAGTCAGTATTCACCCGATGACACAGATTGCACGCCTTACTTTATGTACTTATGTATATTTATCTGCAGCCAGGTTATTTTCTAGCTCGTCCCACATACAAGCTACATGATTATCGACATTCTGTCGTCTGCGGGATTTAACTTTCCAGAGAGAACACACGCGCACGCATATACACGCATCCCGCACACAACAACAACAACAACATGTGGGCTTTTAATATAACGTATGAATATATAATATATATTTGCACATACTTGTAAAAAAGCATTCATGCTGTAGCTATTTACTTGGCGGTTTCCTCATCCGTCCACCCATTTATACGAACATTATGAATTCATTCAAGCAAGCCATATATGGTCATTCGATTAGTTACGATCTTGTGAACTGATAAGATTGTTAAGTGCAATATATTCTTCTTGTCATGTTTATTTTTAGAAGCAACCCATATTTCGTACAACTCGGGTTATTCGGTTTCATTGTCCTTGATATTAGGGATAGGTATCGCAAGAATTTCCGTATCGCGAAGCATATCGCGACACTATCACGATATTTTATGGCTTTAGACTTTTAACAATAAGGTTGAAAATGAATAATATATAAAATAAGCTCTACTTTGAATCATTGAAGTAAGTTGCTTGTTAATGTGAATGTAGATGACATATTAACATTCTGTCTGACGGAAAAGGCTGATTGTGCATGATTGTGAACGCCCATATTTGTGCATCCAATTTAAGATTTTTGAATTGTTGTTTTTTATCATAACTGAATATGGGAAGTTCCATTATTTAAAGCGACTTCCATATTATTTTCTTTCACATGTTTGCCTTGAGCTGGATTGTGCTGGTGAATGTGACTTGTTATTTTTAGCTCACTTAAGCGCAACGTGCTCAAGGTGAACTATTGTGACCGATGAATGTCCGGCTTCCGTCGTCCGGCGTCTGTCGTCCGTCGTCAAGATTTAACTAAAACGACATCTCCTCCTAAACCACTGGGCCAATTTTAAATGAACTTTACAGGAATGTTCCTTGTGTGAAGCCCTTTCATAGTTGTTCAAAGAATTTGGTTCCATGTAGAACTCTGGTTGCCATGGCAACGGAAAGAAAAAACATGAAAATTTTGAAAATCTTCTCCTCCAAAACTATTGGCCAGATTTCAAAGTTATTTGACACAGATGTTCATTGGGTCACTCTCTACCAAGATTGTTCAAATAATGTTTGATCCATTGAAAAACATGTCCGCCAGGGGGCGGAACCCGTTTTCCTAATATGTATATAGTAAAACTTAAAACATCTTCTTGGCCAAAAGTACCGGCTGGATTTCAAAGTTAATTGGCGCAGATGTTCCTTGGATCACTCTCTATCAATATTGTTCAAATTATTTTGATCCGTTGAAAAACATGTCCGCCAGGGGGCGGCACCCGTTTTACTTATATGTATTAAGTAAAAACTTAAAAAATCTTCTCCTCCAAAAGCACTCGATGGATTACATAGTCATTTTGCACATATGTTCCTGAGGTCTCTCTCTATCAAGATTGTTCAAATTATTTTGATCCGTTAAAAAACATGTCCGCCAGGGGGCGGAACCCGTTTTCCTTATGTGTATATAGTAAAAAACTCTCTACCAAGATTGTCCATCATGGCCCTCATGTTTTAATTTTTTTAGCTCGCCGGCACATTTCGCAATAAAAGGTTATAGCTCTAATAATGCTATATAAAATCAAGTAAACCCTGGGGTGGGTTCAGTTTTGATACAAAGGCCATAATTTGAACAGATTATGTTGAGGTCAGCTATTAAACATATATTAACACCGGTTTTTGTGGTTTCTGAAAAGAAGATATTTTGAGGGTCTATGTAAAATCAAGTGACCCCTGGGGTGGTGCCAATTTTGACCCCAGGGCCATGATTTGAACAAACTTGATTACGGTCTACTAGACCATCTTACACATCATATATCTAAACTCCAGGCCTTGTGGTTTATGACAAGAAGATTTTTCTAGTTTTTCCTATATAAGTCTATGTAAAATCAAGTGACCCCAGGGGCGGGGCCAATTTTGACCCTAAGGCCATGATTTGAACGCACTTAATAAAGGTTCATAAGACAAAGCTACACACCAAATATCTCAGCTCTAGGCCTTGCGGTTTTGGAGAAGAAGATTTAACACACACACACACACACACACACACACACTTTTAAAATCTAAATTTAGCTCCTGTGAAACAAATATGCAACAGACCGAAAGCATTTGAACTACTTTAGAAGAGCTTCATGAAGGACCATCAGGCAATTTTCATCAAATTTAGCCCAGAAGTTTAGGAGGAGATATTGTTTAAAGAAAAGTGTTGACGCCGCAATGACGCACGGACGCCGGACAAAAGGCCATCACAATAGCTCACCATGAGCATACTGGCTATCACATTATCTTTTGTCAATTTTGACTTCATCCACAGCCAACATTCTATATCGACCCAACATTGGCCCAACGTCGCCTCCTACATTGGCCGACGTCGCCACCAACATTGGCTCGACGTACTTCGTCTCCTACATTGGCCTGTCGTCGTCTCCTACATTGGCCCAACGTCGCCTCCTACATTGGCCGACGTCAAAACCAACATTGGCTCGACGTACGTCGCCTCCTACATTGGCCTAACGTCGTCTCCTACATTGGCCCAACGTCGCCTCCTACATTGGCCTGACGTCGTCTCCTACATTGGCCCAACATCGTCTCCTACATAGGCCGACGTCGCCTCCTACATTGATATGACGTCGTTCACTACATTGGCCCAACGTCGCCTCCTACATTGGCCTGACGTCGTCTCCTACATTGGCCCAACGTCGTCTCCTACATTGGCCCAACGTCGCCTCCAACATTGGCCGACGTCAAAACCAACATTGGCTCGACGTACGTCGTCTCCTACATTGGCCTGACGTCGTCTCCTACATTGGCCCGATATCGGCTTTATCTCATATTGACATCGGCCCAACGTCGACCTTATGTCGAATTGATAAAAAAAAATGTCTATTAAAAAAAAAATAATAATAAAGAAAAAAAAAGAAAAAAGACAGTTACAACAACAACAACAGCAAAAAGAGTTTATTTAATTTACACATATAACACAACTTTTACTGGTACATATGAAAATATCACTTATAATTTTGCAATCTAATAAATATTAAAATAAGTTGTTATTTTATTAAAAATAATCCCCCCTCCCCAAACAACCCCCATCTTTATGTACCCATTTTATACTACGGGAACAACAATCCCACCAAAATAAGGGCATTTAGAGGCAATCGTTAATTAACAATACTTAATAAAAAATACTGTTGACCCAATCATCTTTGATATTGAGTAAAAAAAACGTTGTTTTTTTTTTGTGCAAAAGATTCAAATGAAGGATAATCTAGAAGAAAATGAATAGTTTATTAAGTTTATTAAGTTTTGAGTTTCAATTTGCTTTATAACGTTATATATATTTCTGCTCTGTTTATATAGTGCTCATGCCATGCCATACTGGTCCATTGCTGTAGTTCTCTCCCTTCCCCGCCCTCTCACCACCCCCAGAAAAAAACAATAACAAACTCCCCCCTCCCTCCCGCCCCTAACGCCACGAACAAACAAACAACAGCAACAAACTTCAATGCATATACATAATCTGGCATTCAGTTAAATTATCACTTCAGACGTTAATATAATCATTATCAGCTAGGATATATAAATCGCATCATACTGAAATACCGGCTAGTCCGACTAAATGTAACTAGTTTTAACAAGAAATGTATTTTAAAAAAAGATATGTGGTGTTGATAGGTATTAAAGTAATGGAGATATGATGTACAAATTATCATCTTTGAATCATTTCATCCGAGAATGTCAAAATAAGCATAGGTAAAAACTTTCCATCGCAATAGGCAGAGTAAACTTCCATGTACATATTATATACTGCAGATATTTATAACGTTTGTCCCGAAACAAGTCCCACTGTGCATCAAAGAGAAGTGTTTTGTCAAAAGAGCAGAGCAATATCTTCATCAAAGTATCTGTAATTCAGTCAGGAAACTTTAAAAAAAAAAAAGTTCGTGAATACGAAGCATTTGTTTCAGCTAGTTGTCATCTCAACAAACAATAATACGTAAGTGTAGGAATATCTACTGATGAAAATCGTTAAAATACTCATTCGGCACTATCTTACGTCATGAATCAAAAGGGAGGTTAGACAGCGACGCCGAAAAAAAATATCTAACCGGAAATAGCATCCAAATATTTGGTGCCAGTGTTGGTTGGATACGGTGGCCTCATAGAATTTGACCTGAATTCAGATGCTGCAAGACGTGGTGGGGACTCAGTGTATCTCAATAGTAAACAAATGGATGTTCGTTGAAAATTTGCGACATAGGTCCACGCACAAGTAAAGGTAAGCTTTAAGTTACATTTCTTGAATATTGCAATACCGGGCATTATACTATCCAAGTACAGTGATTGTATGCGTCATATCTATGTATACACCATATATTACTACATGTATAATAATTAACTATAACATCTGATCAGCATGAAGTTAAATTATTCAAAGATCTTCCACATAGTTAAATTATTCAAAGATCTTCCAAACTGTGTCAAATATTACCGATTAAATACAAGAAGTTAGATCTACTTGAGATCTTGTTGTCATCGATTTTAACCTCCTGCAGCAGTTACCTCCCCTGATAGGTTGGCAAGAAAATGTTAACAAACGGTGAATTGAAGAAAACGACAACAACATCAACAAAAAAAAACAACAAAAAAAAACCTGGATTTGTTGTAAAACTTCAAACTCATGCCATCAAAATCATTACTTAGATATCGTTTGTTGGATGATAAAAGCTCAGAACAGGACGTCTGTTTAAGGAGGAGAGATGATTTTCCACCGTGTTTAACCGGTACGTGCGGCAGTTAGGATGGTCACTTGTCGGAGCTTATTTTATATCCGCGGGGATTATTTTTATATCTGTAAATAATGCACAATATGCATGTAGTTTGTATTGTCCCGTGGGCTCTTACTTTATTTCTAAAGAAAACATGATTATTCTACAATAAGCCATCACTAGATAAATACAAAAGCATTGGGGCCCTAGAATCGGGCGGTCGAATCGGGTTCGATCCCCGGCCGCGACATACCAAAGTCGTAAAAAATGGTTCTGTTATAGCTCCCTTGCTTGGCGCTCAGCATATAAGGGTAGTTGCAGGACTGCTTAACCGGTGTCAGGATAATGTGACTGCAGTGTGGCAAGTAGACATCGTCTCCAAATGACTGAAATACTGGCGGTGGGATGTTAAACCCAACAAACAAAAAACAAATAGACAAAATAATTGAGATTAATAAATCAACAACAACAACAACAAAATAGCAACCCCGCCCCTTTCCTTTTATTCGGCGTAGATGTCTAGCCACATATGATGACTTAAGACATGTCGAACGAGAATCTTAACAATTTTCATTGGTATATATCCCTTCACTTACAGAAAAAAGTTACGCACATTTTTTTTCAGTTGACAACTAGCAGAATTCACAAAACAGTAAATAATTTTTCTGACTGAAGTTTCTTTAACATATTGATCGATGCTGAACCAAATATGAACATTTTTCAGCTATGAATCTCTCCTTCAACTGCAAGTACTTTGACATATATAATTTCCCTTAACGTAACACTGTAACTTGATGTTCACTTGGCTAACAGGCGCGTGTCTAGGCTTACGCAAATACGTAGTTGCGTATACTTCGTCCAGAAAATCGAAAATCTAAAAGTGCCAAAACTGCAATAACAATCGATGCCTAACCCGGGTACAATTTTTTTCCGGGGGAGCATGCCCCCGGACCCCACTAGCAAGTCTGCGTATCCCGAATTTAGCCCCAGGCACGCCCCTGGCTAACGGCGATTTTTAGCATTTTTTTGAAATGCTAATGCTTGTATAACCGTTCTACATTCATCCCCACCAACTTCGATTAAAACAGCTCGTTCACCGATGACCATTGACTATAAGAATTTGATTTTTAACTATATGTGTGTATTATTTGCCGTCACTTGGCTGACAAAATTCCATTTTCGCGCATGCGCTTTCTTCATGGGATGAACTTACGAAATCGCATCCCTGGACTGGCGAAGACGCCATGTTGAGGAACGTGTAACGTGGTAGCACCTGCTTCAGGGACAATGTTTTCCTGTGCAGTGTGACCACCACTTTCCGAGTACGAGAACTGTTTTTGAACCTAATTTGTGTAGTATATGACATTTGATATTTAAAGTAGAAAAAATGATAAAGATTAAGAAGAAAACAAATAAATTAATACACGTGTTACAATACCGGAATAAAACTTTACAGACCCATGTGTACCTGTCATAGAACGTTTGTCGACTTTAATTTGAATATCCTTTAAACAAGTGACACTGTGCCCCTGTATATGTAAGACTTATATAAACAAATATTACTATTTGATTGATTTAGGGTCTCTGCATACGAAGTAGGTACATATGCACTCTCTTACACATCGGCTTACATTACATTCACCTCTGTGGTGGACAGAGAGTAGTTTGCGGATTGTTCCCATCGGCGAAATAAGGCAGAAAAAAGTTCCGAAAATAACAACTGAAATTAATATTTTACACATGTTTTATGATGATTCAAAAAGTATTTATTCAATGTTTCTATACTTTTGATCCGTTAAATACACTTAAATCCGCGTTAAATGAGTGTTTTCTGTTTTGATAAGATTCTTGTCATTGAGCCTATGTGAGGAACGAACGACAACTCTGCTTGGAGATTGGTACATATGCATACACTTCACGCATGGCTTCCTTTCTTACGCACCTTGTCGCGTATTTTTCCCAGCTAGCCTACATTGTGACCACTCTTGTGATAAACTTGTGAGGCATAACGGTGTTATATATAGAGAGATATATCTCGTATAGAAATAAGTGATAACATTTACAAATTAATTGGTGTTGTGAAATAGCGGTACAGCCTTACCTCAGAAGTGACTTTTCGATTTTTAATAAGGATAGTTAATTTACATGTATTTGTACACTGCATGTACAATAATAGAGCTGGAGACTTCATGAGTAATCGTTTGTTTACTTTAGGCCGGGGTATATATGTAAGGACCAGCTGAGGCTCGAGTCAATATTTTAATCCAACACGCTGTACAGCTCCGGAAAGTTTAAAACGGTCGAAAAGTTTAATCACAATGGAGGAAGATGATGAACGTCGACCCTTGCTGTCCACATCCGATGAAGCGAGGTAAGACTATTTACTTTTTATATGGTAATGTATTAACAAACTTTAAAAAATTATCCGATCTCTGTCATGACTTAGATCACTTGGTCCCTCACCGCTGTTGGTTCGAGTCCAGGTCTGTTAGCTCGAATGTTTCATCCAAGGAAGTCCTCTGTGTGGCCTGTGGTGGGTCTGTATGGTTCTACCAGGGTGTCTCTGCACGCTGTGTATGATCCCGAGTGTATAGAGACATCCGGCTAGAACCATATAGACATAGTCTCCAAACGGTTGAAATACACGCGTTAATCTCAACAAACAAACAAACAAACAAACAAACCAACACCTGTAATTAGTAATTAGCTGGACGTTGTTATAGGACTGAAACCCTGTCACAGCAATGGTAGGGCACAGTTTCGGTCTTTCTGGTGTTTACAGATGTGATGTATTACAGTTTATTTGTTTGTTGGGATTAACGTCCCACCGACAGTATTTCAGTCATTTGGAGACGATGTCTACTTGAGACAAATATAGTGCTGCCATACTGCAGTATCACGCCGTAGACATGTGGCATGATACCACTTCCAGTCACATTATCCAGACACCAGGCCAACCAGCCCTGCAACTACCCTTATATGCTGAGCGCCAAGCAAGGGAACTATAACAGTAACATTTTTTTACGACTTTGGTATGTCGCGGCCGGGGATCGAACCAACGACCGCCCGCACCCGAAGCGGACGCTCTAACCACTCGGCCACCGAGGACGGTCATC
>CM037777.1:38431681-38445470 GCA_021229015.1 Solen grandis | reverse complement strand
AAAATTCTGGCATTCGCATGGGAACATTATCATACTGTCAAAATCTTTATCTTTAAATTGTTAAATTTAATCCCTCGGACAGTTTAAATAGCATTTTCCCAAAGCATGTTGAATACCGTATCCCACGGGCAGTTTAGTGCACTTTTTTTTCCAGAAAAATTTGGTTTTAATAGGGGGGGTGGCCTTATATGTGTATACAGCTTTTCAGGTTTTTTTTTTCCCAATCACCGAAAAGTAAAATTACCGGTTTACGATCTAAAAAAAAGGGAAAAATTTTTGAAAGCAATAAATTGATAATATGACAAAGTGTATCCCGAAACCCCAGGATAAACAATACCGATAATTAGGTTTTCCCCTCTGCAGGCCGAAAATTTATTTTTTCTTCTTTTTTGTTTTTTTTTTTTTTTTTTTTTGTGACTATTCAAAGGGGAAATTTGAGGCTATTGTAGTCCCCCTTGGCCCCGGCGTGGGCTTTGGCGTTGCAGTTTTGGGTTTAAAAGTTTTGCATGCAAATTTTACTATCCCCTTATATCTATTTATATTTATGGTATTTACTTGAAATTTTTAAAAAATATGTTCGGGGGAAATCAGCAACCAGGTAGAAAACCCCTTAAATGATTTAATATAAAATTGTACCCCCTTTTTAACCCTTTAAAAAATTTTGGGTTTTTAATTTTTTGGGGTTTGCAATAAAAAAATTTGGGTTTAAAAGTTTTGTGAAAGGGCTACTATTTTGTTTGTATCTCAAAAACCCCTTCATGGTTTTTGACTTGAAAGTTTATGAATATGTTTGGGGGCATCATAAAACCCAAAATTTAGATAATCTTGATGGAATATTTTAAAAAATTAGGGCCCCTTTTTAACTTAAAAATTTTTGGGGTTTAAAAGTTATGATGAAAAGATACTCTCTGCTTATATTAAATTTATAAAGCACGCAAATTGATTTTAAACATCTTTAATATGTTTAGGGGTATCTTTACTTTTTGGTGGGATAATCTTGATAAAATATGAAAAAATTTTTTGGCCCTTTTTAAAAATTTAAAAAAATTTTTTTTTTAAAGTTTTGCTTTTTTTGAAAAAAAAAGGTTTTTTTCCCCCTTTTTTTCAGAAATTTATATCATTTCCCCGGGGAATGGGTTTTGTTTTAAAAAATGGGGGGGTTTTTAAGATTACCGGTATTTCCCAATATCCCTTGAAAGCTTTATGTATCGGTACGGAAAGAGCGTACTGTTTTTTTTTTTTTATCCCCAGAAAAATCTGCAAAACCCAACTTCTTTTTAGTAAAAAATTTGATTTTTAACGTAAAAATTAAACCCCACAAAAGTGGGCCGGCCCCTTGTTGTTTCCCCAAAACCCCTTTCGCAGTGGTTTTGGCCCCGATAGATAGTTAGGGAGCACTTTTGTGTTGACGTTTTTTTTCCCGGTTCCTATTTGAAAAGGTTCGGATAGAATTTTTTTGAATAAAAATCCGGCCTTTAAGTTTTTTTTATTTTATTTTTTTAATCAAACTTTTTTTTTTTAAAAACAGAAAAGCATAAAAAAAGTAAGTTTTTTATTTTTCCCCTTGTTTTTAAAAAAAACAAAAAACCCCCTTTATCGAAAATTCATGGGGCCCCGGTAAAAAAACCACGCTTTTTATCAAAAGCGCCCCCTTAAAAGGGTTTTAACCAATTTTTTTCCCCAAAAAAAATGTCAAAAGACCCCCTTTGGGAAATATGTGGGGGAAACCCAAAAACCCAAAAAAAAAAAGGGTATGGGAGAATTTCATCTAAAAGGCATAAAAAAAAAAAAAAAAAAAAAAAAAAAAGGGCCCGCATTGAAAAAAAATAGCTTTTTAAAAAAAAAATTTTAAAACCCTGTTTTTAAAAATACGCGGGGGTAGGAAAAATTAGCCCCGAAAGGGGGAAAAGGGTTTTTCCAAAAAAAACGCGATGAAAATCGGGGGTTTTTGGAAATTTGAAACCCCATTTGCTTATAAACAAAGTAAAATTTTTGTCAGTTGAACCTCAAAAGCAAATGGGGGTTTTTTTTGATTGTGAAAAGAAAAAATATTCAAAATAAAACCCAAAAGGTTTTTTAAAAACCCCAATGTTTTTGGAAAAGGGTTAAAGGGAAGGGGGTCTATGGCCATACAGTTATTTTTTTTCTTTTTTTTTGGAAATTAATTTTGATTTTTTTAAATTTTTAAAAAGGTTTTTTTAAAAAAAGGTAGCATCCCGTTTGAATTTTTTAAATTTTTTAAATTTTTAAATCTTTATTTTGCTGGCCCCTTTTACCCCCTTTGGGGATTAAAAAAAACCCAAATTTTTGCAAAACTATTGAAAACGGGTTTTGGGTTTTTCGAATATAGGGAAAAAGGGTTTTTTCTGGGGGTAGGGGTTTCACCCCTTTTTAAAACTTTTTTAAAAAAATTTTTGGGGTTTTTATTTTTTTGGGAGAAAAATTTTTTGGGGAAAAATATGTTAAAAAATTTTTTCCCCCTTTTTAAAAATTTGGGAAAATTTTTTTTTTAAAGGGTTTTGCTGAAAGGGTTACTTTCATGCTTTTTTTTTAGTTTCCGGGGTTTGGGAAATTGGGGTTTAAAAATTTCTTTAAAATTTTTTGGGTATCATACTTTTTAAAGGGGGGATAATTTTGGGGGGGGAAAATTTTTACAAGTTAGGGCCCCCCGGTTTAAACCCAGGGCACAAAAATGCTCAGGGTGGTTTTGGGGGGTCCCCTTTTTTCCCTTTTCCCTGTACCCAATTTTTTTTTAAAAAAACCCTCTCCCCTGAAATGTGGCCCAAAATTGTTTAAAAACTTTTTTTATAAAGGTCCTTGGGGGGGTTTAAAAAAAATTTCCTCAATTTTAAAGGGGTTTCCTATGGGGAACTTGGTTCCCCTGGAAAAAAAAAAAAAAAATTTTTTTTGGGAAAATTTTTTTAAAAATTTCTCCCTTTAAAAAAATTTTTGGCCAGATTTCAAAAAAAATTGGGTTTAAATTTTACCCCTTTGGGGGGGTTACAAAAAATTTTTCTAAAAAAATTTTGGACCCAAAAAAAAAAACCTGGGCCCCCGGGGGAAAAAGGCTTTTTTTTATTTTTTTTTTTTAAAAGGGGGAAAAAAAAAAAAAAAAAAAAAAAAAAAAAAATTTCCCCAAAAAAAAAACCCCAAAAGGACGAAATTTTTGAAATTTTTTTAAAAAAAAGATTTTGGGATTGAAGTCTACAAAAATTTTCAAATAAAAATGATCCTGCAAAAAAAAGGAAATTTAAAAAAAAAAAAAAATTTTAAGCTTCTTCTTTTAAAAATAAATATCTTCCCGATTTTTAATTTGCCCGGGTTTTTAAAAGGTTTTTTTTTGGTACAGATACCCCTTTGGGGGTTTGCCTTAAAAAATATTAAATTTTAAAAATTTTGGGTGTGTGTTGTAAACCCCCGGGAAAAAATAGGGGGGAAAAGGTTATTTTTAAATTTTTTTTGGGTTTTTTGCAGAATTTTAAGTTGCCATTGCAATGAAATTTGAAAAAATAAAATTTTAAAAATTATTTTTTTTTTAAAAATTGCTAGCCAGAATTTAAAAAATTTTTTTTTAGGTGTTTTTTGGGGTTTTTTAATTTGGGGAAAATTTTTTTTTTTTTTTTTCAGAAAATTTTAACAATTAAAAAAACAAAAAAAAAGCCCCTTTTTTTTCTTTTTTGGCGTCACCCAAGCCAAATTTTCCCCCATTTTAAAAAAATTTTAAAAATTTTTCCTTCTTTTTTAATTTTTAAAAATTTTTTTACAGTTATTTACTTTTGATTTTTAAAAAACAGAAACACGTAAAGTTTGGGATTCTATTTTAAAAGAAGGGGGAAAATTGCATAAAGGGGGTTATTACCCCCCCCCGCAACGAAGTTGGGGGGGGGGTTTAAAACTGGAATCAGGTTGCCCGCCCGGGGTTCCCGTCTGTCCGTCCTTTTGTAGACACAAAATTCTGCGGATACTCCCCCTAAACTTCGGGAAAGGGGGATTTTGTAAAAAACTTGCTGGCAATGATCCTTGGGACTTTGTATTAGCGCGTTATTATTTTGCATTGATTTAAACCTCCCCTATTTCCCAAAAGTTACCCCCTTTGATGTTTTTTGCTTTACAAACTTTGGGGGATCCCCTCCCCTAAACTACGGGAAAAAGGGTTTTTAATGTTTACTTGCTGTCAATAAATCCTTAGACATTGTAGCACCCGGGGTTTATCTATAAGCATTGGGGTTACCCCCCCTATATACCCAATTTTATGCCCCTTTGATGTTTTTTTCCCTTTACAAACTTCGGGGGGACTACTCCTTCTAAACTACTGGAAGGATTTTGATGAAACTTGCTGGCAGTGATCCTTAGAATTGTATAAGCGGTTATCTATATATCATTTGGTTACCTCCCCTATTTTCCAAGTTATGCCCCTTTGTGATTTTTGCATTACAAACTTCTGCGGACTACTTTGCCTAAACTACTGGAAGGATTTTGATGAAACTTGCTGCCATTCATCCTTAGACATTGTAGAAGCATGTGTTAGTTATATAAACTTGGATTACCCCCCTTTATTATAGTTATTGCCCCTTTGATGATTTTTGCTTTACAATTTTCTGCAGACTACTCCTCCCATTGGATTACCTCCCTTTTTTATAGTTATGCCCCTTTGATGATTTTTGCTTTACATTTTCTGCGACTACTCCTCCTAAACTACTGGAGGGTTTCAATGAAACTTGTGTCATTCAACCTTAGACATTGTAGTAGCGCTTTTTCTATATAACCTTGGGTTACCCCCCCCCCCCCCCCCCCCCCCCCGTTTTAAAGATATGTCCCTTTGATGGTATTTGTTTTAAAATTTTCTTCCATTGATAGATTTCAGTGAATCTTAATGATATTTATCCATAGACATAGGTATATCCATAGGTATGTGTTACAAAGGATCACTAGATTTCCATGTAGTTGGCACATATGTCCCTTATACGTATTAAGATGGAGTGTTGCTACAAAAAATTCTGATTTCATGCTCCCAAAACCTGTTTGACAAAAAAACTTGCGGGGGGGTATTAGTAAGCCCCCTTTGGCGCAGTTTAGTTTAATACAATTATAAATTATTATTGAAGCGGAAATATATACGTTGTAATTTTTTGCAGTTGTCGGTAATTAATTTCCCTTTGGTTCAATTTTATTTCTTCTGATGGTAAATGCAAATTCTCACCAGATAAAAAACAATGAAATTTTTTTGATATTATCAGTTCTGTGCGTGGAAACAGGCATCTCTTTAGTAAGTGAAAAAGAACATCTCTTTAGGCAAGGCATTTGTGCATTCTTATTATGTACAAATTCTGCATGACATCGGTGAGAAAAAAAAAGTGAACAGCGTCCTAAATTGGGGCCCTTTTTAAAAAGTATATTTACCATTTCTTGAAACTTTTTTTTGATTTTAAAAAGAGGCTATATTAATTTTTGTAAAAGTTTGTGGGTTGAAAATGGAAATCAGGTTTCATATTACAAAGTCGTAAAAAATTCCCTTTTTACAGAAAACAATTGTTTCATTTTAAAAAGCAGATGTATTGGTGAGCGTCTATGGCCTTGGGCTCTTGTTTAACTTTGAAAATTTTTGGTTTTTTTAAAATTTTGCATGCAAGGTACTTTTTGCTGATATCTCAGAGTCCCGGCTGGAATTGATTTGAAACATCTTTAATATGTTTAGGGGTATCATCTATAAAAGGGTAATACTTGTGGAATAAATTAAAAATTATGCCCCTTTTAACTTTGAATTTTTGGGTTAAATTTTTTATTCAAGCTATATCCAGCTTTATCTCAGAAATTGCTTGTGGAATAGACTGAAGTTAAGGAGTGTCTTCAAGGGCATAGAAACAGGAGGATAACTTTTGGGGTGATGCAATTATGGCCTTTTCTAACTTGGATTTTTGGTTTAAGTTTTGATGCACAGTGTTATTGTGCTTATGTCTCAGTCCTAGGCATGGGAATTTATTTTAGAATCTTAAAAAATTTTAAAAGGGGATCGATATCAAGGTACAGTCAAACTTGTGAAACGGTCCGGTATTTTAAACGGTCACCCCGGCGGGGAAGCGGTCATTTTCAGGTCCTCCCCGGGAAATTCTTTTTAATTGTCGTGTAATAAGCGGTCATTGTCAATGCAGTCGCGGTCCCTTAAAAGGGGATAATCATATTCAAAGGAGTCTAATTTTGCGGCAATCGTGGGGGATCCGATGAACGTGTGCCCATGAATCCCTGCTCTCCACCCCAGGCATAATTGGCATCTTCCCTGGCAAAAATTTCGGTGTTTGCTAACGTCACGCTGTTTGAAAGGGCTAGTTTAAACCCAATTAACCTCAAGGGTGTTTGAATTATTCCCGATTGCCTTTTATCTATGCATAGTTTGAAGTTTGGTGATGAAATATGCATCATGTATATGAACAGTTATGCACTCGTTTCTGCTACGTTCGATTTGCTCGGCTGACTAGATGATCGCCGATCGGTGTTAATGTTGGAATTATGAATACATAATTATATGTGGACATATTTTATCTTTTTGAGAGTTATAAAGGTGTTTTTATTAATTGTTTGATCAAAGAACACCGAATGTTTGCTGCTAAAAACGAGAAATAGCTAGTGATATAAATGGAATATTTAGAACATAATGTCCGCGTATGCCATCATGTCTAAACGAAAATGTCTGACGCTAGAAAACAGAATGAAAGTTCTGAAACTTCCCGAAGCTGGGAAAAGCTCAGGAATAATCGCAGCTAAATTTAACGATGGCTTGAAGAGAGTTAAAATTTAGAGCTAATAAGATCATGGCGAACAACCAACGTTAATCTAACGGTATCAGCTGTTACCGCTGGTTTCTGGACGCAACATCAAAACAAGTTCCTGTGTCTGGCCAACTTATGAGTTATTTGCCTTTTTTAAGATACATGTTTATTTTTTATATATTTATACATGTGCTTATCAGTTGAATATTTACTTTGTTATGGATATAAGACCCAGAAAGAGAAAGAGATAAAAATTGAAAGGGGAGGGGGGAAGGAAGACTTTGTGTATAGGTACGATATACATATAAAAAGGTAAAAATTCATACATACATACACATACATACAGGCAAGCATATATACCTTGACATGTACTATCAAAAATGGCCGATACTATATTTTGTCTTAAGCAGCCAACTTGTTTTAAGCAGCCAATTGTGGCCCGTCCTTGGGTGGCTGCTTAATACAAGTTTGACTGTATATCATTTTTGACTATTATTATGTACAGGGAATGTGAAGGGCAAGAATTTAAATAGATTTCATTTGATTTACCAACAAGCATTTTGAATAGTCGAGCGTGCTGTCCTCTGACAGCTCTGTTAGGTTTTCGCCTCTGCTGGGCGAAAAACCTATTTTTTCTTCTTCTGTTGTTTTGTTGTTTTTTTTTGTTTTTTTTTAATTATTTTTCCAATTCCCCCCATTTTTGTGTCCAGCCTAGCGGCCAGATTAGAAAAGCTACAGCTATGAAATTTTGGGCATGGAGTCATCTTTATCTGAACATGTGCCTAATTGGTCAAACTTTTCACATTTATTTCTGATTTAGCCACTAGGGGGCGAAATGCATGTAATCACTGTTTTGCTAATAACTCAAAAATTTGAAACCTGATTTAGATGCGGTTTTTAGCTCACCTGAGCACAAAGTGCTCAAGGTGAGCTTTTGTGATTGTCCGGCGTCCGTCGTCGTCCGTCGTGCGTCGTGCGTCGTCCGTCGTCCGTCGTCAACAATTGCTTTAAACGACATCTCCTCTGAAACCGCTGGACAGAATTTAATGAAATTTGGCAGGAATGTTCCTTGGGTGAGGCTCTACAAAAGTTGCTAAAATAAATTGATCCATGAAGAACTCTGGTTGCCATGGCAACAAAAAGAAAAATAATTTGAAAACTTTAAAAATCATCTCCTTCAAAACTACTGGCCAGATTTCAAAATAATTTGGTACAGATGTTCCTTGGGTCAACCTCTACCAAAGTTGCTACAATTATTCCGATCCGTAAAAAAACATGGCCGCCGGGGGGGGGGCTTATTTGCCTTATATGTAATAAGAAAACTTTAAACAACATCTCCTCTGAAACCACTGGACAGAATTTGATTAAACTTGGCAGGGATGATCCTTGGGTCAACCTTCACAAAAGTTGCTAAAATAAACTTGATCCATGAAGAACTCTGGTTGCCATGGCAACAAAAAGAAAAAAAAATGAAAACTTTAAAAATCATCTTCTTCAAAACTACTGGCCAGATTTTCAAATAAATTGGTACATATGTTCCTTTGGTCAACCTCTACCAAAGTTGCTAAAATTATTCCGATCCGTAAAAAAACATGGCCGCCAGGGGCGGGGCTTATTTGCCTTATATGTATATAGAGAAACCCTTAAACAACATCTCCTCTGAAACCACTAGACAGAATTTGATTAAACTTGGCAGGGATGATCCTTGGGTCAACCTTCACAAAAGTTGCTAAAATAAAGTTGATCCATGTAGAACTATGGTTGCCATGGCAACAAAAAGAAAAAAAAATGAAAACTTTAAAAATCATCTTCTTCAAAACTACTGGCCAGATTTTAAAATAAATTGGTACAGATGTTCCTTGGGTCAACCTCTACCAAAGTTGCTAAAATTATTCTGATCCGTAAAAAAACATGGCGCCAGGGGCGGGCTTATTTGCCTTATATGTATATAGAGAAACCCTTAAACAACATCTCCTCTGAAACCACTAGACAGAATTTGATTAAACTTGGCAGGGATGATCCTTGGGTCAACCTTCACAAAAGTTGCTAAAATAAAGTTGATCCATGTAGAACTCTGGTTGCCATGGCAACAAAAAGAAAAAAAAAATATGAAAACTTTAAAAATCATCTTCTTCAAAACTACTGGCCAGATTTTAAAATAAATTGGTACAGATGTTCCTTGGGTCAACCTCTACCAAGTTGCTAAAAAAAATTCCGATCCGTAAAAAACATGGCCGCCAGGGGCGGGGCTTATTTGCCTTATATGTATATAGGGAAAAACTTTAATCAACATTTCCTCTGAAACCACTGGACAGAATTTGATTAAACTTGACAGAATGATCCTTGGGTCAACCTTCACAAAAGTTCCTAAAATAAACTTGATCCATATAGAACTCTGGTTGCCATGGCTACAAAAAGAAAAAAAATATGAAAACTTTAAAATCATCTTCTTCAAAACTACTGGCCAGATTTTAAAATAAATTGGAACAGATGTTCCTTGGGTCAACCTATTTATCTCAGGTGAGCGATTTAGGGCCATCATGGGCCTCTTGTTTAATTACGCATAGAATAATATGCCATCGAAATTTCATTCTCCTAGGACGATTGCAACATATGAAAATCCTTGAGGAAGAAAAGAATAATAATAATAATAACTAGATGTCATTCGTCTAAACGATGATAGGACTTTCTGCAACCTGTGTTAATGCAAAAAGCAGGAGATAGAAGTTTCATGTAATGACTCACCTCTCGTAGTATTTCATGTTCATGCTGAACAATTGACATTATATTCCGTGAAAAATAAGCCTTAGTTATAAGAAAATCGAAATTTAGCATCTGAAGCCTGTGTCATTAAATTTTCATAGCCCTTCGAAAATTTCCCATAAAGAAATAATCCAGTAAATATTAGAAATACATTATCATATAATGACGTCACGTGACGTCATATGACGTTAATTTTCATAAAATCGTTAAGACTCCCAGAGACCTATATACTGACCAAATATCAACTTTCTATTTCAAAAAGGACCGATTTTATAAGCATTTGAAAATTTACGACCTTGGTTCGAATCTTGGAATCGCTATAGAACCATGCACTTTTCAAATTTTGAAAAACAGACACCGGGATGCACAACTAGAAATTAATATACACATTCTGTTAAAATTTGATGAATATCGGTTCATCAATAATGGCTGTAGACTGCGTACAAACTTTAGTAGCATATGTCAATTGTGACGTCATATGACGTCATAGACATATGAAATTCATAGAAATCAAAATTTCCTCATGTGACTAATAAGCCATAAAAATTTCGTCCTAGGGTTATTGCAACATAGAAAAATAATCGTTTACTAAGGAAGAAAGAAAGAATAATAATAATAAATATATGTAAAATGACGTCACGTGATGTCATATGACGTTTATTTTCTCATAATTGTTTAAGACACCCAGAGACCTACTAACTGACAAAATTTCAACTTTCTATCTCAAATAGGACAGTTTTTTAAGCATTTAAAAATTGACGTCCTTGGTTCGAATCTTGGATCCGCCATAGATGCTTGGACTTTTCGAATTTTGAAAAACGGACACGGTATACACAATAAGTACGTAATATACACATACTGTGAAAATTTGATGAAAATCGGCCCATTAATAATGGCTCTGGGCCGTGTACAAACTTTCGTAGTCAATTTCAAATGTGACGTCATATGACGTCATAGGCTTTTGAAAATCATTGAAATCGAAATTTCAGCATCTGAATCATTTGTCATTATATTTTCATTGCCCTTCGACAATTTCAACATATAGAAATACTCTTGTTAATATTAGAAATACATTATCATATAATGACGTCACGTACGTCATATGACATTTATTTTCACAAAATCTTTAAGACTCTTAGAGACCTATATACTGACCAAATATCACTTTTCTATCTCAAATAGGACCGATTTTATAAGCATTTAAAAATTTACGACCTCGGTTCGAATCTTGAATTCGCTATAGAACCATGGACTTTTCGGATTTTGAAAAAAAGAAAACCGAGATGCACAACTAGATCTTAATATACACTTTCTGTGAAAGTTTGATGAAAATCGGCCCATTAATAATGGCTCTGGACCGTGTACAAACTTTTGTAGTCAATTTCAAATGTGACGTCATATGACGTCATAGGCTTCTGAAAATCATTGAAATCGATATTTTTGCATCTGAAGCATGCGGCAAAAATTTTTCATTGCCCTCAAAAATTTCAACATATAGAAATAATCTTGTTAGAATTAGAAATTCATTATCATATAACGACGTCACGTGACGTCATATGACATTTATTTTCACAAAATGTTTAAGACTCCCAGAGACCTATATACTGACCTAATATCATCTTTCTATCTCAAATAGGACCGATTTTATAAGAATTTGAAAATTTAAGACCTTGGTTCGAATCTTGGAATCGATATAGAACCTTGGACTTTTTGAATTTTGATTAACGGACACCGGGATGCACAACTAGAACTTAATATACACAATCTGTGAAAATTTGATGAAAATCGTTCACAAACAATGGCTGTAGACCGCGTACAAACTTTTGTAGCATATTTCAAATGTGACGTCATATGACGTCATAGGAATATGAAAATCATTGAAATCGATATTTTTGCATCTGAAGCATGCGGCATAAAATTTTCATTGCCCTCAAAAATTTCAACATATAGAAATATTCTTGTTAATATTAGAAATACATTATCATATACATAATGACATCACGTGACGTCATATGACATTTATTTTCACAAAATGTTTAAAACTTCTAGAGACTATATACTGACTAAATATCAACTTTATTTCTTAAATAGGACAGATTTTATAAGCATTTTAAAAATTTACGACCTTGGTTCGAATCTTTGATTCGCTATAGAACCATGGACTTTTCAAATTTTGAAAAAACGGACACCGGGATGCACAACTAGAGCCTAACATACACATTCTGTGAAATTTTGATGAAAATCGGTCCAGAAATAATGGCTGTAGACCGCGTACAAACTTTTTCACGTGACGTCAAGTCTGACGTTATATGACGTCACATGAATATGAAAATACATGCCATAAAATTCTGATTGTTCAGGCCAATGGCAACACATCGAAATTAACACAAATATAGAGGAAGAAAAAAAGAATAATAATAAGAAGAAGAAGAATAAACAGTACAAACCCAATAGGACTTTCTGCCAGTAGGCAGAAAGTCCTAATAATAATAATAACTAGATGTCATTCGTGAAAACGAATGATAGGACTTTCTGCAAGCTGTATTAATGCAAAAAGCAGGAGATAGAAGTTTCTTGTAATGACTCACCTCTGGTAGTATTTCATGTTCATGCTGAACAATTAAAATTATATTCCGAAATTAGTGCAAATGAGAAGAAAAAAGTATTAGTCTGTAAAGTCACATGACGTCATATAACGTCATACTCTAAACATATGTAGAAATTCTGCAGAACTGCAAATGTTTAAGTTTCAAATTCTATCTTCCTGAAGTCTCTAACCCTAAAATGAAATTTTCGACCCAAATGTTCGAATCTATTTCAGCCACAGAACTTCGGTCTTTCGGAATTTCGGTTAGCTGACAGGATAGCACACTTAAACTTTCAAGATGTACCATCTGTGAAAATTTGAAGAAAACCCGACCATAAATGGCGGCTGTAGAGCGTGAACACCATTTTTCACTATTTTTAGCTCTGACGTCACATGACGTCATAGTGTGCTAAAGATGCTTTTGTTAAAAAGGGCTTACTTTACTATCATAACTCTGAAATTTTCGTTATCTGAACAACTGGCATCATGTCAAAATCATTGACCTAAAATGAAATTAAGAAGTATGCTTATGACGCCCCAAAGGGACGTCATATGACGTCAAAACTCAAGATATATGTAGAAATTCTGCAGAACTGCAAACTGTGAAAGGGTTAAAACCTTCTATCTCATCCTAAAGCTTTTTTTTAATCCTAAATGAATTTTCGGTCCTATGTTCGAACCTTTTTTCAGCCACAGAACTTCAGTTTTTGGAGTTTGGTTAGCTGACAGGATATGCACACCTGAGTTTAAAAAAGGTATCATCTGTGAAAATTTGAAGAAAATCTGACCATAAATGAGGCTGTAGAGCGCGAACACCATTTTTCCTATTTTAGCTGTGACGTCATGTGACGTCATAGGGTGTGAAGATGCTTTTGTTCAAAAGCGCATACTTTCCTTTCATAACTCTGAAATTTTCATTATTCTGAACAACTGGCATCATGTCGAAATCTTTTCCCTAAAATGAAATTAAGAAGTAGCTTATGACGTCACATGACGTATATGACGTCAACGACTCAAAATATTTGTAGAAATTTGCAGATCTGCAAATGAGAAAGTTTCAACTTCTATCTCATCCTGAAGCTTTTTATCCTAAAATGAAATTTTCGGCCTATGTTCGAATTTTATTTAGCCACAGAACTTCGGTCTTTCGGAATTTCGGTTAGCTGACGGATATGCACCCTTTGATTCAAGATGTACCATTGTAAAAATTTGAAGAAATCCGACCATAAATGACGGCTGTAGAGCGCGAACACCATTTTTCACTATTTTAGCTGTGACGTCATGTGACGTCATAGGGTGCTAAAAATCATTGAAATCAAAATTTCCTCACGTGACTAATAACCCATAAAAATTTCATCGTCCTGGGGACTATTGCAACATAAAATAAGCTTTTTTAGTTAGGAAGAAGAAAGAAAATAATAATAATAATAATAATAAAATAACAAACCAATGGGACTTTTGCTTGGGCAGAAAGTCCAAAATAAACAAAAAAAACCAATGGGACTTTCTGCTTGGCAAAAAGCCCTAATTCCAAAAAAAATGAGGTCCCTGGGGGTTGGTAAATTCCCTTATTACTAATAGAAAACATAAAATTCTTTTCTGTGCAAAGGCCAATATGGGGCCGAAATTTGGCCATTCCATCTTTAAAAGTGTTTTTTTTCCCAACTGTGGGTAA
>CM037777.1:38381581-38431581 GCA_021229015.1 Solen grandis | reverse complement strand
AACGAAGATAACAAAAGTGACATTATTTCATTAAATTTGCATTCAAATTTGGCTAAACAGATTTTTTCTTCTAGAGAAATTCAGTTTAAAGTAGTTAAATAAATGCTCATTCTTTATTTCTCCATTTCTGGAGATATGAGGTATATATAAAATGTGAAATAAACAAATATTAAAAAATAATGATGATAAAGACTAGGCTTATAAATACTGTCAAAATAAAAATAAATTGTGACAATGTGAACATCCCAGTATATAATTGAAAAAACCTTACAGAAACCACTGACATATGAATATGTCTTTTAGTATGGTTTCAAAATTGCATATTGACATATATTAGCGTTTGCCTTTTTAAAAATCTAGAAGTTAGAAACTGACATTCATGCGCAGTGGAACAACAGTTTTCGGTCATGGACTTACAATACTAGATCAAAGACTGAAAATCGTATTACAACAACAACAACAACAACAACAACAGAAATACGAATATATAATAATCATATATATATTAAACAATTATCTCATTTAAGATATTTCTACTACACAGTAAAAACAATCTGATTCAAGATAAAGGCTACGATTTGTTTACACTGATATTATAGTTTTATCATAGAATATATTGATCAGGTATAATGCAAATTGATCATAATCATGCAATACAAATTGTCTGATTAGGTTAAAATGATACATGATCGAACACTTATCAACAACAAACATACGAAAACTGTCAGTGGCGATACAATAAAATTAACCTTGATACATGTTTTTAAATCTCTATAAATGGTATCAGGGTCTTTTTTAATATATATAGTATATATAGAGACCCTGATGGTATCAATTAAATGATGGCTGTACAAAATAGCATGGTCAGTGTAAGCTAACCAAAGTGCATATACAGGGCATGGATTATTTTGAGGAATTTTCATACTGAAACATTGAAGTTAAATTATAAATGAAAATAAAGTACATTTTTTTTCTTTATAGTAACTATTTCTAGTTTGGTAATTTGACGTTCTATTTCCAGAGCCTAACTTTTCAGGCAGCTTTTGACCTAGATTTTTTTTACTGGATTTCGACCAATCAGATATGATCAGAAATTTATTTCTACAGGCACCTGCTTAAAGGCAGTGTTCTCATTGGTTAATGATCTAGACTGGTTTGTTTACTTTTCCATATATAACTGGACATTAATGGTGCAAAATCAGAGAAACAGACTGCATGACGCCATGTATCCTTTTTAAAGACATTTCTTGTTATAATCTGTATTGAAGATGTGGTTTATTACAAAATCACGATTTTAAAAAGGTAAAATTTTTAAATTAAAAGTCTAAAAATAATCCAAGTATATAAGCATAGACATATGCAGCGCCACAGGTTGGTGACTAGATCTTTGATTTAAGATTTCAATAAAAGATAAAGTTTGTGTTGTTCGGTTGTTGTTATACGTGTGTGACACGTGACATGCTTAACAGGAAAGGGTAATACTTATAATGTATATAGTTATGCAAATGATGTACTGCATTAACCAAATATATGGGTCATGCTCACTCAATTTTCTTTTAGGTGCGTTTTTCAGTATATCTGGGACCATAATATCTCAGGTATAATTAAGAATATTTAATTTCTTATAACAAACTTAAATGTTTTCTCTATATCTCTCTCACCCCCTTTTTTTTCGACTTTCTGAAAATACCATTTCTTGAGATGATGAGCAGGTGCCTAATGCCAGTGAAGCGAGCGACATCTGGCGGACATAATGGTTTTCGGAGAGACACTGACGACGATGGCCATTTCTATCGGCAGATGGGATAAATTTTAGTCCGCATCCTTCGGATCGATCCTGAAATAACATGCTCCAAATTCAAAATTCAAATAACAGAAACAGTCGTAATTTTCGACGCTTTTTACAGAAAGCTCGGAATGGAAGCAACAAACGAAAATATCCAGATGTATTTATCATTGACGAATGTAATTAGGTGGACATATTGTGTTTCTGTATGTATAGCTGGGTGAAATTCAAATGCTGACTCGGCATTAACCCGGAAAAGGCCTCATGATGGACAACAGAAAATGCCATCACGTCTATATACGGTTTTATAGAGACATGTGTTTTACAAATAGTGTTCCCTACGCACATACGCAATTTTCGAAGTACCATGATTATACAATATGCCAAGAACGGAAACTACTCAAAATAAAAATTTATTAGAGATGTCAGATGTTATACGAGATATATATGTAGATTTCTCTTGTGGTTATTTTCATTTGTTGAATTACGTCAACAATAATTCATCCATTTTTAAAACTTTAATCTCGATGTTTGACACTTTTACTGGCATATTGCTATAATCCGATGGATAACATAGGAAATGAAATGTTTCGAGAATAATGAGGCTTGAAATGCCGAGCTTGTTTTCAGTTCAGCTAATCATTTTAGTGAAAAACAGGACTTTTATTCACCGGAACTTGGAACAGAGAGAGAGAGAGAGAGAGAGAGAGAGAGAGAGAGAGAGATTTGAGTTCCAAACGTCTTAGTGACATATAGGCCCACTGGGCCTGGTGCAACTTTTGAAACATGTTAAATTATATTTATTGTATTGTTTGATTGTATTGTATGCACATTTCACATAAATAAAATATCTACTATTAAATTAAACTTTATAAACGGAAAAGAAAAAATAGCCTCCAAACCTACCTCCCTTACCCCAAAGAAAATCCATGATTTTACAGTATATATTTTGTTACATTAATACTGACCAACGTATTTGCTGTGAATTACTTTACACTGCATACATACTTGGAACTTATAATAAATCAAATCAGTACTGTATTGTTATAATACAAACATTTCTTTTGACGATGTTACATTTGCTGGTCAAGAAAATATATATTCTGTTCTGTAATACAATTTGCACGTAGGATAAAAACATATTTTAAAACTCTTAGTTTACAAAATACTTTCTGTTAAATGACAAAGTTGATGTAAATAATTACTGTACTAACATGTTTGCACAGTAATAATGAGAGTGTCAGCAGTTCTTGTGTCGTAAACATTCCGAACATCTCTCAGTGTCCGGTTTGTTTCTGATTGGACAATTTATCAACCATTTAAAAGAAATGCACGAGACTTCGTTACTCAATCGTTATATACTTTAAACCATTGAGTTTTCTTTTTAATGTTTATTACTGTTGTTTTTATTTTTATTAGTAATTTTGGTTCGAGCTGAATTATTTATAGTCTCCTTTTTCTAGTGACAAAAGAAAAAAAAGGCCACTTTTTGGTGAAAGGTGAAAGTAAATAGAAACGCCTGGTTTCTTTCTGTACAGAATGAAGAGCTTAATCTGAACCATTTACATGGTGCCGTTTGGTTAAAAATCAATAAAGCATACGTTACCTGAATATGAGGTTATGCGAACAGTCCAAAGATGACAATGGTAGTCTTATTGTACAAAGTTACGACCTCCGCAACTGAGCGACGTCAGATTCCAGTCCCTTTGTAGAAGGACAGCAAATACAAAGCTTGTCATTTAAGCAAAACTGTCCGGAACCCCCACCGGTGAAAATCCCCAAGAAAAAAAATGTGCCAGATAGAAACAAGAAAATAATGAAAATGGGCTATGATCCCCGAACTGCACGTGCATATGGTTGATGCGTGCGACACACCTTTGTTTTATGACAAAACACTTCTGTAAATTCTCATGAAAACCCAAACATAGATATGGAAGTTATAGAGCGGACATGAAAATGTAACCTATGAATACCAAAGAAAAATTCTAACGACTAATGTGACCTTGGCCTTTCTAGGGTACATATAATTGATGCACGTGACACTTCTTTGTGTCATAACAAACGCTTCTGTAAAGTTTCATGAAAAACCAACAAAATAGATATGGAAGTATATAAAGCGGACACGAAAATGATACCAAAGACAATGTCTAACAACTCCTGTGACCTTGACCTTTAAAGCGCGCGCATATTTGTTGCATCAACACATCTTCATGAAATGACAACACGTTTGATGTGAAGTTTAATGAAAATCTATCCACAATTATGGAGCGGACACGAACATGTTAACACATTAACACGAAAGACAACTTCTAACATCTCCTGTGAGCTTGACCTTTCAAGTGCGCATATGGTTGATACATGTAACACATCTATGTGTCATAACAACCTCTTCTGTAAAGTATTATGAAAATCCAAAAATAGAGATGGAAATTATAGAGAGGCTATGAAAATGAAGGCAATATATGAATACCAAAGACAATTTCTAACAACTCCTGTGACCTTGACCTTTCAAGCGCGCATATAGTTTTTAACCCAACACATCTTCATGGAATGACAAACACTTTTATAAATCCATCACAGATATAGAAGTTACAAGCTGACACGTAGATGTAGCGTAAAAATATGATAAACACTTTTGTAAAGGTTTATGAATATGGAAGTTATAGAGCAGACACGAAGATGTAGCTTATGAACACCACAGACACTTTCTAACATCTCCTGTGATCCTGACCTCTCAAGTCTATATATGTTGATGCACGCGAGTTACAAGGAATACTTCTCTAATAAGTTTTATTGAAATCCACGCACAAATATCCATGTTTTGGAGCGGACAAAAAAGCGGGACGGACGGACAAACGGACAGACAGACTCACGCAAATCTATAGCCCCCAACCGGCTTTACCGGTAAGGACTAATAAAAAAGACACAATCTCTTAGAATATATTAAGTATTTGCCTGGCATGTCCCAATGAAACTTGGCCCTTCACTGCCAAATTATGTACTTCTAGTGTCAATGGGTTTTACTTTGAACTTGAAATATAAGTAGAAGTGATAACTATACTTCTGGTCCCAGTACTTTAGAATATTTCCCTTTGATGTTCTCGCAGATTTTGCTTTTTCGTAATATAACCACACATGTGAAACTTATAAGAATAAGAACCATAAACCCGATTTTAGTACAGGTATTTTCAAACCTATCTCCTATTGGTGTTTTTCCTATATATTACCTCTCCGAAACATAACAATGAAATTTGGAATACAAGTTGCTAGGCAATGAGTATTTAAAGGGGAAGAGTACAGGAACCATGTCTATGGTCCATTTTTTTTTTATTGTTGTTTTATTTGTGTGTGTGTTTTTTTTTTTTAATTCTTCCCCTTTATGCTTATCGTAGAGTTTTGTTATCCGGTGTATAACTTTGGTCCAAGGAATTATTAGCAGAGAGATAGATAGAGAGAGAGATGTAATGCATTTTATTTATTATGTTCCAAGTCGCATTCTAGAATACGTTTACTTCAATGAACGTATTTCTCCAGCCGTGTGTTCCTAAAACCAAACACTTAAACCAAGAGATAAGCCACTCGGCGAAATATCGTATATTCTCGGGTCGAATTCTCGGAGGTGCGAACCAGAACAAGATTTCAGTATAAAGCGATAGCAAAACAACGACAAAGAGGATTCGATACGTTTGAAGGGAATATATTGATGCATTCAGGAATATTTAATATAAATGTCACAGGGTGAGAAAAATGTGCAGTGTGACCGGGACTCGATCCCGGTGCCTTTCGCTTACAGAGCGACTGAACAATCCGGCTGAAAACATACCCCAGTGGTTAAAAATAGATCAGTTTAAACAACTCCGTGCAGTAGTTACTTACCTTTTTCGAAAGTACAAGCGTACCGGCTTAACTTTTCACACAACATCGCGGTCGCGCCGAGAGCAGACGAGATTTCCTTAAACGCTTTATTGAGCAGCGTATCTATTTGTTTAGGTCTTTGCTTTAATAAATACCAAAATATTTCTTGATAAAAATGTGATAGGTAAGCCTACAAGGGGAGCATCCTCGTTACGACGTTTCGTTTTCTTTGGCGATTCAGTAAATGAACGGTAGGTCGGTGGTTCTACCCGAATGCCTCCGTGCACTCGGGGTCTTCCTCCACCTGTAATTAGCTGGACGTCGCTATATGACTGAAATACTGTCGAAGCGACGGTAAACCCAAATAGTCAAGTCAAGTCAGTAAATGAACATCTCCAACATCGTTCGTTTTCGCTTTTTTTACAGCAACATCGGAAAAATCCAAATATAACTCACACTCATTTTGTATCTAGAACGCCTTGTGACAATTGGAAATTAAAAAGGTCATTTGGTGCAACCATTCATCGAAAAATCATAAAATGTATGTGACCTCCTTTGTGTCCCAGCTTTTAATGCACAGAAGGAGTACAAGAAAAATGTGGGATTCTGGAAATTGTGGGGATAACAAAACACCATATGCTATGCTATTAAAGTAATATAAAATACATGAAAGGATGTTTTTTCCATAAACTGCAAATGAAAATCCTTCTTTTTTCTTCAATTATTAGCGTAGGGATGACAGGAAACTCTGTCGATTTAAAGGATTGGAAATTTGATAAAAATAGTTAAAAAAAAGAAAAGAAAAAAGGCTTAAGTATTACAACTTATTATACTTTAATCTTCGACTCAGTTCACAAGAAACACAGTATTGCCTCACCCTCGTCTCTGTCTATATTTTTGAATTAGCACACTGATATGATTCATCGCCTGCCGACGTAATATGCAACATCTAGCCATATTATTCCGTAGAGAGTCGAATCTAATCCCCTTTTCCAAGTCGTTTGTTACGAGCCGATGTGAGTCGTCTGCTTAAACAGAAAACGACCAATTTCAGTCGGCTGCTGCAGCTGACGTCATCACATATAATGAAAACATATCTGCCGAGCTGGCGCCGTATTGATTTCCAAACGAGGAACGCGGATCAATACTTTGAGAAAAGTGAAATTCACCGACGGCACGCCACTAATGCAAGCTTATATATTATTCGCTAACTATCGCTTCTGTAGACATTTGCATCGGCGTAATAAATATTTCAGGTCACAGTTTCTGTTCATTAATAACACAACTTACAGCTAGCGAGCGAGCAGCCAAAATGCAATGTAGAATTAATGTGGAATTAATACAGATCTTTTAAATAACACTGAAGGCGAACATATCTCGATAAACCCGACCTCTGCTACAAAGACTTCGTTTGATGAATATTTACATTATCATTTGAAGAAAAGAGCATACTTATTCTGTACTTTAAAAAGAACTATGTTTAAAGGTATAAGTACGAAGAGTTGAATGTCCTTACTTGAAGATGCCAGGAAAAAGTATTTCTTGCAACGACATCAAGCTGTTGTCAAACTTTACAAGAAGCATGTCTGGCTTTAACGGTGAAAGTCTGACACAATAACTATATCATTTCTGAATAAACTAAAGAAAAGTCACGTATTTAGGACTTTGAAAACGCACGTCTGTATTATATGTTTTGCTTTGTTCTAACGGGAAGACGAAATACGAAGTATTCCATCACATGTGTGTCATATATTTGCTTGGCGCTCAGCATATAAGGGAAGTTGCAGGACTGGTTGGCCCGGTGTCAGGATAATGTGACTGGGTGTGGTATCATGCCACATGTCAACGGCGTGATACTGCAGTGTGGCAGCACTATATCTGTCTCAAGTAGGCATCGTCTTCAAATGACTGAAATACTATCGGTGGTACGTTAAACCCAACAAACAAACAAACAAACAAACATATGTTTGCTATATAAAACATAAACCTTACAACTGAAAATATTTTAAGAAAATGTTGAAAAGTGATGTACATAATCAAATAGTATGTGTTTTCGTTGTAAAAACATTTATCCAAAGTATACGTTTTCAAAGTCCTTAAGTGTAATATAAAGAGAGCTAGATCCGCGCATATCATTTGTTATATTTGCCACATTCGCTAAATTAATATTGATAATTCAAACCCTGCACAATCAAATAAGCCGAATACTGATACATTAGAAATCAAGAAAAATAAAATACCAGGGGAACTTTGTTTGAAAAGCATTTAAATATATACATGTTTGCACACCAAACTAGGATTCTAAAAACGTGTCACGAGTTTCCGTTCTGATTAAAGTTAATGAAAAGCAAGACATATGCAGGTTTTGAATTTTGATACATCATTGTTCTACATTTCATATGTTTGTAGGTTTGATACATCATTGTTCTACATTTCATGTGTTTGTAGGTTTGATACATCATTGTTCTACATTTCATGTGTTTATAGGTTTGATACATCATTGTTCTACGTTTCATGTGTTTGTAGGTTTGATACATTATTGTTCTACATTTCATATGTTTGTAGGTTTGATACATCATTGTTCTACATTTCATGTGTTTATAGGTTTGATACATCATTGTTCTACATTTCATGTGTTTATAGGTTTGATACATCATTGTTCTACATTTCATATGTTTATAGGTTTGATACATCATTGTTCTACATTTCATGTGTTTGTAGGTTAGATACATCATTGTTCTACATTTCATGTGTTTGTAGGTTTGATACATCATTGTTCTACATTTCATGTGTTTATAGGTTTGATACATCATTGTTCTACATTTCATGTGTTTGTAGGTTTGATACATCATTGTTCTACATTTCATGTGTTTGTAGGTTTGATACATCATTGTTCTACATTTCATGTGTTTGTAGGTTTGATACATCATTGTTCTACATTTCATGTGTTTGTAGGTTTGATACATCATTGTTCTACATTTCATGTGTTTGTAGGTTTGATACATCATTGTTCTACATTTCATGTGTTTGTAGGTTTGATACATCATTGTTCTACATTTCATGTGTTTATAGGTTTGATACATCATTGTTCTACATTTCATGTTTTGTAGGTTTGATACATCATTGTTCTACATTTCATGTGTTTGTAGGTTTGATACATTCATTGTTCTACATTTCATGTGTTTTAGGTTTGATACATCATTGTTCTACATTTCATGTGTTCGTAGGTTTGATACATCATTGTTCTACATTTCATGTGTTTGTAGGTTTGATACATCATTGTTCTACATTTCATGTGTTTGTAGGTTTGATACATCATTGTTCTACTTTCATGGGGTTTGTAGGTTTGATACATCATTGTTCTACATTTCATGTGTTCGTAGGTTTGATACATCATTGTTCTACTTTCATGTGTTTGTAGGTTTGATACATCATTGTTCTACATTTCATGTGTTTTAGGTTTGATACATCATTGTTCTACATTTCATGTGTTTGTAGGTTTGATACATCATTGTTCTACATTTCATGTGTTATAGTTTGATACATCATTGTTCTACATTTCATGTGTTTATAGGTTTGATACATCATTGTTCTACATTTCATGTGTTTATAGGTTTGATACATCATTGTTCTACATTTCATGTGTTTATAGGTTTGATACATCATTGTTCTACATTTCATGTGTTTGTAGGTTTGATACATCATTGTTCTACATTTCATGTGTTTATAGGTTTGATACATCATTGTTCTACATTTCATGTGTTTGTAGGTTTGATACATCATTGTTCTACATTTCATGTGTTTGTAGGTTTGATACATCATTGTTCTACATTTCATGTGTTTTTAGGTTTGATACATCATTGTTCTACATTTCATGTGTTTGTAGGTTTGATACATCATTGTTCTACATTTCATGTGTTTGTAGGTTTGATACATCATTGTTCTACATTTCATGTGTTTATAGGTTTGATACATCATTGTTCTACATTTTATGTGTGTGGTTTGTAATCATTGTTTCATTTTGTTTGTTGATACTCATGTTATTCATGTTTTTAGTTATAATTTTTATTTCATGTTTTAGGTTGTACATATTGTCACTTTCTGTTTAGGTTATATATGTTTATTTGTTGGTTGATACAATGTTACATAGGTTTTAGGTGTACTATTGTTCTACTTCTTTTTGTGATACATCATTGTTTACTTCATGTTTAGGTTGATCATTGTTTCATTTCATGTTGTTGATCATCATTTTCTACATTTTTGTTTTAGTTGATCATCTTGTTTACATCATGTGTTTAGTTTGATACTCATGTTCTACATTAGTTTGGTTGATACACATTTAATTTCGGTTGTGTATTTATTTCATTGTTGTTTTGTTATTCATGTGTTTAGATTGTCATCATTTCTTTTCATGTGTTATAGTTTGATTACATATTGTTCTATATTTGTTTATAGGTTTGATACATTTATGTTTACATTTCATGTGTTTTGTACTTTGTTTACATTCATTGGTTTACATTCATTGTTCTTTAGTTTTGATACATTTGTTCTCATTTTCAATGTGTTTATAGGTTTGATACATCATTGTTCTACATTTCATGTGTTTAAGGTTTGTACTATGTCTACATTTCATTGTTTAGTGTTTCATTGTTTACCATTTTATTTTATAGTTTGTCATCATTTTTACATCATTGTTTTTAGGTTTGATTCATTTGTACATCATTTTGTGACTTATAGGTTTGATCAAGTTTGATTACATTTTACATTGTTTTGTAGGTTTGATACATCATTGTTCTACATTTCATGTGTTTAAGGTTTGATACATCATTGTTCTACATTTCATGTGTAGTTGTAGTTTGTACATCATGTTCTAATTTTGTTATATGGTTTACATTCATTGTTTACAGTTTCATGTTTTAGGTTTGATCATCATTGTTTACATTTCATGTGTTGTAGGTTTGATACATCATTGTTCTACATTTCATGTGTTGAGGTTTGATACATCATTTTCTACATTTCATGTGTTTGTAGGTTTGATACATCATTGTTCTACATTTAGTGTGTATTGTCTAGGTTTGATACATCAGGGTTTACATTTTTCATTCAGGTTGTAATATTTGATCTACATTTCATTTATGTTTAGGTTTGATACATCATTGTTCTACATTTCATGTGTTTTAGGTTTGTACACATTGTTCTACATTTCATGTGTTTATAGGTTTGATACATCATTGTTCTACATTTCATTGTTTTAGGTTTTATACATCATTGTTCTATTTATGTGTTTTAGTTGTTATACATCATGTTTCTATTTCATGTGTTGTAGGTTTACATTATTGTTCTAGTTTCATGTGTTTAATTATGTTTCATTTCATTGTTCTACATTTCATGTGTTTTAGGTTTGATACATCATTGTTCTACATTTCATGTTTTATAGGTTTGATACATCATTTTCTACATTTCATGTGTTTTAGGTTTGATACATCATTGTTCTACATTTCATGTTTTAGGTTTGATACATCATTGTTCTACATTTCATGTGTTTAGGTTTGATACATCATTGTTCTACATTTCATGTGTTTATGGTTTGATACATCATTGTTCTACATTTCATGTGGTTCGTAGGTTTGTACATTCATTGTTCTAATTTATGGTTTGATAGTATTGTACATCATTGTTTAGTTTCATATTTTAGTTTATACATCATTGTTCTACATTTCATTTGTTGTTTGATACATCATTGTTCTACATTTATTTTTAGGTTTGATACATCATTGTTCTAATTTCATGTTTAGGTTTGAATCATTGTTTACATTTCATGTGTTATAGTTGTACATCATTGTTCTACATTTTCATGTGTTGTAGTTTGATACATTGTTCTATTTCATGTGTTGTTTGATACATCATTGTTCTACATTTCATGTGTTTAGGTTTGTACATATTGTTCTACATTTCATGTGTTTATAGGTTTGATAGTTATGTTTCTACATTTCATGTGTTTGTAGGTTTGATACATCATTGTTCTACATTTCATGTGTCTATAGGTTTGATACATCATTGTTCTACATTTCATGTGTTTATAGGTTTGATACATCATTGTTCTACATTTCATGTGTTTGTAGGTTTGATATCATTGTTTCTACATTTCATGTGTTTATAGGTTTGATACATCATTGTTCTACATTTCATGTGTTTGTAGGTTTGATACATCATTGTTCTACATTTCATGTGTTTTAGGTTTGATACATCATTGTTCTACATTTCATGTGTTTTAGGTTTGATACATCATTGTTCTACATTTCATGTGTTTATAGGTTTGATACATCATTGTTCTACATTTCATGTGTTTGTAGTTTGATACATCATTGTTTACATTTCATGTGTTTAGGTTTGATACATCATTGTTCTACATTTCATGTGTTTATAGTTTGATACATCATTGTTCTCATTTCATGTGTTTTAGGTTTGATACATCATTGTTCTACATTTCATGTGTTTTAGGTTTGATACATCATTGTTCTACATTTCATGTGTTTGTAGGTTTGATACATCATTGTTCTACATTTCATGTGTTTGTAGGTTTGATACATCATTGTTCTACATTTCATGTGTTTGTAGGTTTGATACATTATTGTTCTACATTTCATGTGTTTGTAGGTTTGATACATCATTGTTCTACATTTCATGTGTTTATAGGTTTGATACATCATTGTTCTACATTTCATGTTTTGTAGGTTTGATACATCATTGTTCTACTTCATGTGTTGTAGTTTATATCATTGTTCTCATTTCATGTGTTGTAGGTTTGTACTCATTGTTTACTTTCTGTGTTGTAGTTGATACTATTGTTCACATTCATGTGTTGGTTTGTCTATTGTTTACATTCATGTGTTTAGGTTTGATACTCATTGTTCTACATTCATGTGTTTTAGTTTATACATATTGTTCTACATTTCATGTTTAGGTTTGATACATATTGTCTCATTTGTGTTTAGGTTTGTACACATTGTTAATTCATGTGTTAGGTTTGTACATCATTGTTCTACTTTATGTTTTAGGTTGATAATCATTGTCAATTCATGTGTTAGGTTGATACATCATTGTTTACTTTCATGTTTTAGTTTGATACTATGTTCTACATTTGTGTTTAGGTTTGTACATCATTGTTCTACATTCATGGTTGTAGTTGATACTCTGTTCTACATTCATGGTTTGTAGTTGATACATATTGTTCTACATTTAGTGTTTAGGTTGACAATCTTGTTCTACTTTCTGTGTTTGGTTGATACATATGTTCTACATTTCATGTGTTTAGTTTGATCTTGTTCTACATTTCTGTGTTAGTTGATACATCATTGTTATTCAGTGTTAGGTTTGATCATCATGTCTACATTCATGTGTTTAGGTTGATACATATGTTCACATTTCATGTGTTTAGTTTGATACATATGTTTACATTTCATGTGTTTGTTTGATACTATTGTTCTACATTCTTGTTTGGTTTGATACTCATTGTTTATTTCATGTGTTATGGTTTGTCTTTGTTCTCATTATTGTTAGGTTGATAATCTTTTCTACTTTCTGTGTTTAGTTTGTACTCATTTACTTTCATGTGTTGGTTTGATACATATTGTTCTACATTCATGTGTTATAGGTTTGTAATATTGTTCTACATTCATGTGTTTTAGGTTTGATAATCATTGTTATTTCAGGTTAGGTTGATACATCATTGTTTACATTTCATGGTTTTAGGTTGATACATATTGTTTCATTCATGGTTATAGGTTTGTACATCATTGTTCTACATTTCATGTGTTTTAGGTTTGATACATCATTGTTCTACATTTCATGTGTTTAGGTTTGATACATCATTGTTCTACATTTCATGTGTTGTAGGTTTGATACATCATTGTTCTACATTTCATGTGTTTGTAGGTTTGATACATCATTGTTCTACATTTCATGTGTTCGTAGGTTTGATACATCATTGTTCTACATTTCATGTGTTTGTAGGTTTGATACATCATTGTTCTACATTTCATGTGTTTATAGGTTTGATATAGGTTTGATACATCATTGTTCTACATTTCATGTGTTTTAGGTTTGATACATCATTGTTCTACATTTCATGTGTTTTAGGTTTGATACATCATTGTTCTACATTTCATGTGTTTATAGGTTTGATACATCATTGTTCTACATTTCATGTGTTTATAGGTTTGATACATCATTGTTCTACATTTCATGTGTTTATAGGTTTGATACATCATTGTTCTACATTTCATGTGTTTATAGGTTTGATACATCATTGTTCTACATTTCATGTGTTTGTAGGTTTGATACATCATTGTTCTACATTTCATGTGTTTGTAGGTTTGATACATCATTGTTCTACATTTCATGTGTTTGTAGGTTTGATACATCATTGTTCTACATTTCATGTGTTTATAGGTTTGATACATCATTGTTCTACATTTCATGTGTTTGTAGGTTTGATACATCATTGTTCTACATTTCATGTGTTTGTAGGTTTGATACATCATTGTTCTACATTTCATGTGTTTATAGGTTACATTTCATTTTAGGTTTGATACATCATTGTTCTACATTTCATGTGTTTATAGGTTTGATACTCATTTCTACATTTCATGTGTTTATAGTTGATACATCATTGTTCTACATTCATGTGTTTAGGTTTGATACATCATTGTTCTACATTTCATGTGTTTTAGGTTTGATACATCATTGTTCTACATTTCATGTGTTTTAGTTTGATACATCATTGTTCTACATTTCAGTGTTTAGGTTTGATACATCATTGTTCTACATTTCATGTGTTTTAGGTTTGATACATCATTGTTCTACATTTCATGTGTTTAGTTTGATACATCATTGTTCTACATTTCATGTGTTTTAGTTTGATACATCATTGTTCTACATTTCATGTGTTTTAGGTTTGATACATCATTGTTCTACATTTCATTGTTTGTAGGTTTGATACATCATTGTTCTACATTTCATGTGTTTTAGGTTTGATACATCATTGTTCTACATTTCATGTGGTTATATATGTTATTTCATGTGTTTTAGGTTGTACATCATGTTCTACATTCATGTTATAGGTTGATCATCATTGTCTACATTTCATGTGTTTTAGGTTTGATACATTGTTCTACATTTCATGTGTTTAGGTTTGTACATCATGTTCTACATTTCATGTGTTATAGGTTTGATACATCATGTTCTACATTTCATGTGTTATAGGTTTGATACATCATTGTTTACATTCATGTGTTTGTAGTTTGATAATCATTGTTCTACATTTCATGTGTTTTAGGTTTGATACATCATGTTCTACATTTCATGTGTTTGTAGTTTGATACATATTGTTCTACATTCTGTGTTATAGGTTGATACATCATTGTTCTACATTCATGTGTTTGTAGGTTTGATACATCATTGTTCTAATTTCATGTGTTTAAGTTTGATACTCATGTTCTACATTTCATGGTTTGAGGTTTGATACATATTGTTCTACATTTCATGTTTTAGTTTGTACATCATTGTTCTACATTTCATGTGTTGAGGTTGAAACATATTGTTCTATTCATGTCGTAGGTTTGATAATCATTGTTCTACATTCATTGTTGTAGGTTTGATAATCATGTTCTACATTTCATGTGTCTAGTTTGATACATATGTTCTACTTCATGTGTTGAGTTTGATACATATGTTCTACATTCATGTGTCGTAGGTTTGATACTCATGTTCTACATTTCATGTGGTCGTAGTTTGATAATCATTATTTACATTTCATGTGTTGTAGTTTGTACATCATTGTTCTACATTTCATGTGTTTAGGTTTGATACATCATTGTTCTACATTTCATGTGTTTGTAGGTTGATACATCATTGTTCTACATTTCATGTGTTGTAGGTTTGATACATCATTGTTCTACATTTCATGTTTTAGGTTTGATACATCATTGTTCTACATTTCATGTGTTGTAGGTTTGATACATCATTGTTCTACATTTCATGTGTTTGTAGGTTGATACATCATTGTTCTACTTTCATGTGTTGTAGGTTTGATACATCATTGTTCTACATTTCATGTGTTTAGTTTGATACATCATTGTTCTACATTTCATGTGGTGTAGTTTGATACATCATGTTCTACATTTCATGTGTTTATAGTTTGATACATCATTGTTCTACATTTCATGTGTTTATAGTTTGATACATCATGTTCTACATTTCATGTGTTTAAGGTTTGATACATCATTGTTCTACATTTCAGTGTTCGTAGTTTGATACATCATGTTCTACATTTCATGTGTTTATAGTTTGATACATCATTGTTCTACATTTCATGTGTTTATAGGTTTGATACATCATTGTTCTACATTTCATGTGTTTGTAGGTTGATACATCATTGTTCTACATTTCATGTGTTATAGTTTGATACATCATTGTTCTACATTTCATTGTTTAGTTTGATACATCATTGTTTACATTTCATGTGTTTATAGTTGATACATCATTGTTCTACATTTCATGTGTTATAGTTTGATACATCATTGTTCTACATTTCATGTGTTTGTAGGTTTGATACACATGTTCTACATTCATGTGTTTGTAGGTTTGAACATCATGTTCTACATTTCATGTGTTTATAGGTTTGATACATCATTGTTCTACGTTTCATGTGTTGTAGTTTGTACATCATTGTTCTACATTTCATGTTTGTAGGTTTGATACATTGTTCTACTTTCATGGTTATAGTTGATACATCATTGTTCTACTTTCATGGTTTGTAGTTGATACATCATTGTTCTACATTTCATGTTTTGTAGTTTGATACATCATGTTCTACTTTCAGTGTTGTAGGTTTGATACATCATTGTTCTACTTTCATTGTTTTAGTTTGATACATCATTGTTCTACATTTCATGTGTTTAGTTTGATACATATTGTTCTACATTTCATGTGTTTGTAGGTTTGATACATCATTGTTCTACTTTCATGTGTTGTAGGTTGATACATCATTGTTCTACATTCATGTGTTTTAGGTTTGATACATCATTGTTCTACATTTCTGTGTTTGTAGGTTTGATACATCATTGTTCTACATTTCATGTGTTTAGGTTTGATACATCATTGTCTACATTTCATGTGTTGTAGGTTTGATACATCATTGTTCTACATTTCATGTGTTATAGGTTTGATACATTATTGTTCTACATTTCATGTGTTATAGGTTTGATACATCATTGTTCTACATTTCATGTGTTTTAGGTTTGATACATCATTGTTCTAATTTCATGTCTTATGGTTTGATACATCATTGTTCTACATTTCATGTGTTGTAGGTTTGATACATCATTGTTCTACTTTCATGTGTTTATAGGTTTGATACATCATTGTTCTACATTTCATGTGTTTGTAGGTTTGATACATCATTGTTCACATTTCATGTGTGTAGGTTTGTACATCATGTTCTACATTCATGTGTTTTAGGTTTGATACATCATTGTTCTACATTTCATTGGTGTAGGTTTGATACATCATTGTTCTACATTTCATGTGTTTTAGGTTGATACATCATTGTTCTACATTTCATGTGTTAAGGTTTGATACATCATTGTTCTACATTTCATGTGTTTTAGTTGATACATCATTGTCTACTTTCATGTGTTTGTAGTTTGAACATCATTGTTCTACATTCATGTGTTGTAGGTTTGATACATCATTGTTCTACATTTCATGTGTTTGTAGGTTTGATACATATTGTTCTACATTTCATGTGTTTTAGTTTGATACATCATTGTTCTACATTTCATGTGTTTGTAGGTTTGATACATCATTGTTCTACATTCATGTGTTTATAGGTTTGATACATCATGTTCTACATTTCATGTGTTTAGGTTTGATACATCATTGTTCTACATTTCATGTGTTATAGGTTTGATACATCATTGTTCTACATTTCATGTGTTTGTAGGTTTGATACATCATTGTTCTACATTTCATGTGTTTGTAGGTTTGATACATTTTATTATTGTTCTACATTTCATGTGTTTGTAGGTTTGATACATCATTGTTCTACATTTCATGTGTTTATATTTGTACATCATTGTTTACATTTTGTGTTGTAGGTTTGAACATCATGTTTACATTTTTGTTTTTATAGGTTTGATACATCATCTGTTGTCATTTCATTGTTATAGGTTTATTTTGTTCTACATTTCATGTGTTTTAGGTTTGATACATCATTGTTCTACATTTCATGTTTGTTTGTAATCATTGTTCTACATTTCATGTGTTATAGGTTTGATACATCATTGTTCTACATTTCATGTTTTTATAGTTGATACATCATTTCTACATTTCATGTTTTAGTTTGATACATCATTGTTCTACATTTCATGTGTTTATGTTGTACATCATTGTTCACATTTCATGTGTTATAGTTTGATACATATGTTCTACATTTCATGTGTTTTAGGTTGATAATATTTCTACATTTCATGTTTATAGTTTGATACATCATGTTCAATTTCATTGTTTTAGTTTGATACATCATTGTCCATTCATGTGTTTGTAGTTGATACATCATTGTTCTACATTTTTGGTTTTAATTGTTTTTCATTTTTCATTTTCTCATTTCATGTGTTTTAGGTTTGATACATATTGTTCACATTTATGTGTTTTAGGTTTGATACATCATTGTTCTACATTTCATGTGTTTTAGGTTTGATACATATTGTTCTACATTTATTGTTTATAGGTTTGATACATCATGTTCTACATTCATGTTTTGTAGGTTTGATACATATTGTTCTACTTTCATGTTTTATAGGTTGAACATCATTGTTCTACTTCATGTGTTTGTAGGTTTGATACATATTTCTACATTTCATTGTTTATAGTTTGATACATCATTGTTCTACTTTCATGTGTTTTAGTTTGATACATCATTGTTTATTTCATTGTTTTTAGTTGATACATCATTGTTTACATTTCATGTGTTTTAGGTTTGATCATCATTGTTCTACATTTCATGTGTTTTAGTTGTACATCATTGTTCTAATTTCATTTTTAGGTTTGATAATCATTGTTCTACATTTCATGTGTTTTAGTTTGATACATTTGTTCTACATTTCATGTTTGTAGGTTGATACATCATTGTTCTACATTTTTGTTGTTCATCATTGTTCTACATTTCATGTGTTTAGTTTGATACATTTGTTCACATTTCATGTGTTAATAGTTTTACATCATTTTATTTTTGTTAGTTTGATACATCATTGTTTATTTTGTTATGGTTTATACTCATTGTTTAATTATGTTTTAGTTTTACTCATTGTTCTATTTCATTTTTTATGTTTGATACATTGTTCTACATTTCATGTGTTTTAGGTTTGATACATCATTGTTTCTATTCATGTTTTGTAGGTTTGTACATCATTGTTTAATTTATTTTTAGTTTATTCATTTGTTTACATTCATTGTTTATTTTGTCTATTGTTTACATCATTGTTATTTTGTTTAATATTGTTTACATTTCATGTTTTATAGTTGTACATTTTCTACTTTCATTTTTAGGTTTGTACATCATTGTTCTACATTTCATGTGTTTTAGGTTTGATACATCATTGTTCTACATTCATGTGTTTTAGTTTGATACATCATTGTTCTACATTTATGTGTTTTAGTTTGATACATCATTGTTCTACATTTCATGTGTTTAGGTTGATACATCATTGTTCTACATTCATTGTTTATAGGTTGATACATCATTTCTACATTTCATGTGTTTATAGGTTTGATACATCATTGTTTACTTTCATGTGTTTATAAGTTTTATTTTATTTTATCTTTTTTTTAGGTTTGTCATCATTGTTCTACATTTCAGTGTTTATAGGTTTGATACAATTGTTCTACATTTCATGTTTTATAGTTTGATACATCATTGTTCTACTTTCATGTTTATAGGTTTGATACATCATTTTTACATTTCATGTGTTTTAGGTTTGATACATCATTGTTCTACATTTCATGTGTTTATTGTAACATCATTGTTCTACTTTCATGTGTTTTAGTTGATACATCATTGTTCTACATTTCATGGTTTTAGGTTGATACATCATTGTTCTACTTTCTGTGTTTAGGTTTGATACACATTTTCTTTTCATGGTTTTAGTTATCTCATTGTTCTAAATTTCATGTGTTTTAGGTTTGATACACATTGTTTACATTCATGTGTTTTAGGTTTGATACATTTTTCTGTTTATGGTTTATATTTGTACATATTGTTATTATGTTTATATGTTTACACATTGTTTTAGTTTATTTGTTTACATCATGTTTAATTTCATGTTCTATTTATTTTGTTACATCATGTTGTTTTGTTTATAGTTATCTATTGTTGTTTTGTTTGTGATCATCATTGTTCTACATTCATGTGTTTTAGGTTTGATACATCATGTTCTACATTTCATTGTTTGTAGGTTTGATTCATCATTGTTCTACATTTCATGTGTTTGTAGGTTTGATACATCATTGTTCTACATTTCATGTGTTTATAGGTTTGATTCATCATTGTTCTACATTTCATGTGTTTATAGGTTTGATACATCATTGTTCTACGTTTCATATGTTTATAGGTTTGATACATCATTGTTCTACATTTCATGTGTTTGTAGGTTTGATACATTATTGTTCTACATTTCATGTGTTTGTAGGTTTGATACATCATTGTTCTACGTTTCATGTGTTTGTAGGTTTGATACATCATTGTTCTACATTTCATGTGTTTGTAGGTTTGATACATTATTGTTCTACATTTCATGTGTTTGTAGGTTTGATACATTATTGTTCTACATTTCATATGTTTGTAGGTTTGATACATCATTGTTCTACATTTCATGTGTTTGTAGATTTGCTTGTTCCACTGAAAGCATATTTATCATCAAAAAGGCTTCATCACGGTGGCTGAAGTCAAAACATAATGTTCTTAGAATTTTTCTTGCCTTTACAATTGGCGTTTGGAATTTGGCATAATTGTGCACAAAGGATGACGAAATAACGTCTGTACAGACATGTAAAGTCTGTCAGACTTTGTTGTTGTTGTTGTTGATCGGAGTTTACCCTCGCGGCCATGTTGTGACGTCCAGATATTAACAGGTGGGGGAAGACCCTGGGCGACAGAGAGACTCCCAGGTAGAACCACTGTAACGAATGAAACCGTTTGTTGTATTTCTTCAGTATGTGTGTGTTTATATACAGTCGAACCTGTATCAGCGGCCATCTTTATTAAGCGGTCAACCATTTAACGGCAAGTTTCAATATCAAAATTAGCATTTTGTTATATGTCCAGCTTCATTTAGCGACCACCTCTGTTAAGAGGCCACTTTCTCTCATTACATTTATTGGCCGCTTAAGGCAGGTTTGACTATATGTATATGAATGATATATTTATTATTTTTCTTCATATATATCCAGCTAAATAAGACCTATTCTTCATTTCATTTTCTCCTTCTATTGAGAATTTATAGTTTAAGAATAAATAAGTTGATGTTTTGTAAAATAGTATAAGCCATAGTTAAAATAATTGCAACTGTTAAAACGGAGAAAATCTCAACAAACTTTAAGCTTTCGAGTTAATCCTTCAGAGATACAGTAAACCCTGCCTTAAGCGGTCAAAAATGGAAAAAGAAAAAGTGACCGCTAAATGAGTATGAAACATATAACAAAATGCTTATTTGGTGGTATTTAAAATGGCCGTTGAATGAAGGTTGATCGCTTTATAAAGGTGACCGTTGATACAAGTTCAACTGTATTTACATCGTTTACTTTGCATAATGAGTACTATTCTAGTATTATCTTACATTTTTTGGGGTATAATTTGAATTTGTATTGTATTATATTATACGAATAAATATGTTTAAACCAACGGATGAAAGTTAACCGCCGTGCAAGTGAGAACCATGTTTTTGACGTCACCCTACTAAATATTAGAAACATACCATTTTCAATAAAGCTAACAACACTTCTATAAATATACTTAACGCTTGATACAATGTCTCTTGATACTTTAAATTTGTCGTCTTTATCCCCCCACCCCCATGTAAAATTTATTAAATTCTAAATACATAAATACACACATAAATTTATTATCCAAATAATATTGATAGTCATTCAGTTCATATTTGTAGACATTGTCCGTAAATCCGATGAAAATCTTCTTAAATTTTCGGTACTATTGATGATATTGTTATAATTGTTCTATAGTACCGTGTGCCATTTGATTACTTTAAATAAAATTAAATGTATGTTAACTCTTAGGTTAGGGATATCTCTGTATAGACATATGTATCTCTTACTACAGAGTTCCTATGTTTGTGCGCTGGTGTTGCTGCCCATGCTGCCCTGGGGGTGCGTCTGGAGTAGCCACACGCAGGGGGAACTCTAATCACCTTCTTCATATATTAATATATTGATCGATGTGTAGATCATTGGTATCCCTACATTATGACTTTTCTTTTCTGCACACTTATGTTTGTATTTTGTTTTTCTGTCCATCTGTACATATATTATGTTAATTATTTTCCTTAGATTTATACACTTGTGATTCGTTTACGGAGACAAACGGAATATCTATTTAAAATTGACAAAATATGCGGATATGTAAATTAGTTATTTTTGTGAATGATCTTATTTAAAAGATTATTTCTTATTTATGCATTGTAGTAATGTTGTCGTCAACGTGTATGTACAGATTGCATCTTGTAACGAATCTGTAGAACATATTTTGTTTTTCTGCGCGAAGAATATACACTGCTTTTTGGGGAATAATGGGCTTTTAAATATACATGTATCATACAAATTCAGTTAAGAGACCCGACGAATCTTAACTTACAAAATGATTCGCCCCCATCAACTTCGAGCCCTTGTGGTAATGTTGAACCAATCTCTTCTGATGGCGCCTTCGCATGATTGGTATAGCGTCTTGGACAATGTGTCGTGTCGCGTGACAAAGACCTTTATATCACTTTAGATCTCAATTGTGGATGTCATTTCCATTTGTATTAGTATTGGCAGGATTACTTTTAGGCAAAGCATTTCACTCATTAAATATAGGCTGTTTTTGTTAACATTTTATCAGTGTTTTTTTTTCTTCATTAAATAGTTTTACCCCATTGTAACAAATCGACTTAAAGCAAAGTTACGTGTGTTTTGTAACTTCCGCTGCCATAAACGATTCTCTACGAGAATTGTATACCGAAGAGTTCCATATAAAGGTATTTAATGACACGATTGCTTCCGTCTCATCTGAGACCAGTAGGAAAAACTCCAGACGTGGTGTTGTAACATGGCATGATTTCTCAAGCGTTTCAAAGTAGTGTTTCAATCATTTACTTTGCCTCATCCGGAATCCTCAATAAATTTCGGAGAGATCATCGCTATTGACGCCAAAGCTGCATCGTTTCTTGCCCACCCATCCAGTGGTTTGATGAGTACAGACTCCATGTTCTCCAAAAATATACTACTAAAATAAGTACTAAGTTTTTTTTTTAACAAAAAATAACTAAAAAAATCATGCCAAAGCTTCAGTTTGAGTAGAACGGAGTGTCTCAAACACTGTCTCAAGTATAATTGAGTACGGAATTTGAAGTCGCTAAGAATGTGCTTAAAAGACATTGTGGATACCACTCATTGATCAAACTAAGCTGAACACAATAATCATACTTAAGTCTGAGTTTGATAGGGAATACGGTTTTAAATATCTTTGAGATCACTGACAATATTTCAACTATTTGGAGACTATATTTATTTGTGACAGATATAGTGTTTGACACACTGTGGTATCACGGCGTAAACACCAAGTGTGATGCCACATCCACACACATTATCTAGTCAAACGTTCCTGGAAATACCTTGTATATAACCTACCTAATTCAACCAACAAAAATTAGCCCTAAGTAAAACTTATTTTTTTAAGTCATTTGGAGACGATGTTTACTTGAGACAGATATAGTGCTGCCACACTGCAGTATCACGCCGTAGACATGTGGCATGATACCACACCCAGTCACATTATCCTGACATTATCCTGATCAACCAGTCCTGGTACTACCCTTATATGCTGAGCGCCAAGCTCTATATATTTGTGACAGATATAGTCACCTATATAGACCTTTACCAGTACCATTTTTTACGACTTTGGTATGTCGCGGCCGGGGATCGAACCCACGACCTCCCGATTCCGGGGCGGACGCTCTAACCACTCGGCCACCGGGACCGGTCTTGAATATTTGATCAACAAATAAATATATTTGATACTATAGTACATGAATATTTTTCTAACGTATTTATTGAAAAAGATGACAGATTACTAAAATTCGGATGAGAATTTTTGTCATACACATTCGTTGATGGTTTAAAATGAAACACATATTCTTTTATATACAAAATGTTACAAATGGAGTAGTTGTCAGAAGATGCTGTTTAGGAGGAAAAATCTGGCAATTATTATTATCTCTGAAAGAGAACCAGTAACTTGCAAAAACCAATGACATAGGTTTCATGTCAATTTAAAGATAACTTGTCCTTTTTCTGGAAAAAGATACAGGGAACAAAATGACGGAGAGCCACCTTTTTTTCTGCGGAAGTAGCAAATTTGAATTCTGGTAATTCTGACATTGATCTCCTGATCTACCAACATGTATTGTAAATATATGGACACCGTTTTTCACATACATTTGTAAATAGATCCCAGTACTGTCAAGTTACCGTCAAGCCTAACCCATATTTACTTTAGATTGCAATTTATTTTGTGACTAGTAGTCTACTTTGACGCCCGCTCTATCCTGTAACGAATTAAAGGCTATTTCGCATGGGATCGTCTTCCATTATGTTTATTTAACATGATTAACATGAGAAACGTGTCAAAATGGCGTGTCGATATCTCTCGGATCTGGAAGAGAAAAGTAAGTTTTGTGCTATTATTTTACGGCAGAAGTGACTAAACGTCTTTGTTTGGACGTGGTTGAGAAGGGTCATTAAAGAGCAACACAAAGCTTAGTTTCAATCTTTCAATTAATGAAGGGACGTTTTGACACCTAATTTAACTTAATTTAGTGAATTTTAATCAATCGTAGCACCAGGATTTTCTTGGGCAGACCAAACAGCGAAATGAATTCTATTTTGTAAAATGAAAAAAGTAACACGAGAAACAATGTTATATTGAACTACAAAATCACTACATGTATGCCATATGTTTAGGATATTTTTGTCAGAGAGAAAGTTTTAAATAATGCTGTGAAAATAATACCCAACTACTTGTATGTATAAAATTACTGTAGTATGTTTATATGACTGTGTATCCAAAGTGTCTGGGTTTAAACCCCGTTTGGGGCAAGACTTTAAAATGATCTTCCCCGACGCAAAGTACTGGTCCAACCCAGGAATTGTCAAGAGGAATACTCTAAGTTGTAAGGATTTACGACGTTTAAATAGAACAAGCTACGTTCGATTGTAAGGTGGGGGGGGGGGGGGGCTTAGTACGAACAAATCGATCTTAGTCATTAAAGCCTTCTACTACATAATGCTTTTTTTTAAATTTCTTATTTGCACAATGAGGTATTTAAAACAAGAAATATCTTTAAAAAAAGATATACGGCCGCGGTGTATTCATTATATTTAGTGTTTATTTTGCATATTGACGAGATGACATTTGACCCAAGTATTATGAATGTCTTTCAAGCGTTCAAAATATATAGAGCGGATATGAAATTGCTGACGATCGACCATTTCACAACATAATACGTTCCTTCAGGTAATACAACTGGATGGGTGTTCCTTGGAACACTTGTGTCACCTGCATTCCAGTATTTGTCAGAGAAAGGGTGAACATGAAATGATCAAAACTATTCTTATCACTAACAAAACAAGTTTGGAGTGCATCCACCACATAAAATGGTGCAAGGATACAACCCATCTTAGCGAATGTGTGATTTCCAGGATACGAAGGGGTCTGAAGGTTTCAAATCATGCATGTGTTTTTCATCCTTTAGATGTGTTTTTGTGTAGTTGAATAAATTATTTTGAACGTAAAAACATGTATTAATATAATTCTGTCGAAAAAATCGAGGTTTTAGGGATGTATATACAAAGCGAACTAGCTGATCTCTTTTTCGGAGGGTTACTTTCGATTTTTAAGCCAACCAATCAAAACTTACAGTATTCATCATCAGTTTAGTGGCCTTCACCTTAAGTTAAGACAGGGAGTTCAAGAATAAACAAAACAGCCAACGGCTGAAAAAGTGATATAATTGAAACCCATCAGTTTTTGAGGAGAAAAAAATCACAAGAATTAATTATATTTTACATCTGTGACATCACGTTTACCAAGTTTTTTTCCGTACGCCGCAGACAAATGGTAGCGTAACCGACAGCGGATCCGAAAGTTGTGGGTCCGAACCCTGTTTGATTCAACGATTTTTCAAGGCCTTCTAAGGCGAAAAATACTAGTCTTACCCAAGTACCGCCGTGAGGGTTTAGTACCAGTTGTAGGAACTTATTTCACAATCGATTTGGAACTAACTAACTAACTAACTAGCTAGCTAGCTAGCTAACTCAACTCAACTCAACTCAACTCAACTCAACTCAACTCAACTCAACCCAACTCAACTCAACCCAACCCAACTCAACCCAACCCAACCCAACCCAACCCAACTCACCAACTCACTAACATGGTGAAATGGATACCTGGATAGATGTTTGCGACAGGAAAATCTCGAAAGAAATCGGTCCCATAGTCATCCGATTTCCAATCATGAGACAATTAACTTTGTAAAAGAAAGTGTCACATTACTTCTTCCCCGTTGCTTAAAATTAAAAAAAATTCCAAAATTAACCCTGAAAAAGGAAGTTGATGAAACCCAACCACAGTCAATTACCAATAAGTACCTTCGGTTTCAGCAGAAGAGGTTTCTGTAATGCATTACACAACCACAAATCTCTCCCGTTGTCATGGGAACGAGGAACTTAAATTCTAAATGTCAATTTTCTGCGTGGTAGTTTCGATTAAATTATACAATTTCAAAGACAAATGTCCCTTAGTCTTCTCTTCAAATCAGCTCTTACATACAGGGAAAAGGAGGTAAATAAGGCCAGGAGGATGCATAGCAGACAGGTCTGACTTCCATGGGGAATTGCATGCTTCGTAAAGTACCCGTAGATACAACAAGGAGAGTGCATGGGAAATAAAAGCATGAGACATTAAATGCATTCATCACTTTTGTCTTATAAAATAGACTATTTCACTCCGAAATGAGACGTAAATCTACGTTGTCAACGAGTTCTACTCTACCGGTGTAAAATTCCACACATTGTTCAATAGAAAATAAACAAACACTTCAGATTTTTCCTAAGTCTCTCACTGGTCAATTTAAATCAGCGAATTATACCGGGTATTGTCGATCCTCTGGTGAAATGGTTTATACGAGTCAATGATTGGTCAATTTAAATCAGCGACTTATACCGGGTATTGTCGATCCTCTGGTGAAATGGTCTATACGAGTCAATGATTGGTCAAATTTAAATCAGCGACTTATACCGGGTATTGCCGATCTCCCGATGAAAAGGTCTACAGCCGCAATGTTCTGTTCTGTCGCTAAATGCTTGTATTTATTTGCAAATTAATCATGGACTATGCTTGTCTACTACATTTATATACGATCCTGTTTCATGTATGAAACTGACTGATGATTAACTTGACCCCCACAAATAAATAAAAATTAAATAAAATGAATTAATGAATTAATTGATAAAGAAAGGACCACAATAAAAAAGATACTCCTACACGATATATTTTAATTTATGTTTTTAATAAGTACATTTCGTCATACAAGGAAAAACTACATCTGCCATTTTGATTTCACGAAAGATTTCTGTAAAAAAAAAGGTAGTTTGGTAAAACAAACAAGAGGGCCAAGATGGCCCTGTGTCGCTCACCTGAGTAAGATGGCTGTGTTAGGCATAATGACAAAAAATCTGGCATCTAAAAGTGTTTTTCTAACATTTGACTAAGTGACCTACATATTGATCCTACCTGAATTTGCACTCAACTGGGAATTCATGCAGTCATCATTCATATTAAGTTTAATGAAGACTGGGACAAAAAAGACCTCTAGAGTGTTCACAAGGTTTTTCTAGATTTGACCTGGTGACCTAGTTTTTAACCTCATGTGATTCATTTTCAAACTCATCCAATATATCAATTAGACAAAATCCTGACAAAATATATTGAAGATTGGGCTAAAACTGTGGCCTCTAGAGAATTCACAAGGTTTTTCTTAGATTTGACCTGGTGACCTAGTTTTTGATCCCACATGACCCAATTTCAAACTCATGCAAGATATCATGTAGACAAACATCCTGACCATTTTTCATATAGATTGGCCTCTAGAGTGTTCACAAGGTTTTTCTAAGATTTGACCTGGTGACCTAGTTTTTGACCCCATGACCCAATTTCAACTCATCAGATATCATGTAGACAAACATCCTGATTAAGTTTCATGAAGATTGGGCCAAAACTGTGGCCTCTAGAGTGTTCACAAGGTTTTTCTAAGATTTGACCTGGTGACCTAGTTTTTGACCCCACATGACCCAATTTCGAACTCATTTGAGATATTATGTAGACAAACATCCTGATTAAGTTCCATGAAGATTGGGCCAAATTTGTGGCCTCTAGAGTGTTCACAAGGTTTTTCTAAGATTTGACCTAGTGACCTAGTTTTTGACCCCACATGACCCAATTTCGAACTCATCCGAGATATCATGTAGACAAACATCCTGTTTCATGAAGATTGGGCCAAAACTGTGGCCTCTAGAGTGTTCACAAGCAATTGTTGACGACGGACGACGGACGACTGACGACGCACGACGCACGACGGACAAAAGGCGATCACAAAAGCTCACCCGAGCACAAGTGCTCAGGTGAGCTAAAAACAAAGAAAAAAACTTTTCTCACACATCTTTTTAACGTAATGATAACAAATGTTATGCATGTGAACACCCATTCTCAATCTTTGTTTAAATTAAAGTCTCGAATCTATTCTCAATAAAAACAATATATACATGACAAAATAAATTCAACCGAGAAAACGTCGAGACGGATAAATATAAGTTGTAAGCACTTGCTTCCCAATCGACGTAAAAATGAATAAACTTAAACTAAAATAAATGCAGACTCAAACTTTTTTTTCCTTTTTGCAAGTTAGTCCTTTATAACAACCGCACCATTTAATCGCGACGAAAGAAAAACATCAAGACTACCGAAGCGAATTAGTCTAGCTCTACGTCATTTCCGGTTTTGGGTGATATATTATGAAAAGTAATAATTTCTGAACGCAGGATTTGTTCGTAGTTGACATTTCTGGCTTCTGTCAAGAATATTAGCACGAAAGGTTGTAACGTGATGTTTTATCGCCTTTTTAATGAGTACAGTCAACCTCGACACATCGGCATTCGATACAATGGTATACTCGGGTTCCGGCACTAAAAGTCATGTGACAGATTTATTAATCTTTTAACAACAGCAAATTTGGCTTTCGGTATATCGGCATCAAATCTCGATACATCGGCGAAATCGAGATTTACAAACACAACCGGTGTAATAAGGGTTGCCTATACTTTAAATAAACTCAACAACTTTTCTAATTGGTCACCCTTTGATTTTGATATTTTTCAATACTGGTGAATTTATTGATGGTAAACCATCACAATTGAGTTACATGAACATAACCTGAGGTATACATGGATTTTGCCAACAAAAGTCAATGAATTAAACCTATGATTTCTATTTTGTAATAAACAGTTCTTTAATTTAATTACATTAGATTTTCATACACTTATTTCCTTGTGATATTTTGATGAAATTATCAGGTGACCAATTAGAAAAGTTGTTGAGTATAGTTCTCGGAGAATTTACTCTTCACAACCAGTAAAATCCCAGCGAAAGAGAATCAGGAATGCTTGAATTACCATTTAAACAATGTGACTAATTACATGTAAATATATAATCGAGTCCTGTCCCCAGTTCTTGAAAAATCTTAGATTCAGACCCAAATATCTTACGGTTATTCCTATTGTGTCTGGTGACAAAGATAGGGGATCATACGGTATTGTGTCTGGTGACAAAGATAGGGGATCATACGGTATTTTTTATTCGAGAAAGAGAGAACGGGTTCAGGCCAAAACCCAAAGGTTTTATCTCCACGAATAACAGCTTCAGCGAAAATCGTTCATTTATCTTACGAATGAATGTAGCCCCAACATTTCTGTAAAGTACATTTTTTCAATGAAAAATAATTATTGGTATCCCATTTAGACCCGGGGACTGCGATATTTCTTACGCCAAAGACGGCATAAACACCACCGAAATTCATGAGCAATATCGCTCTCTGTCCTTTTGTTGTAAAATGCATAAAGTTTAAACCTTTCTTTAATAAATCTTCAAAGAAAACATTCAAATTATCATCTCTTTTTGGACATAATTTGGTCGTGTAGAGCGAAATAAGTCACGGTGTGTTTAGATATTCTAGTTATTGTATTGTGTTATTTTTCGCTTCTCATCCATTATCCAAGAAACACATTCTCATTAAAATCCGATTCCGTATAAATAAGAGCTAATTAGGAAATGATTTAAATGAAACTGCAAGAAACACGGCCATGTAATCGGTGTGCCCACTGAGTTTTTAAACCGAGGGGTCCAAATGCTATTTTTCTTAACTTTGTACCCCTGCATATAGAGAATTTCTACAATTTAGGGGGTACATAGCCAAATTGGGGGGGGGGGGGGTAAAACCCCTCTTTAGCGGATAAAAGGGCATGTGCCAATGATTCAAGCACTGAACATGGAAATTACTATATATGTTCATATTTTCAAGTTTCACAGACTCTGTGTATGTATGATATAAACATAATTCAGGACTATCTAATAATCTTCCGTCTGAAAAGTTATACCCCTGACGCCACCGTTTTTATTTTAAAATCGACCAAGACTCTTGTAACGTGGAACATTCATGATACTGATCGGTTGTCTAGACGACCTATTGACATTTTCACGTAAATTTTAAATTACTTATAGCTCGCAGCAATATATATTGAAAAACATTGCATGGAAATATAACTAGAAATCCAATATCTTGAAGAAAAAAACCCGTCTAGTTTTGATATTGGAATGGCCTGTACCAGACGATGTAGGGATTAAATGTCCCGATATTGACGCCATTTGCGGTAGCTTTTGTTCAAACTTATTTCTGTTTACGTCGATTGGGAAACAAGCTCTTAAAACTTATACTAAAATTTCTCGCCGGTTCCTTGGTTGGACCAGAACTTTGCACCTGGAAAGGCCATGCTAGTATTGCCCACTACTACTGGCCACTCTACTGTGTTCGAACCCACAACCACCGGGTCCGCAGTCATGCACGTTACAACTGGCGCCCTTTCCAAAAGCCACTCGATAAGATTACCGAAGCTAAGAAAGTCTAGTGCAAATAATATGATTTAAATTAACATTATGTCACCTGGATTTTTTGAAAACTATGTAAACAAAAGGCAATATCACTTAGCCTATCCCCTTCAGGTGTCATGCTTTGACAAACGGCAGCATCGCTATAGAGACCTTAAGTAATCGACAGCTTATGTGTTTCGACAATGTTTGAAAAGTGGTGCGCTTCCGGTTCTTATACACTTTCAAGATTTGACGAGGACAAAAACAAGAATTGTATTGTATTGGGGTTTACCGTCGCTGCGATAGTATTTCAATCATATAGAGACGTCCAGCTAATTACAGGTGGAGGAAGACCCCGAGTACACAGAGGTATCCGGGTAGAACCACCGACCTACCGCAAGCCAGCTGGAAGGCTTCCTCACATGAAAAATCCGTAGTCCCTACCGGGATTCGAACCCACAGCGGTGAGGGGCTGAGAGATTTGTAGTCCGCGACTGTAACCGCTCGCCACGGCGGCCCCGACAAAAACAAAGAGGCAACAGAAAACAACAACGCCACTTAGACAGTAAAGCTGTGAAATCCAAGACGTCGTGTGGAAATAAGAAATGTTCGGAGAATCGGAAGGCTCGGGAACCATCTGTTTCGACGGGAGGATTTAAGTGGGTGGAAGCGGTGAACGCCACCCCACCCCTCTTAAATCGATCAAGATATGTTTGAATACGTACGTAAATTCACATATCAACTTTATACGTGTCAATCAAATATTAAGTAAAGTTCTCTGCATCCACCACGGGGTAATTTTATGCCCCCACCACGCATATTAACTCAAAATCCTGTATCAACGCCTGTTCACTGTCCGTTTTCTCGTTATTGTACAATCAACACTGCCAAATAAACATGATCGGGTCCTATCAAGATACGTTTTTCTTATTCCTGTTTGGCTCAGGTGGTTGTTAAATGGATGTATACCGCACACGAAATAAGGAAGCAGGCTGTTTGAAATTTATTTTAATCTAAAACTTACCTTAGAGAGTTAGATAAATTGAGTTTCGAGTTAAACGGTGAATTTCAAATTGTAAAAAAAAAGCGAGTTTCGAGTTGAAAAAGTGAGTTCCGAGTCGCAATAAGTAAATTTCAGAATAAGTGAAATTCAAGTTGCTAAAAGTGAGTTTCGAGTTGCAAAAAAAAAAATAGTTTCAAGGTGAAGAAAAGGCGAATTATGAGTCAGAAAAAGTGAGGTTCGAGTCAGAAAGATTTTAACTAAGGGTGTCCTGGACTGTAAACAATAAAAAAACACACACACACCTTGCAAACAATTACAATAATTTACTTATGCATAATTTTAATCGGGAGACGTCAGGACACTGTAAATATTTTAATGCTAATGGCCATTATAAAAACCAAAGCGCTGAAGGCACTGCGTTTGTGTGCGTCTCGAATGAAAGAGTGTTTGATGAGCTGCCAGATACCAAACTTAAGTAAAATAAAGAAATATTGTTGTTTTAGAATTGCTTCCTTTTGATTTAGATATGCAAACTTATATAAATCTTATAAATAATAGGGAGCGTGCTTATTGTTAGCATTCCACTGAAACAAACGTTGTGTCCATCTCTCTCTCTCTCTCTCTCTCTCTCTCTCTTTTGAAACGATCTTGTTAACGTAAGGTTAGACTGGATTTGTAACATTGGGTTTATTGGCATCGCTTGAACATTTGATCCACATTTATTAAACTGATTTTGATATAAAAAAAGAAATGCAGCAATCCTTTTCTCTCAGCGCTTTCATTTGTGCACAGTATCTTATCTAACGCGGTACAGTTGAAGTAATTATTCAAATTTGCTGCGAAGGTCAGAGGCTCTTAACTTATTTCTGATTGTAGACATACAGGTTTCGGTCATTTTATAGAGTAAAAAATAACCCCTAGAGATATCTCAGGTCGATAGCTTGATGTGGTTATTAGTGTGTTACACGGATTTGTGTCGGATTTCAAGCTTCCTACATTGGTTATAGTAACACCATTATATGACCGAACCCTGCATATTTACTATCAAAAATTATTTACGAGCCACATTTGCATCTCAAAACAAATTACATTCCTCCGCATGATTAAGTGATAGTTACGCAACATCATAGAGAAAATGGATCTTTTTTGTTTTTATGCCACATACAATTATTGTCACCCGTAAAATTTTTCACGCAAATGATTTTTCAACACTTTTGTTTAATCTCAGCATACCGTGGTGTTGTAGTTATGATTGATCATTCGATCATTTTACAACATTTAGAGGTTATTCGCTTTTCTAAGTATATAATCAAATGCTCAGAAAGTAGGTACTATAACGTCAGTTGAAAGTGTCACACATAAACTGTGTATTTCGAATATATATCTTCAACTAGCATGGTCCAACATGTCAATCGAAACTCACATGTCTTGCCCGGGGGTTCGAACCCACAACCACCGGGTCCGCAGCCATGCACGTTACAACTGGATTATGGCGCTCTTTGAAGAAGCTGGAACCACTCGACAAGATTATCGCAGCTAAGAAAGTCTAGTGTAAATAATATGATTTATGCCACATGTAGATTTTTAAAATTTTTTTTTTACTGAAACACACACTTTCTTACTTCGAAACTTCCTTTCTCTGACACGAAACTCAACTTTTTCTAACATTATTCTTTATGTCACAAAGTTAAAATTCATTTCTGTATACCTTTAAAAGAATTCATTTATTTGGAGAGTATGTCTACTTGAGAGAGATATAGTGCTGCCATACTGCAATATCACGCCAAAGGTATATGACTTGTTACCACACCCAGTCATATTATCTTGACATCGAGCCAACCAGTCCTGGAACTACCTTGCATATAATCAGGGAGATAAAAATATTATTTGCTACGACTTTGATTTGTCGCGGTCGGGGATCGAACCGATTACCACAGAGTCGGAAGCTTTAGTCACCAAAAGAAAAAAAATAATATAATGATCATATATGATTCTGGACATATATGATATAGGTATACCAGGGCTCTTTCAAGATTTTCCTAGCATTACAAAGAATATATAGAAATGGACTACTACAAGATAAACAAGATGTGTTCGAAGAACACTATGCTCCCGTCCGAGCAAGTCAGATGTCAAAAAAATTGAAGTCAACTGAAAGCCATTCATGAGTTGAGTAAGTATGTAAAATATATAGACTTTACTCCATATAGTAATGGAATAATACTCAAGACAAAACAAATATTAAAAAAAATAAAGGGAGCTAATTTTAAATGAATAGAACCAAAAAGAGTTCTGTTTCATAATCATTACTTATCTGCTACTCGATCATTTTACAACATTTAGAGGTTATTCGCTTTAAATTTCAAGTTTCAAATCAATGCCTCAAATAGTTCAGAAGTTATGCTCTTGATGAAAAAAAAAAAGATTTATAAAATAAAGGGAGATAATCAGAAAATCAGACTAGGCAGAGTTATGGTTTTTGGTTACTGCACTGCTCGTTCTTGCTTTCATATTATGTTTCAAATTTTAAGTCCTTATGGTCTTTTGTTGTTGGTTTTGCCCCCCCCCCCCCCCCCTCCAAGAAAAAACAACAACATAAATGAATAAATAAAGGGAGATAATTAAAAACCACACTTAGTAGTGTTATGGTTCTCAGTCACTGCACTATTCGTAGTTGTCACCTAATTGTATATGAAGTTTCAAATCAATACCTTGTATTGTTTTCAAGTACATAGTTATTCTATGGACAGAAAGTCATTGTAAAATTAAATAAAGGGATATAATTCAAAAACTAGTTTTGTAGAGTTACGTTTCTTTATTACTCTACTTCCCAATCTCACCATCTATTTATATTTATAATTTCAAGTCAATACTTGCTGTAGTTTTTGAGTAAAGCTCCCAACAAAAAATTTAAAAAAGGGGAGATAATTCCTAACTTGGGACAGATAGAGTTGTGGTTCTTAGTTAATGCATTCTCCTAGTCACATTCTATTCATATATGACATTTCAATGTAATACCTTGTATAGTTTTCAAGTAATGGCCAATGTTACAGTTGCTGACAAACCAACCAACAGACAGGGTCAAAAACAATATGCCCCCGATCACAGATCTCGGGGGCATAACAAAAACATGTGACGTAAACAAATTTTAAAGCTAAATTTCAGAATTTCTGACCCTCCCAAGAAAGCTTTGATTTTTCTGGTCTAAATTCGCGGTCTGGAAATCCAGACGACAAGGGATTGATCCAAGATGCTTACGCTGGGGTTGTCAATTAAGAAAAGACCCCATCAATTGTTAGGCGCGAATGCCTCGAACACCACCGATATTTATGGCATTATAGCCTATCCTTCTCGTCTGCCGTAATCCCGATTGGTTTTGCGTTGCCTAGCAACGCGTGATTTCGTCTGCAGAAAGTCTCGTCATTTCATCGCCCACTCGAAGGACGGTAAAGTTTTATAGGACATTTTTATAGATTCTTAGGTTCTGTAGATTCTCGTCTGACTATAGCGCCAGAGGCTGACAATGGAAGATAGATAAAAACGACAAGTAATCAAAGGGAATTATGAATAAAAAGAGCATTCATTACTTCTGATCGTGCTGTCTACGAGATCGTTTTCATGGTGCCGTCTGCTACGGATTCTCTTTACATTTTTGTTTGTGTCTTATTTTTTAGCAAATATTTTCGACGTTTATCTATATTTTGGTAAATAGTATTCCGTTTGTTTTTCTCTTTGACTGATGTTTATATGAAATACATTTTTGTCCTTTTCGACTGATTAATACTAAAACCATTTATTACAAGTATTTAAAGTTTATTTTCTTTGACTGAGACAAGTATCGAAATGATAATATTTAATCTAATATGAAAACCTTAGCACTGTAGCAAATTTCAAACCTGTTTAAAAAATCTAATTCAGAAAATACAATAACTTCATAATAACAGTGCTAAACTTACCAGAATGTGGCCGAATACGTGGCCTTTTTAAAGGTACAGCGACTCTTTGACTATGAAGTATTTTAGAAAGAGTTTATATAGGAAAGACAAAATCATAAAAAGTGTGAAGTAAAGAGACATTGTGAAATCTAAGTATAGGGAGAATATTGAGGAAAGAAAGAAATCCAAGCAGAGAAAGTATCATGAGATATGCAAAAGAATGCACTCGCAGTTTCGTACCGACAAAACATATGCTTATCCAAAGTCATTAACATCACGATCACAGCAGACTACACGACTTAACATATTATGAATTATCATGTGAAGCATATGGGACCTTAGCAACAACAATACTACTACTACTAAAAATAATGATGATGCTGATGATGATAATTATAAAAGTTAAAATGATGATATTAACAATAATTCGACAACCCTGTACATTTTAAATTCTATATACACATAAACCTATACATGTATACACTAAGAAACACTATTTTTTTTACATATTTTTTTCTTCTGGAACCTGACACAACAGTGTTGGATATATTCCCGGAATTCTGCTTTGGAGATATTTGTCAAACTCTGTCAGTATAGAAAAGTGTCTGCTGCATATCTAACCAGATACAGACGAAATGCTGACGTTGATATATAGTTTTCCCTGAAGATAGAGTACTCCCAGACCATAATGGTCCATCTTCTGTATAATGTTAGTTAATCATTGATAAACATGTAAAGCATTTTTTTCAGCATCTACCCTCTTATAAGCATTCCAAAATTACACCGTGACTGACAAAGAAAGAATAATAATAATAATAATACGTATTTAAGCTTTCCGGTAAATAAGCATTTAATTGAACTACTTTAATTGCTCATGAATATGCAAAATGATAAAGAGGTAAGGGGTTGACAACTGTTTTTCAATGGTGATTAAAAACAGTCTTAATCACCATTGTATAAAACGTTGATATGTTATTTCAGAAGGCCTAGTGTAAAGAGGTTTTACTAAAAATGTTTGAAATTGTACTGAATTACCCTCTATAAATAAAGCTTTTTATTAATATTAATATTAATTATTGCTTCTGGCTTTCAATCGGAAATTATTGCATCACGACAAAAATTGGGAAGCTGTTATCGATATAGATACTTCGTGGAACCTTTCCTTCTTGCCCATTAAATTATGCCCATTACTACGATTCTCGCAATGGTGATACAGTCGGGATAAATTTGGTGCGATTTTCTCAGATATGAAGACACCAATCGCTTGGGCCCATTTTTCAAATTTTCCGAAGCATAAAGCGCGCGCGATAGAGAAATGGTTCCAACCGACAAATTGAAATCGATTTGCTAGAAGTGAATGTTTTCGTCTGTGGACGTAAGCAACGCAGACGTTCCTGGTAAAATCTAATTCAGAAGCGGACGGTTGTACATGCCTGGCATTTAATCCAGTTATATTGGGAAACCATAAATATAGTCCTCGAGACAGGCAGCCTGGGCTGGGGAGGCGACTTGGTATCGACCCATCGATTTTTCGTTGAAAATCCACGAAAAAAGTTCAGTGCATTGATAAAAGTACTTGCACATTAAAGAGTATTGTTTCCGATCGTTTCAAATAATTTCCGGTCATTTTAAACAATTTCCGTTTTTTTTTTTACAGAGACTAACGATTTTTCAATTTGGACACAGAATGCTATTTAAAATTTTTTTTTTTTTTTAAGAATTAATAGATATTATTTTTATCCGGTATATTTTCAAACTTAGATAATTGAAAAAAAGAAAAAAAAGAATGAATAATAAAACATAATAAGTGGGGAAGTACGAAAGTTGAATTATTACAATACGGTATATTTGTACATGGTAGTTGATAAACCAAGGGATACAACTCAATTATACAGGACACCTCATCACGAATTGTGTCGCCTGCGTGGACAAAATGATCGACACTCTGTTTTACTGTTAATGTTACTAATGCAATTGGTTTTGCGTACATAGACGATTTTTAATTTAAAGCCAAATAATTCATGAGAAGCGATGTTATTATTGGGATAGTTGTGGGAGATTTGGCCTTTTTTAGGCAAATAATTCATACTCAAGATAAATTTCAGCGTTAATGTTGTATTTGTAAGTCATTTTCGTTTTGCAATTGTTATAAGATTTTTTTCCTGACGAATCGGACGCATTGGCGTTCGTACGTATATCTGGATATAGAGAGTCATTCATGAGCGAAAGTTACGAGAGTTTGCTACATTTTCAGGAATAATAAGTATAAAAGTGTAGAGGAGGATTTTTTGCGAAAGTATATATATATATATATATATATATATATTATATATATAATGGACGCAATAAGACTGTGGTCGCAAATATTTGCCATCACTGAAAATTACCAAACGGTTCTAGTATACTAGAACTAGATTGAAGGAAAATGGCTGATCAATTTCTGCTTTTTCTTTCCTGCCGAGTGAACACTCATTGGCATACTGAAAATGGCAATTTTTTGATATCCTCCAATATAACCAATTATCAAACATTGGAAACAAATAATTTTCTTAACTTTAAATGATAATACTCATCTTTTTATACAAATAAAGTTTCATTAGAATAGATATAACGAAGTTATGTGATAACGAACAATTTAAACATTTACAGCCACTTCCATGTTGACAAAGGAATTGAACATGAATACGTAGATATATTCTTAACACGAACTTTATAATATCGTGTACAGAAATTCACACCAATATTATATCTATATAAAACCTTGAATATGAGAATGAATCAAACGATATTCTGGAAAGTGTCAAGGCACATTCAACCTAGTTCCGCAATGTCTTCTCATCTTCTGAGCTGAGACGATAGAAAGGACCGTATTCTTAGGTTTTATCTATGCCTACAAGAACTCAAGCAGAAAGTGCAGATGATTAGTTCACAAGCGCGGATCTATCCATTTACCTCAAGGTTGGGGGGGGGCACCTCTCGGGGCCATTTCCTAGGGGTAGCGAGAGTAAGGAGGTTCCGTTCTTCTCCACTATTTGGTATAATAACCATTTTGACCCCTAACCCTCCTCTAGATCCGCGCATACTTTATTTAAATAATAATTAATTTCGTATCTTACTGAAACGAGAACTATGTACCAAAACGAGGCGATGACATAACGTTACACAAATATCTTTCTATTTGTATTTTGAACGTGTTGAACCTTTTTGAAACTAAAACCCTTGCGTTCCTCTTTTCTGTATGTTGGAGAAGCGTGATTCTAATTTATCCATAAATATGTGTTGATAATTCTATTAAGAAAGAGAAGAACAATTATTTATGCATAACATCAAAGGACTCTATATAACAATGTTTTTAGGTAGTAGTCACGTTGCGTAATTCCCATCAAACGTTATGAACAACGACCAGTTCCGGAGTCAACATTGATCAAATAGACGGTACGTAATATTAGTTATTTATAGTAGGTCGAGTAACTTTGTCCATCAATATAGAGCGGAATCAAATCAAGAGATACCATTATCTATCTAAAATGATTTTTCTTTAAAGGGACATTATATAAAATAATGATAATAAATCAATTTATCTTTCAAGATCATAGCTTGAATATAATATGTAGTTTAAGCCGGAGTTTGTATAAATGTGGAACTACGATGTTTAATTATGCATCAAAAACCACACGCACCCCTATAAAGACACACACAAAAGGGGGCGTGGACGGGGGTGGGGGAAAACAAGGAAAAACAAACTAACGCTACTGACGCCATTACACATGATTTTCCTACAGCAAAGTATCTGTTAGGACGCAAAAAATACGGTTAATCTTACGATGCCAGTAGTTTTCTAATAGCATTGACGATCAATGACTTTCGTGTTATTGTTTAATAAGATAATATTTAGAACACCTGTAACAATAATGTATCCATGTGAGGATACCAACCTAGGATTTTCCTTTTCATTCGCTATGCATAGACCATCCCCAGAACTTAATAGCTGGATAGTTCGAACTTGATGTCTTAAGTATTGAGTGGTGAAATATGCCACAAGAATATCTGTAGCGTGTTCATTCAACAGCGTAATTTCGAATATGACTTGACACGTAATTAGTATATTCTATTTTCTTCGCTGAAAATTAGGACAAGGATTAATGACGTAGCATGTGGTTGGCTTTTAATTTCATTAACGTCAAAACTAGATCAAAATCAACAGCCATTAACCTGACATATCTCACGAAAAATCGAAACTCCTGCAAGACTTGTCATGCGAGTGCTATTGTTAAATCTCGCGTCCTCACGCGAGACATGAGCTAATTTTGAGACCGCGCTTCGTAAAACGCACGTTGAAACCCCGTGGGACAGTCACTGTTGAAGACTTTTTAAGACAAAAAGCTATTAATCATGCTCCAATAAGGCAGACCTCGGGGTAAAATAATGAAAAGTTAACACCAAAGGTGAAACCGGCAACGACTGTTAAATTAATAGAAGCCGAAAATTAGGAAACCATTTATTAAATCAACGAAAAAAATAACGAAACAAAAAGGTTTCTTATTTCGAGTCGATGCATCTAGAACCGCATTCTTCCGTCCCTTCTTTTTTACCTACATTATATATACATTGTAATGAAATATGAAGTTTTTATTCAATATAAGCCAGAAGGTCGTCCGACCCTTACGGAAGTGAACAAACGAAAGGTAAAGACAATGTATACAATTATATAACATACACAGAACATCATATATGTATTATACGGCTGCAGAAGGTAGTAGAGTCTTTTATCGCATGACATTGTGCTCAAACAGCTGTTTCCGGTTTCGTATAGCCTTCACATATTTTCTTATATTTAACACGTTACATATAACTTTTAAGCCGAATTACATCACTTCGCGTCACGCACGTGTATTCAAATGCATGCTCGAACAGCTGATTAAATGTGTTTGATTTATTATTCATATGATGTTGAAAATGTATGAAAAATACTCTGGTTTAATCGTAATTTGAAACTATTTTTCTTAGTGTTAGAATACAAAAGTCCGTTTATCATTTGCTTGTTTGTTTGTTTTTATTATCGCTATTTACTGTCACTATAGGACAAACATTAAAAAGAATCTGACATGAATTGTCATATAAAATTTTACTACACTCGTTCATGAAAATGTTATTAAGTTCGCCAGAGGCTCGCTAAATAACATTTTCATGAACTCGCTTAATAAAATTTTATATGAAATAATAATTTATGTTAGATCCTATGTATAAGATAAAGTATATAAAAACGTTTCTACAGACAATAGAAGACCGAAACGAGCGGACATAAAGAACTTTAGCTTAAAAGCCCGTCGTATGATCATCGTGCTGCTGGAAACTGCAGAAGAATTCAGTACTTATAGAAACTCATACATTGGGACACTATTAAAACCGGGAGCAGGAGGTCGTGGGTTTGATCCTTGACCGCTACATACCAAAGTCGTAAATATAGTACTGGTATAGCTCCCTTGCTTGGCGTGTGGCATATGAGGGTAGTTCCAGGACTGGTTGGCCCAGTGTCAGGATTATGTGACTGGGTGTGGTATCATGCCATATATCTGTGGTGTGACACTGCAGTGTAACAGAACTATGTCTGTCTCAAGTAGACATAGCCTTAAAAGTACTGAAATACTGTTGGTGTGACGTTTAACCAAGAAAAACAAACAAACACTGTTAAAACATTTAATGGCTGATATAAGGCAGTGCCAGTATATAATATACTCAAAGGAAAAAGAAACGCAGGGAAACTAGAATCTGTAGTAGTCAGACTCAAGTTTTTACCTCCTTACCTTGCAATTAACCTCATCTGATAGACTTCATCTCATTCTAAAGCATTGGTATTTGTTTTTTGAAAGAAAAAAATCTTTAACAAAATAATTTAAACTGTAATACCGTCGAATACTTCCTATGTGAAACTGACACAATAAGTTTACCCATGCGTTTCATTTTCCTTAGGGTATATACACACACGATGTCAGTCGTGGTATATGACCCCGTGATGTTATTAAATAGTCGTCTCCTCGAATAACTTCCCGACTGTACCTTACAATATTACGGATTAATGGCACGTTTGGAAAGTTTTCAAACTTATAACTTTCTATTTCTTGATACTAACATTTTAATTTTCATGAACTTTGCATGTAATCAACAATCATTATATCGAACATAAGGATTTGCATCGTTATTTTACAGCATGTATTCCTCATTAGACAATAAAATCAATTTTGCATTACCACATTTTTATACCAACATTGAAAAGCACTATCAAAAAGCGCCATAATGGCAATTACATCGAAGCGTTTTTTTCCCCATAATAATAATAATCATCATCATCATCATCATCATCATCATCATCATCATCATCATCATACCTGTGATATGCCCAAACTATTTTTTATGATTTAATATGGATTTTGTTTACGTATAAGCCTAATAAAATAGTTAAAATGGGAAACAACTAATACTAATCCCCCTCGACGGTTTATGGGTTGGACCAGTACTTTGCGTCTAGGAAAGTCGGGAAATACACTTGCCCCCAGCGGGTCTCGAACTAACAACCTTTGGATCCTCAGTCGGGTTTTTACCACTGGACCAGTGAGCCTAATATACACTAAAAATACAAAAAAAAAAAAAAAAAGACGCCGAGTTACAGACCATGGCTCTCCGAAATGAGACGTAAACCTGCGTAGATCAACGGACACTTTCCGATCATCAAATCTACATGATAGTATAAAATACCACACATTGGGAAATAAACGTACATTTGAAAATTCCCCAAGTCACTGATTGGTCATTTTAAATCAGCGAATATTACCGGGAGTTGCCGATCCTGTGGTGAAATGGTCTATTAGTGTTTAAGGATAAATCATTTAGGGGAAATTGAGGGGGAAAATATTTTTTTTCAAACTGAAAAACACTATTTAATAAGTAATTTAAAAACAACAGCCCGGGAGGGTCACTCAGGTTTTCGATGTGATGTCGGTGTTTCTAGCCCTGGTGCCTCTGTGCTTACATGATTAAAATGCTGTCGCACCGACAATAAACTTCAAACAATAATACCCCCTCAACAAAATGTGAATATCTTCAAATATATCTTCAGCATGGCGACCATACATACTCGGTTCGCCATACCCGAGTTCCTTGACCCCCGAGATTAATGCAACTGACCAGTTAATTGCTGATACTGTTTTTGGCGGGTTTACAAATCATCGCAATTTGTTTGAATTAAGATAAATGGATTTCGTGATAAAGCACGCATTTTTTTGACGCGAAAATGTTCCAGTAAAGCGTTTGTTTATCGTAAAACATTCGGAATGTATCGTCTGATATCTCCTGGGTCCCGCACATGCTGACCAAGATTTTGTGAATGCGAAAACATCGACCTCGCAAGTCATCCGTAGAAGCGCTAAAGTCCAACAAACAGTTCCGGTGATGCGATAAGGCCACCTATCATCAGATCTATCATAGTTGACCCGAGTTTACAGGTTTTAAACAGATATCATAGAAGATCCTAGCATGAAAACAACAATTCTCACGTGCGAGCACGACTCATTCGGGGTGATTGAATCAGTACTTCGGGGTAATGATGCGTAACGCTACACTGATACTAACATCCAATACACCGTTATATCGTTAACAAAAAAAAAACAACAAAAAAAACAACAACAACACCAATCAGTTATTTTAATGAAATGATATTTCAAATAACAACCCTTTCTGATGCTTACTGGATAGAAATTTCACCTCCGAACTGGACAATACCGTACCCATGTCAGACGGTCTTGAGAAATATAACAAATGGTCATAACTCATTCAAAATCAAGCGATTTATGATGTGCTAACAATATGCGCAACTAGGCTTAATATTTATCAGTCTTGTAAAGTTTCATCAAAATCCGACCAAAAGTATCCGAGAATATAGCGCCCAAATACTTTGTATCTGGGGGTATAATTAGGGCTCATATATTCAGCACCATAGCAGTGCGGATCTGAGGAACAAATTCCGGTTCAAAAGCTGTAAACCACTGGAAGGTTAACGGAAAGACATTTGGACCACCACTAATTTGATGATATTAAAACTGACCGCTAGATGCAGGTTGACCGCTAAATACAAGTAGCCGCTACTACATGTTCAAACGTAACAATGAAAGTATTGAGAGAAACTGGCATTGTACGATATGAAGACAAACAGGAGACAGAAAAAAAGAAGAGAGATACTGTAACGATAACTAGAACTATCACTGAAGGTGATTAATGCCCCCACTACCCTGCTAATATTAACAAGCTGACATACCCATCAAAGTCTGTGGCAAAAATATGGTCGTGGCATGTTGGAAGAAAGTAGCTTGTAACCTTTGTCACATAAGTTTAATCATTTAAGATGTAGTCTAGATTTTATTTCTGCCAGCCACTTATCCACTTAGCTATGTCGAAACTTTTCGGAAAAATTGTCACATATTCAGTTAGTATCTGGCAAGTAGCAAATTTTCAAGTTATCTTCTTAGGTATCATAACAGGACTAAACTGTCTGTTAGTGCCCACTACTGCCAATCACATATTCACTTATTTTAACTGGATACCATGCCTTTTTCCAGATAATTATGTGAAAAAATTCTTGTTATCCACATAATTTAACAGACTAACTTGAAAAAAGGCGAGATGTCCAGTTAACTTAAGTGAATATATGACTGGCAGTAGTGGGCACTAACAGGCAGTTTTGTTCTGTAAAGATACCTAAGGGGATAACACGTAAGTTTTCTACTTGCCAGATACTAACTGACTATGTGACAATTTTTCCGAAAAGTTTCGACATAGCTAAGTGGATAAGTGGCTGGCAGAAATATGCCACCATAGTTTACCTTTGAGTATAACCACGACCCTTGAGCTAGCAATCTGGATCTTTCACCAATCTCATTAAATCAGATTCAGTATGCTAACTGGATCTGACAACATCGTATAGAGGGTCGTCTCGGATTGACCTTTGTATAAGCCAATCAAATCGGCGTTTACAGAATCGTTCGGTATATCAGGGGGAAGTAACCGTATCAATCTCACAATAGGGTAGAAAGATGTCTAAGTAGCCGGGTAACTCAGGGCGGTAGCTCATTCGGTGGAGCATTCGTCCTGTAAGCAAAAGGCCCCGGGTTCGAATCCCGGTCAAGCTGCACATTTTTCTCACATTGTGACAAATGTTTTACCGGAGTCAATTTGAAACGCGCTATTTAATTGGTTTGAATCGAGCACCTGTTTATGCATATACATTACTTAAAAGGTCAATCTGACGTGACCCCTTATGGGATGTTGTCATCGCGGATAGTAGAGGAGTGCAAATTAGGATATGATTTTAATGAGATTAGTTTGTTCACGTAACACTCAATCTTAATATGGTAAACATTTGTACCAAATTATTACTAATCTGGTTACTAATCTGGTTCTCTTGCGCGACACACAGTCTTAAAATGGTTAACATTTGTACTTAACTTTTTGGAAATCCAGCGATTCTTTGTCAAGTTACAGCCCGGACAAGAATATTAGCATTAATTTTCTATTGTTGACCTCTAAGTATGACCCTGGCCCTGGAGCTAGTAGTCTGGTTCTTTCGCGTGACACTCCATCTAAATATATTTATATTTGTGCCAAATCATTTGGAAATCCAGCAATCCTATGTCAAGTACAGCCCGGACTAGCGTATTGGCATTGATTTTCTAGTGTACACCTCTTTGTATGACCTTGACCTTTGAGCTAGCAATCTGGTTCCTTCGCGCGACAGCCCGTCTTAATATGGTTAACATTTGAGCCAAATTATTTGGAAATCCAGCGATCCTATGTCCTATGTCAAGTAATTGATTATCTAATTTTTCAAGCGTTTCACAACTGTAAAGTTAAAACATGATTTAAATGGTATTAAATAGCCGTTCATTCGTTCATGTTAATGTTTAGTTTAGCCCCCATTGCTTTTGGTCGTCTGGTTCGGGGAATTTGTTGGGGCGATAGTCCTATAAAAGACAGGCCCACAGAACAACATACTACTACCACTACTACTACTACTACTACTAAACATACTTATGCAGACAATCGCTATATTCATTTTGAATTGTTTTCCTTTTGAATATGTATTTAAGTGGATTCCCTAAAATCTCAAAGGTCAAACCTCACAGAGACTAAAGTCAACAGTACAAACACACGGAACATTCAGGGTAAGTTCACACGGAAAATTCTACTTTTCATCATTTGAAGCTATCGCCTCACCAGTACTTTCAGTGCTTTGATTTTTATCTTGGCATTTTATATCGTCATCGCCGAAATGTTTGTGTTGAATGAACGGAATCATTCTGAATAGGAATCTGAATTGCAAACTATAATTTAGAAATCATAGACCTAAATTTTGTCAGTCGCAACCGATTCTCTTAAATTGCAATCAAAGCTTTTAAAATGTCAAACAATGGAAATGCTAGGAGCAGATTAACATGACATATGATAGAAGTTCTTTTATTACCTTCCTTTGAGGGGGCCTCCGTGTCAGAGAGGGTAAAGTCGCTGACTTTAACACTCACTCAGCCCATCACTGCATGGGTTCGAATCCCGGCAGGTCATTCGGATTTTCATGTGAGGAAGCCTTCCAGATGGCTTGCGGTAGGTCGGTGGTTCTACCTGGATGCCTCCGTGCATTCGGGGTCTTCCTCAACTAGAAATTAGCTGGACGTCGCTGTATGACTGAAATAATGTCTAAGCGACGGTAAACTCAAATAGTCCCTTGATAATTTTCTTGTCATGAGTTATCTCCCCTGAAAAATGGCTTTCTCCATTTTCCTACGGTAAAGGTTAGATTTTTTTCTAGAAATTTGAAACAGAATCATATTACATCTTTTTATATGAGTTTGTTCTTCTCGAAAATCAAATTCAGTTTTCATACTCACAGACAGTGTATATTTCCTATAGACTTCAATGTTAACTTAAATACAGATTGTCTCCCCCATATGTAATAAAACTATGAAAAACTATGAAACATTTTTTTTCGATGTTTTCAAAGTAATAAAGTTTCATAGAAATATTATCACCCAGTGACAAGATAAGGAATATGTCTATTATGGGGCGTATAAACTTGTATGTATCCTAGTAACAGTGTGTCCATACCACGTGGTTTATGACGTCCTTTTAAGCTAACGCGTAAAGCATTTTTGCATTGATTCGAAAAGAAAACTGCTGTAAGTATTTTATTCCTTCACCAATTTTAATGGGATATAGCGCATGCGAAGTGGAAATTAACATTACATAAAAGTCCTAATGATTCGTTTGTCAGATGTTTAGTATTTACCAAACATTCGGGAAAACATTATTATCGATGTGCTTTATTAGTTAGCAAACAAAATTTCACAAACTCGGAAGGTTTTCCTGAATGTTTGGAAAAACTGTACATCTGACAAAAGAATCACTGGAACCTACATAAATGTATGTGTAGGGCACTATTTTCCGCTTCGCATGAGCTATATACTATTAAAATTGATAAAGAAATAAAAAGCTTACAACAGTTTTTCCTTCTGAATCGATTCAAAATCTGCTTTACGCGTTAGCTTAAAATGACGTCATATAACACGTGGTATGGCCACACTGAATAAGAACATTTGTTTCCCACTCATTTCAAAAATGTAAACGAATTTTTTTTTCTGACCAGTGTGTCTTAATTATTATTGCTTCTTTTATAATCGTATCCGATTTTTAATCCTTTCCCTCATAGAGGAAACCATGAAAAGACCTATGCGAACAGCATAAAACCAGATCAGTCTGCGAGTAACTCGCAGGCTGATCAGGTTTTATGCTGTTCGCTGCTCCTCAGTGGTCTGGAAATGAGGATTTTGTAATTAAATTTGGTAAGGTTTAACTGTGGTTTTCTGCAGATCAGACTTTATGTGGTACCTACTGAGTGCGTCAAAATGAGTCTATATGAGGGAAAGGGTTACCAGGCACGATTATAACAGAAATATTATATTATAGCTCTCTCACTGATCAGAAATATTTCATATTTAGTATTTCGTTTAAGTTAATAAAGAATTAATTATCTGAATTCATTGTTAACATTTTGAAACAAATATTTGTAATCCTAAGACATTCACTTTCAGTTAAAACAAAACCTAACGGATAGTGTTACGAATGGATTTACAGACACATGAAAACAGTCCCTAACGGACAATTTCTCTTATAAAGAGGCATTTAATTTATATACAGAAGCGTCGTATCCAATAAAAATCCAAATAAAAATAAAATTTGAAATTGTGACTTTATTTTTATTTATTTCGCTCCGTTTTTCGGGACAACATCTTTGATATTGAGTATACACATTATTCCAAATCCTCCTTAACAAATAGATGTAGAATGAAACATATTTAACTAATAGAAAAAACTCTGGTCTAATAGAACTTTTGTGAAACGGTAAAGGGACTATGAAAGAGAAAGTCAGCAATAATCAATAAGTTAAGATCGAAATATTTACATTGTATATTGTGAATTATCTCGCTGCGTATCCTGTGAATTTCATGAAACAACAAAATTGTTTTTGTTTCCTAACTCATGGCATGACAAAAAAAGGGAATCGTTCATGCATGGTGGCACCTGATGTCTTCTGGATATTCAAAACATTTCGGATGTCCTCGGTGCCGTTACGGTATCTCGGTTCATTCCGGATCTCTGATCCGTGTTCATGCAACTCACTGAAATATTAAGTTCTATCAGTTGAATTTGCAGTGGTTGATACCACTGCCACCTGTTTGCTGTGGTGAAAGAAAAATGGCTTTATTTCTCCAATTTTTAGTGAAACCACAATATATTAATATTCATCTTCACAGCTGAAATAAGATCGTTAACCTGATATCAATTGTTTTGTCGGAATCGCTATTTTTTTTATCGTACTACATTCTCAGTGAGCAGCAAAGAATACATAAAAAAAACTTCAAACCGACATACATGTAACTTTTATGTGAGCGTAACATAGCCTTGTGGGTATTCGTTTTCTTAGTACGAAATCTAAAAGACTGTGTCTTTTATTGTTCCAAACTATTTATTCCAGCACCACTGTTGTTGTTGTTGTTTCCATGAATTAAAAATAAAATGTGATTGTTTTCCGTAGATATGGAATGTATCAAACTTCAAAGTGTAATTTCTCTCTTAAATATTCAGATTAAACCAATCACATTTAAGTGAGATATACTTCATATCTACTCAAAGCAAACAAGCATCCTCTATATCTCAAACCGGCACAGTAAAGATTTGGCCTTGACGGTCTCAAGCCTAAGTCACACATTCAAGATTTTTACTGCCGTCCTTGATAGGACCATTCCCGATTAAAATGTGTCAAAAGTCTGACCAAGATCCTGTGATTCGTGGCTGGAAATTCAAACTTTTATTAAGCCTATGTCACACATTCAGGATTTTTACTGCCGTCCTAAATAGGACCATTCCCGATTAAAATGTGTCAAAAGTCTGATCAAGATCCTGTGATTCGTGACTGGAAATTCAAACTTTTATTAAAATATGTAAAAACATTTATTTAATCACGACAACAATCAGATATTGTTCAGGAGGCGTCCCGATCTAGCCGTTTCCAGCAGAATTCGTCCCGATTATCCCGTTCTCAATCCGATTCTGATCCGATTTGTTTGGAAAAAAACCGAACTGTCCCGACAGCGTCCCGATTCTCCCGAATGCGATCCGACAGAGATCAGACAGTGACCAGACAATGAACCGACGCTGACGGAAGACATCCGTTAGAAAACCGTTTCACGTGATAGTCCCACAGGACACTGACCAGACAACACAGGACATTGTTACGATTTTGATCCGATACAGCAGAATCTGTCACGACATAGTCACGATTGTAATCCGACTAGA
>CM037777.1:38357945-38381481 GCA_021229015.1 Solen grandis | reverse complement strand
TATTATTAGTCGAGGTCTCTATTTCATATAATGCTGCTTCTATTAAGTTAAAATATGTGTTTTCATCTGGTGTTTTTAAATCATTCCCTTTATTAGGTTTAACCACATCATTCAACACAGTAAGCAATCATCGTATTAAGTACAGCTACTAGTGTGGTTAATTGTCCAATCAAAACCATGTTATATACTATCAATCAAACATGAGTCAGATATAAGTTACATTTTAATTCTCAACCTATACTCTCGTAGTATTCGCACTGTATGATTTTACTCCCGGATAAGTTTAGGTTACAATCAACGAAATCACCTTTTCCTCCTCAGTAGAGTTCATGATGGAATCATATATTGATATCTGTCGGAAGTATTACATTATATTGCACTTAGGAACAAAACGTAGCCCTGGCATTCCGCGTTTTGTGTCTAGACGTGTTGGTTTTTACAGTCACTGGCCTGTGCCGCACATTACCTTGAGAGATATCATTTAGTTATATCGTTGTTAATTTATAAAATGATTAATAAATACACGATGATCAAGACAAAAAAAAAAGTCCAAAAAAAATAATGAATAGATAACTTCCCTTACTTTAAAACTAAAATGAAAAATAGCTGATGAGTCACTATATTGGTAAAGCATTGCATAGGTCACATTAAGGTGAGGAAGAAGATAGGACTTCGAATTCATCCGAGTGGTTCCGTATGCTCAAAACAATATAAAAACATAAAAGAATATAAAAACAGCAGAAAAATGCTCAATTCCTTTTTAAAAAAAAATGGCTAGAACTTAATAAAGATTAATTCCACAAATAACATCCCTTATGCATTATTAAAATGGATTTGGACTGAAAACTATTGCATGACAGACATTGTATTAATTGGACCTTTTGATGAAATCTGAGTTCCTCATTTTGTTTTCTTAATCTTAATAGCACAAAATGACTATGAACAGTTCATTCTATAGATCGTTTCAACAAATAGTATGTTTTCTGTGTAAACTTGATGATTAAGAAGTATGGATGTTGATTAAAATACATTGAGGCGTGTATACATATCATAATTTTCTTTTGATGTGGTATTAGCGTGGTTTATAAGCATTTCAATATAAGCAGTATATATTGAGAAACACAATTAGGGTAACTGAAATATTTACATGGACCTCCGTTATTTTAATGCCTCAGAAATAAGGAAGTTTCATTAAAGTGTAGATATAAGAAATAAATAACATCCTTCTTACCGACTGCCAATGAAAAAGAAAACAATAACGAATATTAAAATGAAATAGATACCGTTACATTTTGCAGTTTTAATGCGTTTAAACTTTAACATTGAAGATAATGCTATAAATGTTTTATGTTTTTAATATTAACATGCCAGGCTTTTTAATTGTAATAAATTAAAAGATTCTCAAAACGATGTACTCATTTGACTGAAAAACACATCGGTTCGTCATTATATCAGAAACAAAACAAATTTTCGTGAAATCCACGTTTAATACATCTATAAAGACAAGAGAGTTCTTTGAAACGCATGTGTCACCTGCTGAAGCATGAGGGAAAAATTGTCACGGATAGAAGGACGTGTGGACAGACGGACAGTCAGACGACGGAAAAGTGATAACTTTGTGGCAACTCTGTTACAACAGGGGTCCCAATAACTAAATCTATTTGATGTTTAGAGTCTGATTAAATAACAAAATGGCTTTTTTTTCTTTTTTCCTTACCATTTATTACATTATCATGATTTATAATAATAATTCATATTAAGTACATGTCAAAATTTTGATAAACACAAAGCAACGGTATATGACATAGATACACTGATACTTGACAGTGAGAAAACACTCGTGACAACAACTGAAACAACCTTAAAGCTCATAGTGCGATATCATATAAATATTCGACCTACTATACGGAAATATACTGATGGAATTCACATGTTACATTTCCCAGCATACATAAATACTATGATTTAAATCATTTTGAAATTGACGGTGATTAGTGATTATTATCAAAATCGCAGATTTTTATATCATTGTGTACTCAAAGTTTTGCTCACATATAATAAGTAAGAATAGTTCACAATGTAGACAATAACGGTATCTATACAAATAGTGTTACGGTAGGCACAAAAGAGTTTTAACAAAATGCTATTGTTCGGTAATACATTAACTGACCGCTAAATGCAGGTTTGCCGCTTAATACAGGTTGCCGCAAATACAGGTTCAACTATACATAAAACGTCATTATATGCTCAAGAAATGTATTCTGTTTGACTGATAGCTGTCGACTTGTGGTGATATAAGCGTTACAGTAAACCTCGTCGCAAAGATTATAATTCACGTGTACTTCATACCCGTCTACGTTTGCTGGTTCTTACCACAGCTGTTCTGATGGATTTTCCCATTTATCAGCAAATTCAAAGAAATTCAATTTTGCTTTATACATAAACTTGTCTTCGCAAATCAGTTTAACAAAACTTAACCTGAATATTAATATTTTAATTTAAAACTGCAAACATCATACAATATTTTTCCAAATTATTATAGATCTTGATTTAGACACTTAATACCTAATATAGGATTCAATCATTGTACGTCGCCACCTTTTTATCACTTTTTACCACTGGACGCACTTAGACAAATAATTCAATTTGTAAAATGTAATTCTTCGCCTTAAACGCTGACTTCATAAATAAGTCAAACCATTAGTCAAAAAGTGCATATATTTCTTACTGAAATCAACTATTCCGACTGTTTAACGTTCATTTCAATTCGCCAAGTCATGCTATATAAGTAAATTATGTTTGTTTGTTAGGATTAACGTCTCACGGATAGTTTTCATTCATTGGAGACGACGTCTACTTGAGACATTCATTTTCGTCGACTTATGTTGTTGTAGTGCCAGTCTTATTCTGACACACACGATAAGACTCAACTTTATCTGTCACTTTTACAGAGGTGTAAGGCAGTATCTCCGGGAGCACAGCAGATTTGGTAGACATCAACGCCGTTAAAATATATACGGTAGTTTATTTTGCGCTCATTGTAAAAAAAAACTTGGCCGGGAGTCAAGAGAATAATCTGAAAAATTACATGGTGCGGCGGTAAGGTAACATCACTTTTGTCTAACTTGTCTAATCCCTAATTAACAAAGTTCGTTAAAAATACGGATATAAACAGCAACTGTATTCAAACGGTGAAGGGAAATTCACTGTGTATTTGAAGTGACCCTATGGTGCCTTATCCTGTTTTAATAATCTAAATGTATTAGGTAGATAATATATTGATTATATACTATCTCGCCTGAGAAGAAGGTGATGCTATAATATATTTATTCGATTGTTTTATAAATTACAACATAACCTATAGGGAAAACTATATTTTTAGCTAATGCAATAAAAATGATAACTATCTTTTTTAACAAAAATTTATTTAGTATTTCCTTTGAAAGCTAAATAAGCTGTACGTATTTCGATACTGTGAATTGTTTTTGCCTTAAGTATCTCCATCACAGTTGTCGAGCCATAAATCTCGTGTAAATATAATCAGTTTGCTTACTGTCAGTTATCGTCGAACTTTGTGACATTTGAAAGCTTGTTACATGAACATGCATTCTAATTGAATATTGGTCTTATTATTTTGAATAGTGACCATTCGATTTATATCTAAATGGTGACCATTATATAGATATATAACACTCAACTGTGACATTGGTGTGTAGTATTCATATCCTTAACAAGAACAATATCATTATACTCACTAGACAATTCCGGTATACAGTTCGATATTCGGTGTAACTTTGTCCTGTTCTATCCTACAAACAAGCTTCCTGTCGAATGCTGTCCTTAACATTTGGCAGATTTCCTTTCCTGTTTCATTTTTGAAGAGTTTGCAGATCAGTGTCTGTCCTTTGTAGGCCTCCCCTGGACGTGGATTGTAGCTCTGCAAGTGTAGAACAAGTACAGTATTTATAGTCACTAGTAATTATAGCATCTACTGTTGAGGTTCATATAAGTGTTCTTTTACGTATATAACATTTGGTTTAGGGTTCGATTTGTATTTAAATAGACGATCAACTATTTGTCTGTAATAAATCAAGCGCAGTATAAATGTGATTATTGTTGTTTGTTGTTGTTTTTTTAAATCCAAGGTTTTTCCTGTCGGATATGATAGTGACATTGCGCATGGATGATGATCATTTTACAGTACTGTATATTTGTATAATCCAAATCCTTAATTTAAGTTCATATATTGAGGAATCATAATTTTTCGTGGAAGACTAATTTTCGTCGATTTTATGTATTTTAAATCACCGAATGCTTATCTTGTAACCAGTTTATACACCTGAAGATTTTTCTAGAACATAAGTCCACGATTAAAGGAATCCTTCTGTACATCATCAACGAAATTGCATGTTAATGTAAATAAATGAGATTTCAGAAGAAGACTGAGCCATTATTTAAACAAAAAAAAATTGTCTCAAATTGTCGAGAAGGGCATATTTTAAAATATATAGATATATTTGAGACGAAAAATGCAATAAAATGATTCGTAAGTATTATTTAAGAGAGTAAGTTTAGTGAAACATTCAATATATCAACCGTTAATCGATCAAACAATATGGTATCATGACATGTTTTATTTTTTGTTCCTCTTGTATGTGAAAAACTTTAAACGATATCATCTATGGTATTGAGAAATGTAAAGAATAATTTCAATATTACTCTTACTTAAACTGTATAAACCTATACTATCTATTTTGTTTGCTGTCACGTCAAATCAACATAATTTCAATCAATCGGGAATCTTGTCACTATGATACAGATATAATGCTGCCACATTCGAAATATGTTTATATTTTGACGATGTCTACTTGAGACAGATTAGGTGCTGCCACACTGAAACAACATGCCGTAGATATGTGGCATGATACCACACCCAGTCACATATCCTGATACAGGGCCAACTTGGAACTACCCCTATATGCTGAGCGCCAAGCAAGAGAGCTAGTCACATTATCCTGACATCTGGCCAACCAGTCCCGGATTTTCCCTTATATGCTGAGCACCAAGCAAGGGAGCAATACTAGTACCATTGTTTTCCGACTTTGATATGTCGCGGCCGAGGATCGAACCCACGACCTCCCGATTTCGGGGCGGTCGCTCTTACCATTCGGCCACCGGGGTCGGTTACTAGTCACATTATCTTAGCACTGGGAAAAACAGTCCTGGAACAACAATAATGGTACTTAACAACACCCACAATGAAGATAAACCAGATAATCATAGTTATTCTTATTCTACCCTCACGGAATTCATTAATATTCCAAGGCAATATTAAGAGTTCTGGTAGCCATATTTATCTTAAAGTTTTCGCAGCGGCAAAAGTCCGCACAAAAAAGGATAATTTTAAATCAAATTAAATAAAAAAAAAACTTTTCTTTTCATCGACTACATGTATATTATGCACTACCTAAATACAATAAATGTTAAAATAAAAGAATCCCTCTTTTATGACCGACGTAGCTCTATGTGTACAAATGAAGTCCAAAGAAGATATACAATTTGTCCTAATTAATCGTCAAATGAAATGCATTTATTTTGCTGATAAAATGAAGATGTAACTCATAAAATCTATTCGCGAGGTTTTAAGAGCGTATGTTACAGTCTTTCTTTTTATCAATATGATTTCCATATAAAAAAATTCGCTAAATACGAAATGGAAAAAAACACTATAATTTAAGATGATAATTACCCCCAGATATAGCTTTGCCAAAGTTACTGTGACCATATCTGAGCCAATTCTGATACATTTGAAGGATAAAGATAATAACACACAAAAACAGGAAGAGCTCTGATATGGTCATACATTTGTCGCAAAATCAAAACTATTCAATTATTTAGAAAAATAATATTGTGATGTTGAATCAAAATCAGACCATTGGTAGCCGAAAAATATAAATAGTGTGGACAAAATATATTCAATTTATATAACAAAGTGCTATTACTCATAAAATTAAGCTAGTTATGATGTGTCGACTATATAAGACTTGGTACTTATTAAAGTTGTGAAGTCAAATAAAAATCTTTTAATTAGACCATTAGTAGCCGAGAAATAGTGCTGACAGTGACATTGCGCATGGATGATGATTAGTTTATAGTTTTGACAAAATATATTTATATTACACATTTACATAACTCATTTAAAGTACAGCTGACCAAGAAGTTCAAACAATACGCCCAACTAAGTTTTGTACTTACTAATGATTTTAAGTTAAATCGAAAGCAGAACAATGGAAGAGAAGAAATAGTGCGGAAAAAACATCTTAAAGGGCATATGTCAGTTTGCTACATTTTTCTTTTAATTTTGAATAATTATAGAGAATCATAAAAGAAACATGTTTATGGGTCATCGTCCTACTCTTTGAGTTATCTGCCCTTCATTGTGATATTTTAGCAACTTTAGGCCATATTAAATGGCTAAAATATAAGAAATATAACAAAAGACAACTCTTTAAAATCCTGTCGATTATGACATGCCAACGAAATGCGATACCAGGCGTTGCACTTTCCAGTCTTACAAAGTTTATTTTACCAGTCTTACAAAGTTTATTTTAAATGCGGCTAAAGATAGCAGAAAAATAGGAAGGACAACGACCGACAAACAGACGACCGATCGACGGACGTGACTCCAGTATAGTCCCCCCCCCCCCCCCCCCCCCATTTACCTCTTATCTGGGGTAATAATGATAGGTCAGTGTTTTCTTTTGTATGCTATATCCATGGTACCCGCTTACAATAAATAGTAAACATACGATTAAAAAATACATTTGTTATAAATCACAAATAACCACATTCTATCATTGATTGCATCATAGTTTATCTGATTAAATGGTTTAGATATCCTTAGGTACTTTATTTCTACAGAAATGGAAAAGATATGTGTGGAGAAGGGTAAGAAAACAAAGGTTAATTTTCAAACAGTTTTTTTTTACAGAAAGTCCTTCTGTTTTCTTTTTGTAAATATTCTTTAATTTTTACTTGATCAAAACATGCAAAATGCATAGCTCACCGAGTTCACTTTAAAGCTACTGAGCAGTTTCTATGGTAACTGTCTAACCCTAAACTGATTTACATGCATTATTCATTTCAAATTAATAAAAGCTTATATACGGGAATATAATAAATACTATCAGATGTCCTGTCGAAACAGCTTTTTAATAGTAGTTGTGGTGACATTACGACACCTTATATCCGAACATTAGGAGCACTCGAAATATGTTACACTTTATACGCCCGAATGATAGCGATGGTGAACTGTAGCATACGCCCTTACTGTGGAGAAAAAAGGTAACTGTATGGTGCCTACTTGACCTAAGAGCATCATGATCGAGGATTCTTTCGGCAGCAACTGATTACGTCTCGTTTTGTTATGCATTGTTATGCATATTGACGAAACGCGAGAAATAATGAAAGCGCGCATGTAAAAATATCCGGCGACAAAGATGTTTTCACCAGGGGCGGAGGGATTGGGTATAAATAAACAGAGAGGGCAAATACTGTACGGCAAAAAGAATAATAAAAATGAAAAGGGCGGAGGGGGCTAAAACAAGAAACTATTTTTTCTTATTGTTTTTCGCATTCTGTTGGTACATTTATTTGATGTCGATGGTATAAAGCTAGAACACTGTAACATCAGGGCAGTTAAACCGGGTGTTTTTAGAAAGGAGAATTTCGTGAAATTCATGGTTATTTTTCAAAAGCTAAAACATCCATATAGACTCATAAATTTTCCCAGAAACACAAACTTTACTTACACGAACACCATGTGAACTTGTCAATCAAACCGGAGGCGGATCCACGAACGCTTTGCCTACCTTGCGATCAAACTGATAAAATATATAATATTCGGAGCGCATGTTGACTGGGGACAAACTCTCAACAGTTTAGTACCTTTCTGTCCAGTTCCCGCCCAATGGGATTTTAAGGTAAAATATTTCTCTTTATTTATATTGCTAATTTAAGGCTACCTTGGAATTTTGAAATGCGTATACATTGTCAGGGAATATCAAAACATTGATATTATTTTTTCGCTCAACTGTTTCATCCCGATGGTTGTATTTGACAAGAATAATATTGAATTTAATCAGGCGGCATAGTCATCCGCTCAGTCTGCAACTCTAAGCCTAGTGTAAGAGCCATTTAATTAGAATAGTTTTATACACATGTTGTGGAGTATTTGTATTTATGGATGTACACACTCCATGGCGATATAAATGGTGAACAGATCTGACGTTAGCCGTGCAATTATTTCGTTATATATAACTAGATACCTCGTACATAGATGGCCAGAGCAATGATGTTCTAATTGAAAGATGAAAATCATACTAAGAGAATAAATTTACTTTAAACTAAATTGGTAAACATACGATTAAAATAATATCTATAACGTTATTATAATTTATAAAATATTGTTTTAATATAATAAGGAATTATAATTAATGTAAATTATTTATTTTATAATAAGTATTATATAAAATAAAAAGACAATAATATTTTAATAGAATGCTTTAAAAAATAACAGATCTATATAATTGTCATATAATACTGATACAATGAGAAATAAATCACTGCAAACTATAATAAAAATTAATAATAAAAATAATGAAATAATAAATAGTAAAAAAATAATTTAGGTAAATAAATTTTTAAAATAATACTGCTATTTTGATAATAATAATAATAAAGAATAGATAAAAATATGAATATATAGAAGATAAATAAACTATTTTTATTATATGATTATATATATTAATAACGATTATAATATTAATAGTTATAAAATACAATATATTGTTATCAAATAAAATTAAATGTTAATAAAACGTCATAAATGCAGAAGTAATATGTATGAATGCCTCGATATCGGTTAAGTACAATGTACTGCATTAAAATGTCACTGCTTACATTTATCTAGTTCTTTTTAAATTAGTATCAGATGGAGTTATACCTTTTTTGCAACTATTACGTTTGGAACTTATGAAAAACGCATTAATAGGTTCATTTTTTGAAAATGTTCGGGCTCACAATTATACAGTAATTACCAAAATAATTTAATTAAATTCACTGCAGCAATCATTTATAAACAATACAAATGTGGTTGGCTTTTTAATATAGCTATCCTGAAACTAATGACGTAATATCCTAGACAGGCGAGTAATAGGCCAAATCTCCCCAAGCAATTAGGTTCGCAATATACGTTACTTTGGTCAGCTTTTATCAGTTTTAGCAGTATTCAAGATCATTATGTTTGTACGAGTTGTATCAATGTTTTCGGTTCTGACAAAAATTTATATAATTTAAGTCGGGCACTCATACATATCACACCCATTCGGCCATCAGTGCCGAAAAACTACTGCCATTACAGATATTGTTTGCTATGTTACGCTATGATTTTTTAGTAAAACCAGTTACTGCTTTGCTATTTTTATTTAAAGTGACATATGAAGCTTAAGATTACATTAAGGTTGAGTTCAAACCGATTACCGTGTCTATACTTAATGTATACGTCCAGGTCCCGCGATATTTTGTTTGAGTTTGCTTATTAGGTGCCATATTGCTTTTTTCGGCACCTGTATTACAGTTAGTTTAAACAGAATACATTTATTGCTTTTTACAGAAGACAATTTCGGTGGTGTTCTTAGCTTTATAAAATTCGTGTGCTAATCAAGTGTACCTTATTTATGAGTGAGATTTGGAAGTAATATTATCGGTTTACTAGTTTATTAATTGATGGAGCCTACCGAGAGCTGTTTATTTACAAGTGAACATTTAAGTTGAAATTGTGAAACATTTGTTATTTTGTTACATAATCCAACTTTAAAATCAAAATTGTTTATCCCGAAACTGTTAGTCCTGTGTAGTTGTGAAATACTATAAAAAATATTGCTTTGTCGCTCATATATGTTGAAATCCTTGTTCTAATGTCTTGATAGATGTTTGCATTTGTGAGATGGTAAGTGGGATAGTTCCCCGACCTACTTCAACCAATTGACGGGGAAAATAAAGGTTTAAAAAAAACATTTGAATTGACATTGTGGAACATTTGTTATTTTGTTACAAGGAAATATTCCTTTCAGTCATACATGTAGCAAACAGGGTCACTCCCATAACCGCCATCTGCCATTTGTTAGGTATACATGCATAATTTTTAAATATTGCGTATTTGTTACGCTGCTGATATAAAGAACACAACCATGTAAAGTTTCCCTATGTAATCGGCTCACTTGTAGGTCAATAGGCATAACGTCAATTTGCACGTTTTGCACGTGCACACTATACTTGTAGTCGGTTATAATTCGTATTATTCAAATGATCAAATCCCTGATTTGAAAATGTCAATATGTGTGGAAAAAACACGTTCAAATCCGTTATTCTACACGTCACATAAAACTGCGGTTTTAACATTTTGACCCTTGTCATATTCGCCGGAATATCCCACTGACAATAAAATTCTATTAATCGATCTTTGTTTGTTGGGTTTAACGTCTCACCGACAGTATTTCATTCATATTTGGAGACGATGTCTACTTGAGACAGATATATTGCTGCAACACTGCAGTATCACGCCGTAGACATGTGGCATGACTCACATTATCCTGACACCAGGCCAACTAGTCCTGGAACTACTTTTATATGCTGAGCGCCAAGCAAGGGAGCTATACCAGTACCATTTTATTTTACTTTGGTATGTCGCGGTCGGGAATAAACCGACCTTTGATTCACTAACAATGCACGTGTTATTAGTGTAATGCGCTGGCATTCCAGCGATCTTATGTCATTTTTTATTCCTTAACTTTTTTATTGTTACTTTGTAGAAGTTCATCTCTTAAGAATAATCTTATCTTTGGTAACATTCCCCTACAATAAACTTTGCACATATTTCGTCAAGTTTGTTTACTTTTTGAAAGTTTTTTTTTTCCGGTGGCCATCTTGTATGCTGTGTCGCATTGATTCATGGGATAAGTGCCATGGTTACAGTGAAACGGTTTTATTAAATATACGCCATTGAATATACCAATTGTTTATTTTATTGAGTTTTGTGGTAATCATCGGTAATTACTTTTTTATTGGTAAATTATTATCAATTATAAGTTTCTAGTGTAGGGTTAGAGAGTATTTGGCTTTCTTCATTGTTTTTACAATTTAGCTAACATATATAAGTGTGCACAGTTGTGCACTTTCCCTGTTGCGCGGTTTTACATTTATAGCGCACATATTTATTTGCGCGTTGCTGCACTTTATATAGTGGTTCGAAGCTGAATTCGTGGACTCCACGCCTGACTCTCTTAAGTTACATACCCCTGTCTTTAAGTTATTTTTCTTTTAATTACGTTTGGTTACTTTAAGTATTCATTTTAATAAGTAAGCTCTATACTTAGGTTATTTAGTAGATTATTTTCTCCAACTGCACAGCAGTACACATCACTTGGAGGATCATAACCACCATCAAGACACGGATAGAGCACGCTACCAGCTCGTAACTTTATTAATTAAGCCTTATAAGTAATGGTGGAAATCGGTTAACAGACTAGTCTTTGAGACCATCTTAAAGTTACTTAAATATGGAGGGAGTTCCTTTTTTGCTGAGTATATAGATTTCAGATATTTCGATAAAGAAGCATGCATGTGATATATATATTTAATCTCTATATTCTTGTCACTGACTCAAAGCGACCACTTTTCGCTTCATTGATTGATCGCTTATATTTTCTCAACGTTTAATGAATCATGAATGATATGTACAGAAACACTACCTGATTATTTGCCTTTGATTTCGAAAGATATCAAAACAAAATTCTGTATAAATTAAATTTAAGCTTTACAACGAATGTCTGAAAGTCTATTAATATTTTAAGAATTTATTTAAATTGAAAACTAGTGTTACTAAACGTTTAGCCTGTACAGTCTGTATGAGGTATAGACACAAATGTATAAATGCGTAAGGAACAGTGTACAATTACTGCAAAAATAAGGTTAAAACCATATGAATTGCATTTGTAGACAAATAATATGACTTAATAAATACAAGAATGTACGTACTATATCTGTTTTATTTTTATATGGAATCGGGCCTCTTATTACTCCGGAATACATTTTTAAAGTTTATGAAAAGATATTTCTGTTGATTTCCAGGTACATTTAGAAGTACATGTAAATGGTTTTCAGTAACTCTGTTTTTCTATGCAATAACATTTAACCGCAAGTGAAGTATATGTATTTATGTCGGCATTGCGTTATTGTACCTAAATGATTATTACCAATGGGACTTACATATACATGTAGTATTTGTTTGTAGTACTTGCTTACTTATATTTATACTTTACCTTTTTGCTGGTTTGCATGTGCTTGGGCATAATAACTGTGTCCTGCAAGAACTTATGTGTTCCTTAAGAACGATGAAATAACATATCCGATAAAGCCCGCGTGGTTCAAGTGACATGTTAGCTAGGAAAATGTGGTATTGGTAATAAACGCTGTTTGAGTTTAATACACATCAACTGTATATCTTTAGATTGCATGGAAACATTCCCTTGGTTACTTTGATAATTTAGAACTTGGCAAAATGTCTCAATATTCTAAAATATCAGTGAACAGTGATATAAATATTTGTAAACTTTGAAAATCTTGAATCTCATTCTCTTGTTACTGATACATTACTTCAGTTGTGATAAAAACACACACAAACTGTCGTTTTGGTATTGGATATGATGATATACAACGTTGACATACTAACCTTCTGCTTGCCGTCGGGAAATTTAAGCTGAATTTTTAAGGTACGGCCCGTATCTTCTACATTGAGTGACCCCTCTGGCTGGTTACCTTTAAAAAAGTTAACACCGGACTTTATAAGACAAAGCCATAAATTTTTCTATGGTGTAGTCACGGCATTAAGTGCTACAAACATAATTCTTAGACCATTACTATGCACCTCTATATCATGCATATATCTGATAATTAAAGTTTATCGTGATCACTATGAGAATATTTTATTCTGTTAATTTCAATTTTACAGAAGACAATACAAGTAATAAAAGATAACTGGTTTCATAATTCTGGTGAGATTTTATAGACGACTTCTTTGGTATTTATTTTTTTTTTTATTTAAGCGCACAGAAACACGCACGTATCCAGTAAAGCAAACCTGTAATCAATCCACAGTCTGTACATGGAGCCTCGTTCTCAGTCTGCTGTTTTCGGCACAAAAGACAAACTTCATGTCCACATGCCAGTGAGGAAATACTGTATTGGTCTACAGCCGCCTGGCATCTTTTGCATTTAACTGTAATATTTAAGTCTGAGACCAAAATGTTGATTTTGCTTTTGTGAATAATGTGTTCTACAATCTTAAAAAAAAATGGTTTCCTACTGTTATAGGATATTTGCGAGGAGAATATGAGTGCGAGTATGATTCTATCTATATACACTATTTTCTTTAACACCAGTGCTTTACTAACAGATTAAAAAATTCCAATTTGATATTATAGAGTATATACAAGTAAATTATAGAACTGAAGTATTCATACATTTTGGTGTATTACAGGTAAATTATCTGTATTGACATCTGTTAAATCATAAGGTTTTAAGATAAGATGACAGGTCATGTTCAAATTGAAACTTCAAGAGAGCAATTAGCAAGTGCTTTTAATTTTTACCGTGTTGCCTAAAAGGTGTGTACAAGTAATATCGATGCTGACTGTTTTCTATAACACTTCTTGTTTAATTTTAAATACGAACATAACTTTGCAATAAACCAACCGATGAATAAATGTTTTCATTCCTAGTACCAATACTTGCTCGACAGATTCAATTTATCTTCAAAGGAGTGACATTAATATAGATAGGTTTTCGGGGATGTATTGCACAGAAGATATATAGCTGACGCCATGGTTAGCCTCCAACTAAAAACATATCCAACCTCCCCACTACCCTGCTTGATAACATGGAGACTGGATCAAGTCAAATGTATGCTTCTTACCTGTAATCAAACCACAGTCTGTACAGGGAGACTTGTTCGCAATCATCTGATTTGTGCAGGTAAGACAAACCTCGTGTCCACATGCCAGGGCTGAAATACTGGATTGATCTACCGCGGTCTTGCATCTGGTGCAATTAACTGAGAATATTTAAAAAAAAACACGTACATGTTACATATCTTAAACCGTTATTTTTCTGGTAAGACAACTTTATATGCACATTCTCGATATACAAGGGCTGAATAACAAATCAGGTTGCATATATATTTAAAACTATTGTTATTTTTACAATTATGTAACGAATGACATGCAATGCCATTTGAATTTGAGTAAATACACAAATAAGAACAAAATAATCTAGGTTTAACCTAAAAATGAGAGATGTGATAATGCTTATTTGCACGAAGCTTTTGCTTAACAGTTTATTAACATATACTAGTATGCAACCATAAAATTGATTTTGTACTGATTTAAAAATATTTCCAATTTTGTCATAAAATTAAAACAAAACCCTGGTTTTTAAAATATTTCCAATTTTGTCATAATGAATTGACAAAAGTATACACAACATTATGTGTGAGATTTTATCACAGTCAGAATTAGTTCTTTTGACAAACGAGGACTACCTACATATGGTTTACTGGATACTAAACAGTAATCGTAATCTTTTGCTTATAAAACCCTTGTACTGACACTCTCAACATCTGAAGTAGAACACACAGGTATTTTCAATAAATATACGTTTCAATTAGTCTCTTTTTCTGTCACAAGTATATTTTAACCAATCCCATACCTTAATGGTGATTAATGTTCCAAATGTAACTATAAACGAAAACAGTATGGTTTTGCTTTAATATTTACTTGCTTTCGTGTATATCTTTATTGCTTTGACATTCTTATTGTATCAGAACAGATTATATAACCCGTGTCGACATACATCATCTTAGCTATATAATATTCATCGTAATCGTGGGGATTCAATACTCAATTTCTGTATTTACGAGAATTTTGTTATTGTATACACGGATTTGGAAGAAAAAAAAAGAGCATCTTCCTTAGCATAACCCCGCGCTAGACTTATACAAATCATCCTTAAGATGTTCAAATAAAAACAATTGGTTATATCAAAGGTGAAGGGTATCTAAATTATTTAACGTTCATAAGTTGATATTATATATCTGAAATTATATATGAGCATATGTGTAGTAACATCGCATGAATAGATTTAAAGACCGTAAAACAAACTAAAATGAATATGTGTTTACAAGCTGTGTAACTATGGTCGTCTTTATACTGCTGTACGTTCATACTTGAAATGTCTTTTAGTTATAGTCTAAAGTACTTATATTTGTTTGGATATCTGACTTAACTACGAACAATTTAGGAAAGATCATTGTTTGGTCGGTTGGTTTAACGTTTCAACGACATTATTTCGTTCATAACCATTGTTTGATACAGAGATATCTAATTAAATAAAATTCAAGAAAATGACTCATCTTCTTTAGCTTATATGCAAACTCATTAGTTGAAAATATATTTTGGACGTTTTTTTTCAACATGACAAACATTTCATCTTGTTATTTATAGTGTCTGATATTCCATTTTAATGTGTATTAGTCAGAGGCATTCGATATCATCTAATAAATCAGAAAAAAAATCAACAAACACTGTCTGTTGTAAAGAAGGTACATACATACTATAACAGTATAATATAACTGAGGTATGGAACTTTTCGGCATATAGGTTAATAAGTATTCATTGGCGGTTGCAATATAAGCGTGATACACTGTATGTGAACATATGAAACATCACAATGTCCAGACGGTAATATATTTATTTCCCTTCTGTAATGTCAGACGTTATGGGACCTACTAATGGCCACTGTAATGACGACTACATAAGACATTAAATGGTAAAAACAAATTTGTAGATTAGTTTGTGGCAAAGATATTAATAATCATCGAAATCTAAGTAATGAAAATGCGTAGACGAGAAATTCACTGTTCAAACAGCACTTTCATTTACGCCATTTTTCTTTGCATAATCCTAGTACGGTTTATGAGTTTAGCTTGTTAAAAAACTCTGAATCTTCCTCACAAACAAGAATTTATGAAATTCATTACAGTGTACAATGTTTCTTCAACGTGTCGTCCTACCTGTTACAGAGCCACACACGGGACATGTTCGTTTGTTCTCTGTCGCATCAGGTATGCAAACGTCACAGCTACTGTGGCCACAGCTCAGGGACAGCATGTTTGTCTTCAGGGTCATAGTCTTACAAGCTTCACACTGTTCTGTTATGTAAATGTATCCGTCACAATCCTATTGCAAACTATAATTTGAATAATGTGAATAAAATATTTTGACATGTAGTAAGTCATCAAACTAAAGTTTATATACTTTTAATACTAGTGAAAAATATTGCTGTAACGCATTATTTAGTAATCAAATTTAAGTTTCTTTAATATGTTCAGAAGAGAAAAGAATTCAGTGTTGGCTGATTTACTGATTTTTGTACTAAAGTTTTGAACTCCTAATAAGATACACAATTTTCAGGAAAAAAAAGAATCAAAATGTTAGAACAACCTGCCCTAAAGAGCACTTGTTTACAAATCATGAGCTTATAATTGAGAAAAAAAAATAGTTTTCAAAAGCGAAAAGTAAAAGAATAAAGTATGGAGTTAAATTTACCAGCATCTGATTTATCTACTAGCAGTCCGATTTCTTTTATCTCCTTAAATGTCTTTCTAAGTTTCAAGCTTGGACAAAAGTCGACATGACTGAGATGGGTATTTGTGGCCATTTCTCGTTTATTCCTTTCCCATTCGACGAGTTGGTTTTCTGATTGGTTCATCATGATGAATTCCTCGGACTTTTGGTTGTTATTCTGAAGGCTTTCAAATTCAGTGGACATTACTTCAATGTTTTTCATGATAGTGCTGCAACACTCAGCGAGCTCCTCCGTCTTTACTTGATCTTCCTTCATTTTTTCCTCCACTGTTGTCTCAATGTCATGGACAAGTTTATTGATTGCTTTAATAATGGACTCTTTGTATATTCTGACATTTTGGAGCAATTTCTCCCTTTGTTCTTCTATTTTCAATCGGTTATTTTCCGCCATTTCGAGTAAATTTCGAAAACCATCAGCCACGCCGCTCAGTCTTTGAAAAAAATGATCTAGTTCTGTTGAAATGGTGTCGTCGTTGCAGAACTCATTAACTAGAAGAATATTATGACAACTTCTATGTGACAGTGTGACACAATCAACGCAGCATACGGTCTTGTGATCTTTACAGAAGTATTTGATGATCTCCTTCTTATGAGATTTACAAAAAGCTGTGGGTTCATCTTGGGTTGCAATGTCAACAGTATCTTCTTCATCGGAAGGCTTCCATTTTGGCATTTTATCTGGCCCCTGTATTTTATGTCCTCTCGACATCTTCATACTTTTGTGGAACATAATGCAATTTTGACACATGAATTCTTTGCATGTGACACAATATCCCTCTGCCTTTATGAAGTTGTCCCTTTCTTCACATGGCTCACACGCAGTCTCAAAACACTCCTGGGATCCCTGGGAAAGGGATGGCTGACCATCCGGCTCCTCTTTGTTTGACATATTGTCCACCACTTCCTGTAAATGAATTATTTTTAATGCATGTTTGTCTGTCTTAATGTATGCATGCAGTTATTTGTATCATCTGTTAGCGACTACATATAAAACTAATGTAGTGACATTTTAGCTGATGATATCTACTTTATATATCATTTATCATAAATTTCATGTTTTGGATATACCAATCTGAGATATAATTGCTTAAAAATGGAATTGACTCGAAATTGTTTTGTTTTATAGTTGCATGTCTTACTGTTTTAATATAAATTTTGTATAGTTTCAACCAGTTTCTTATTGCAATATATTGCACGTAATACTGAAACTTTGCTATCTATATTGAAACTAAGTTCCAGCTTATTTCATTTAATTACGATTAAGAAAACTTACGCAATGTTGTTTAATGTCACTACTTTTGTGACTTCATGATTTTAGACACTGTTACAATTTGTCATTTTGATTTGATGTATTTCTATGTGACAGAAATTTTACTTGTACCAATTAATGGTTCGATTTATATGCATACTAAACAATGTTTCGTGTAATTAAAACTGTCTTATGAAATATAATGAATATTTTTATAAATGCACCAAATACTGTAATATATTACTATTCATAACATTCTATTATTCAAACCTACTCTCTTAAATAAGTTATAAGATGATGTCCCTATATTTTGTGTATGCCTATACAATTGATGAGTCCAATATTTATAATATGTTAGATATAGAGACTAAAAAGACTAAAAGTACGCCAAAATATCATCCGACCATAACATACCAACAAAAGTTCCTAGTAATAATTTCTGGTAATGTTCATCTCCAATATGTATTTGAGATAATATACGTGGAAAATGAGTATAGTATATACTTATTTATTAATGAGATGATTTATTTTCATGAACAAATATGCGAGATTTACTGGTCGGTAAAATACAAAACTAAACTTCATAATGATTTCTTTTGTCTACAGACAAGAATCTTGCTGTGTTCCGTATATACGAAACACGGGGCTTAACACTGCAAAATAAAATACCGAGACTGTATACAAATAAACTGGGTACTGATGTTTCATCAAGTAATTGAACTTTGAGGACCGCGGCATTGCATTATCTCAGGTCATACTTCATGGGCAACACGGATTAATAAACCAACTCAATTTGAAATATGTTCAGTACCCCGTTTGAATCGACCTTGACACAGACATTCACGAACAATATTTCGAAAATACTATTGGACTGAAAATAATTAGTGTGTTATTAGAAAATTAAGCTAAAATCAGAAAACGCGTAAAACGGTAGCAGATAATTTATAATTCGCACACAAGTTGAGATAACAACTTCAGCCTCAAATTTAACAAATAGAAGTAATGTAATAGTAAAAAACTTTAAAAGTCTACCTAAATTAGAGTTTTACGTAAAGTCTAGGTATTGTTAAAATGATCGATTGTTACCAGGTACTAGTAAACATTATGAGAGGATGCGTTATTGCAGATAAATTTGTACTACAAGTGAACATGTCGATTTTAATAAAGATAACTGAGTTTAACAGGTTCACATCATTAACTCAGTCACATACCGTTATCACGATAAAGTGAATGAGGCTAGAGTTCTGATTAACATTTATATGTTTAACACATGAATAAAACAAAAGAAACAAACTAAGTTGAACCCATACAAGTTTCCATTGTCGACAATGTACAAAACTCTGGCTTTCCGTGATTTATGTGAGGTTTTACTAACATACGATAAAATTACGAAACATTTTACGTTAACTATTCTTTCTCAGGTAAATACCTACACATGATGTATGCTTGCATTTTTTTCTTCTTATCGTTATAGTAAAACTTGATGAACCTAAACATGTCGAATCCGTCTGGATATGTACTATGGAAGAGCAACCGTGTCAATATTTTATTCTGCTTGTTGCTGATTCTGTTTTTATTAAATGCAACTGTCTCCCATTATTTCTTAATTAAACTACACAATTCAGTGAGACATGTGTTTTATTTAGAAAATTTTATTTGCAGTCAACCTTACACCAGAGATGCAAGGCGCTGACTGTTATATATATAATTTTACAAATGGCATCATAAAAAGTATAGCACATAACATAACCTTAAAACTTTTAGTAAGGTTAAAATACACTGGGAATGTTGCTGGCTGTTATTATCGAAGATGATCGACATTGAGAGTCACTCAACTGTGTTGAACATGCAAGTCAGTTTATTTCTGGGCTGATCTGGGTTTTTTTCTTGTTGCAAAGCTATTATGTTTTCTTTCGCGCATGCTCTATTTAGGTTAATCGATTTGGATTTATACTGATTATTTACATATGTTAAGGCAACACATAAAAATAATGTATTGTATATAGAGCCAATAATCAAGAAGAAATGTTAAAAGTTCAACAATTACAAAAAGGCATTCAATCACAGAATATAAGCATTAATTTTCAATGTATTTTACATGGAACGTATACCACATGACTACTGCATGTATCATACATGTACATACATGCTTTAAAACTCGTACACGGTATCTACATAAAAGCAGTACACAAATAAGAAAAATAAGAGTACAAATTATAAATGACACATTAGATGTCAACTGAAAGTTAAAAACATCTGTACTTACACGAAACAGTCCAGATATGAAACAACTTTACCAGCTTAATATCAACCAAACGAGTAACAAATCTAATATGGCGGTCGTATTTTCCATAAAAAAACTTCTTTCGTTTTCGCGCACAGGGGAGACAACCGTAAAATAATTGTATGTATCCTTAGGCGAGTGTTTTTTCTTGGGTTGCGTATTATAAATTTAAAACAAACTGAAATTTATATGTAAATTTGTGAAATCTGAAAAAGAAATACGTGTTGCTGTCTTTTGTAGATGTATTGATTCAAATCAAATTTAAGTTTTGTTTCCATTAACAAATTATACCTATGAAGAAGTGGTTTTGGGTTAAAAAAAAGAAAAGAGGACTTTAGCTAATGGAAGCTTGAGATACACCTTTACAATACATTTAGATACACAATTTCCCTGCGCCTACAACTCATCAATTAATTGTGCTTATCTATTTAAAATCTATGTTCAACGGACATCTTACGTAATTAGATATCAGATATAAGACATCGAATTATTAAAAAAAAAGATGAGATCGACATTAATGAAAGCTGTATTGCATTGGTCGGAAACCAACTTTGACGCATGGCGACTGTTTGATTACATCACTAGAGGTCAATCTCTACATGTACCTTGTGATTTAATGCTGCACTATGGAAAAATATTACATTTAATGATATCAAATAAATACTTACAGTGCAGTGCACTTGACCTACATGCTAATAAATATAATTTGATTTGAACTCTGTGTTCCCCTTAACGTATTTCTATGAATCAATTATTTGTTTAAGATTGAATTGCTACTTATATCAGATTTATTATATGTATTTTCTTTATGAGAAAGGAATAGAACATATTTTCTTTCTGCCAGACTTAAAACACGAGCTATTCCTAGTCTGTTGATTAACAATCTGATCCCACTTTTCACAACGGTTATTTGTACCGGTTTATTGATGTCTCTCGTATCGCCATGTATTAACAAGGAAGTATATTTTACAACAGTACACCTTGCATATACTTGTCGTATAAGTAGCTTATAACCCGATATGTGTTGAACATTTTTACATCTAATCTAGACATACACAATAATTTATAGGTGTGGGTTTACTTAAGCAGCTGTTCAAATTAGAAATACCATTGTTTCACTGCAGTTTTTATGGTGTACCGACATACATTTACAATTGAGTTATAAATAGAGGTCAAGGTCAGTGGTCGGTGGTTAGAAATTTTCTCGGTCTAATCCTAACCCTAACCCTATTTATCTAATTATTTTTTAAAACCCCTCATTAGTTAACTTTACATTCCTCTCGATTACATCATACACGTTGAAATACGAGTATATATACATAAAAATACAGAACAGTTCAAACCCCTCCCGAACGCAATGTACTGATCCAAAATCATGTTTAAGTGTTTAAATACTTTTTTGGAAATTAATAATCTACAATAACGTCGCTTAATATTGTTAAGAATAATCTGTACACATCGCTGACATATTACCAGTTGGTTCGAGCCCTTTTTCCATATGAGGCAGCCTTCAATCTGTCGTTTGGTGGGTTAGTGGTACTACATAGATTCTACAGTGCACTCGGGGACGTCGCTATATGTCTTAATTACTGTAACAGCGACAAGACAATTGCAAAATCGTTATGAGTATTACTGATCATGAATAACCATTTTTCCTTTTAAATGTTAGACCACTTATGATGATCCGTGTCTAACCCGTGATGTTGGATTCAAATAAGTCAAGAGACAGCCTCAGAAATAAATAATTGGACAAATTACTATAACGCAAGCAAATGAACAACAAATGTTTTAGTTTGACCTTAAGAAAAACTTTAAATACATATAAAAAGCAAATATTACCTTCTCTACCGTGTATTTATAGTCGAGCACAAACGATATAGCAGAGTGGACGACCGATAACCGTACAGTTACATTGTGTACTGATTTAGGAAAAACGTTCGAGTTAGGAAGAATTTCGGGTAAGAAATTATGTTTGAAAAATATCGGATTAAGGAAACGTACAGCTCGTGCAAAGTGTATTTTATTCCAAAGCGTAATATTAATGTTCTATTCCAATTTGTAATGAAAGATTATACCAGCATGCATATTCTCATTATTCAAACATGTACATCGATATAATGTACATGAAATTAATTTTTTGATGATTAAGATTTCGTCTTTTCATTCATTCGTTCTCGATATAAGAATGTTTGGTTAGAGGAACATTTCATATTTCATTTAATATTTACACGTCTTGTTCCTATTTATGTGATTTTTGTAAATGTTTAAAGACATAATGCAGATTTTGCTAATAAATGTGGTGATGATAGCATCATAAAAAGTATAGCACATAACATAACCTTAAAACTTTTAATAAGGTTAAAATACACTGAAATTGTTGTTGCTGTTATTATTGAAGATGATCGACATTGAGAGTCACTCAACTTTGTTGAACAGTCAGTTTATTTCTAGGCTGATGTGGTTTAATTCTGGTTGCAACGCTATTATGTTTTCTCTCTAGCAGGCTCTATTTAGGTTAATCGATTTAGGTTTAAAATGATTACATATGTTGATTTAATTTCAGATTGATATTTTTTATACTGGTGCAAAGATAAATTTACTTGCCGGCTGATCTCGGTATATATGGGTTGATAATGCAAGTATGAAGGCAGATCAACCTGTAAGTTAACTGACTTACGCAACTCCTAATGATGACTGCCTATTTTTTTTCTGTAGAAGCTCTAAAATGTATTAAAGCATATTGCAAATGGACGCTTCAATATATAAAAATATTGTAAAATCTGATATATATATATAAAAGAAAAGAAAACGGAAGTAGGAGAAAAAGTAACACCGTTTACAAAGAGAGTTACGTTTTGAGTTTCACGAAAGAATTGCAGCAAGCGGGCGGATTTCGAGTCAAGGCAACACATAAAAAGAATCTATTGTATAAAAAGTCAATAATCAAGTAGACATTTTTATAAAAAAATTAGAATTTTGACGTGGTTGCCCTTCCATAATGTACACATCCATATGTGTATTGGACTAATGGTACATTTCATTTAGGACAATTATAAAGTATCTCTAAAAGTGATTTACAATCATTTTAAATGCACTTAACGTTGAACGTATAACACACGACTACCTCATTTATCATACATGTACATACATGCTTTAAATCTCGTACACTATACATAAAGTATGTACACAATATTTACATAAAAAAAAAATAAAAAATAAGTCTTAATTAAGATAGTTAAAAAA
>CM037777.1:38307845-38357845 GCA_021229015.1 Solen grandis | reverse complement strand
AAATCATTTGCAGCAAACAGAATTCTTCTATCTGATCTCTAACAAAAATGGATAGGTTTTTCGTAGACCTACCCTCATTTGCACAGTTTTTTGCGAGGTTCGAACATTTAACCTTCTTAAGCTCAAATACTTTCAGCGACACGTACCTCGAAACCTATCATATTTTATTTGGCTATCAACAAGGAACAGAATGCAAAAAACCGCATTTGAATCGGACCTCAAATAAGTGAGTTATTAGCCATTAATAAATTTCATGCAAAACGCCCCCTGGCGGGAAAAGTAAGACATAAATGAAAATTTTCTCAACGTTAGGATCATTTTCAAATACGTGGTAATAACTGATAAAAATTTCATACATGTGACTTTTTTCTATCATGGTGATATGCCGTTCACAAAAAAAGGTTAGAAAAATAATAAAAAACTAGAATCGCAATCGCGATATCATCGGTTTTCGCAAAAGCAATTCCATTAAGTTCACGAGTCGCAAGATTCGAAAAATATTTCTTCGTTCAATGGCTTGTTTATAATGTTAACAGCGATCTTTCAAACACTTTTGTCGCAATGTTTAAGAAGACTTTTTACCCAAAAGAAGATTTTTGAGTATTACCTATCAGTTATGTAGTCGCGATATCATCGGTTTTCATGAAAGCAATTCCATTCAGTTCACGAGTCGCATGATTCGAAAAATATTTCTTCGTTCAATGGCTTGTTGATACTGTTAACAGTGATCTTTGAAACGTTTCTGTCGCAATGTTTAAGCAGACTTTTTACCCAAGAGAGTATTGTTGAGTATTACCTGTCAGTTATGAAATCGCGATATCATCAGTTTTCATGAAAGCAATTCCATTCAGTTCATGAGATGCATGATTCGAAAAACATATTTCTTCGTTCAATGGCTTGTTGAATACTGTTAACAGTGATCATTCAAACATTTTTGTCGCAATGTATAATCAGACTTTTTACCAAGAAGAATACTTTTGAGTATTACCTGTCTGTTATGTAGTCGTAAACTTGAAAACATTTTTTACGGACTTCGGGTACTGCAATGTTATATGTGTGTTTAACTTTATGATGGAGACAAATGACAATTGTATTCGATAAATAACAATTGCAAACGACAAACAACATTATAAAATGACACACGACAATGCAATATGCCAGTCAACACTATTACGAACAACTGTTGCATTGAATTACTATCATGTTTATGAAATATCGCATTATCTTTTTTGTGTCATTTCAAATTGATGTCACCGAAGAACAGAATGCAAAAAAAATCGCATAAAAATCAGACTTCATTTTTTTTAAAATTATTAATAGTGATTTCAAGCTAATCGCCCCCAAGCGGCAAAATGAGAACCAAAACTGATTAAAATTTTACTATTAGGTACCTAGCAATGCAGCAAATGGTTCAATCAAGTATACAAGTCGCACTAGTCAAACATTCTATTCCTTATATATCACAATTTGAAGCATAAAAACTGATTTACAATTGTTCTAAAGAGGATCAAAACTTGGACTGCCGTAAAATGACCAAATCAAGTCCGATCTTCAAAAAACTAAACACCAATGGAAAGATCTGTTCACAGACTAAAACTTTTTTTCATATACTTTTTAAAAATAATTTTTAGATTTGGAGCTATTTTATGCCGAAAAAATAATAATAATTGGTATATGACCTTTACCTTTGCATATTATACTTTATTTTTTTTCTATGATTTTATTTGTTTTATAAAAATGCATAAACAGTGCAATAATGATGAAGATTGAACAAAAAATAAAGTCAGGAGCAGCAAAAAAGGGGAAACATATGGATATACAATTGTTTGATAAGAGGATCAAACTTTGGACTGTGGTCATTTGATCAAATGAAGTCCGATCTTCAAAAACTAAACATTAATGGAAAGATCTTTTCACAGACTAAAACTTTTGTTCATATACTTTCTATAAAATATTTTTAGATTTGGAGATATTTTATGCCGATAAAAATAATAATAATTAGTATATGACCTTGACCTTTGCATATTATGCTTGATTTTTTTCAATGAATTTATTCGTTTTATAAAAATGCATAAACAGTGAAATAATAATGAAGATTGAACAAAAAATAAAGTCAGGAGCAGCAAAAAAGAGGAAACATATGGATATACAATTGTTTGATAAGAGGATCAAATTTTGGACTGTGGTCATTTGATCAAATGAAGTCCGATCTTCAAAAACTAAACACCAATGGAAAGATCTCCTCACAACATAAAACTTTTGTTCATATACTTTCTATGAAATATTTTTAGATTTTGAGCTATTTTATGCCGATATAAATAATAATAATTGGTATATGACCTTGACCTTTGTATATTATGGGTGATTTTTTTCCTATGATTTTATTTGTTTTATAAAAATGCATTAACAGTGAAAAAATGATGAAGATTGAACAAAAAATCAAGTCAGGAGCTGCAAATAACCTTAAAAGTCATGCTTTTAAAATGTTGATTTTTCGAAAATATTGGTTATGTTTGACCGCGTACTGTGGACAAACCATGCATTTCTCAAAATCGCCACACCATATATTTTGTGCGTATATGTCTTGCGAATCACATGCAACAAACAAAATTCTCCTATCTCATCTCTAAAAAAAATGGGGACTTTTTTTCGTAGACCTACCTTTATTTCATCGTTTTTTCGAGATTCGAACTTTCAACCTCCTGTAGCACGAAAGTTTTATATACGCAAATAATTGAAACGTATTATATTTTATTAAGTTTCTGACAAGGAACACAATGCAAAAAACCGCATTTGAATCGGACCTCAAATAACAGAGTTATTAGCCCTTAGTCATTTTTACAAAACGCCACCTAGCGGCAAAACTAAGACAAAAATGAACATTTTCTCAACGTTAGGATCAAATTCAAATTATAGGACAAAACTGGTAAAAAAATCAGAAATGTGACTTTTTTCTATCATGGTGATATGCCGTTCACAAAAAAAGGTTAGAAAAATAATAATAAACTAGAATCGCAATCAGAATTGCGATATCATCGGTTTTCGCAATTCAATCACTTTTTTAAGCAACAGAAATTGAAACGTATCATATTAGATCGTTTAGATTTGGGGCTTTTTTGTGCAAATAAAAATGACAATAATTGGCCTTTTATGCTTTTTTTTAAAAAATAAAAATATAGAAAAAAAAAAATGATGCAAAAAAGAGGAAACATATGGATATACAATTGTTTGATAAGAGGATCAAACTTTGGACTGTGGTCATTTTATCAAATGAAGTCCGATCTTCAAAAACTAAACACCAATGGAAAGATCTCTTCACAGACTAAAACTTTTGTTCATATACTTTCTATAAAATATTTTTATATTTGGAGCTATTTTATGCCGATAAAAATAACAATAACTTGTATATGACCTTGACCTTTGCATATTATGCTTGATTTTCGTTTCTATGAATTTATCCGTTTTATAAAAATGCATAAAAAGTGAAATAATGATGAAGATTGAACAAAAAATAAAGTCAGGAGCAGCAAAAAAGAGGAAACATATGGATATACAATTGTTTGATAAGAGGATCAAACTTTGGACTGTGGTCATTTGATCAATTGAAGTCCGATCTTCAAAACCTAAACATTAATGGAAAGATCTCTTCAACGACTAAAACTTTTGTTCATATACTCTCTATAAAAAATTTTTAGATTTGGAGCTATTTTATGCCGATAAAAATAATAATAATTGGTATATGACCTTGACCTTTGCATATTATGCTTGATTTTTTTCTACGAATTTATTTGTTTTATGAAAATGCATAAACAGTGAAATAATGATGAAGATTGAACAAAAAATAAAGTCAGGAGCAGCGAAAAAGAGGAAACATATGGATATACAATTGTTTGATAAGAGGATCAAACTTTGGACTGTGGTCATTTGATCAAATGAAGTCCAATCCTCAAAAACTAAATATTAATGGTAAGATCTCTTCACAGACTAAAACTTTTGTTCATATACTTTCTATAAAATATTTTTAGATTTGGAGCTATTTTATGCCAATAAAAATAATTGGTATATGACCTTGACCTTTGCATATTATGCTTGATATTTTTTCTATGATTTTATTTGTATAATAAAAATGCATAAACAGGGAAATAATGATGAAGATTGAACAAAAAATAAAGTCAGGAGCTGCAAATAACCTTAAAAGTCATGTTTTTAAAATGTTGATTTTTCGAAAATATTGGTGAAGTTTGACCGCATACTGTGGACAAACCATGCATTTCTCAAAATAGCCACACCATATATTTTGTGCGTATATGTCTTGCGAAACATATGCAACAAACAAAATTCTCCTATCTCATCTCTGAATAAAATGGGTAGGTTTTTCGTAGACCTACCTTCATTTCACAGTTTTTGCGAGATTCGAACTTTCAACCTCCTGTAGCACGAAAGTATTATTACGCAAATTATTGAAACCTTTCATATTTTATTTAGTTTCTGACAAGGAACACAATGCAAAGAACCGCATTTGAATCGGACCTCAAATAACAGAGTTATTAGCCCCTAGTGACTTTTAACAAAACGCCCCCTAGCGTCAAAATGAGAAACAAAATTTATTAACATTTTACCATAAGGTACTTAGAAATGCAGTTAATAGTTCAATCAAGTATAAGAAAGCGCTATTGAATCATATATTTCTTATAAATCACAATTTGAAGCAAAAATACTGATTTACAATTATTCCTGAAAAAGATCAAACTTCAGACTGCCGTAAAATGACCAAATCAAGTCCGATCTTCAAAATCTAAACATCATTAGAAAGAACTTTTCTAAAACTAAATCTTTTGTTCATATATTGTTTATGAATTGTTTTTTAATTTTGAGCTATTTCAAGCCGAATTGATATACAATAATCCTAATATGACCTTGACCTTTACAATACATTTTTACTTTTTATATTATTGGGCACTTAAGAACATAGTTTTACATTAAATGTGAAAATTTCATAGAAATTGAACTAAAAATAAAGTCAGGAGCTGCAAAAAATCTTAACAGTCATGCTTTGAAAATGTTGATTTTCGAAAATATTGGTTAAGTTTGACCGCGTACTGTGAACAAACCATGCATCTCCCGAATTCGCCACCCCATATATTTTGTGCGTATATGTCTTGCGAATCATATGCAACAAACAAAATTCTTTTATCTCAACTCCAATAAAAATGGGCACTTTTTTTGTAGACCTACCCTCATTTTCACTGTTTTTTGCGAGGTTCGAACGTTCAACCTTCCGTAGTCAAAAAGTTTTATATACGCAGATTTTTGTAACCTATCATATTTGATTAGGTTTTTGACAAGGAACACAATGCAAAAAACCACATCTGAATCGGACCTCAAATAACAGAGTTATTAGCATTTGTAAAAAAATTTCAAAGCGCCCCCTAGCGGCAAAAATAAGACAAAAATGAAAATTTTCTCAACGTTAGGATCAAGTTCACATAAATATAAGGAACTGGTAAAAATTTCATAATTGTGGCTTTTTTCTATCATGGTGATATGCCGTTCACAAAAAAGGGTTAGAAAAATAATAATAAAAACTAGAATCGCTATTGCGATATCATCGGTTTTCGCAAAAGCAATTCCATTCAGTTCACGAGTCACATGTTTCGAAAAACATATTTCTTCGTTCAATGGCTTTTTGAATACTGTTGAATACAGTGATCTTTCAAACATTTTTGTCGCAATGTTTAAGCAGACTTTTTACCAAGTAGAATACTTTTAAGTATTACCTGTCTGTAATGTAGTCGCTAACTTGAAAACTTTTTTTACAGACTTCGGGTACTGCAACATTATATGTGTTTCTTGCTTTATGAGGGTGACATACGACAATCGTACTCGATAAACAACAATTGCAAATGACACACAACAGTATAAAATGACACGCGACAATGCGATATGCCACTTAACATTATAACGAACTAATGTTGCAATGAATTACTATAATTTTCATGAAATATCGCATAAATATTTTAGTGTTGTTTCAAATTGATGTCACCAAGGAACAGAATGCAAAAAGTTGCATAAAAATCAGACTTTAATTATTTTAGTAATAAAGGGAGATTTCAAGCCAAGCGCCCCCTAGCAGCAAAATGAGAAACAAAATTGAGTAAAATTTTACTATTAGGTACCTAAAAATGCAGCAAAAGGTTCAATGAAGCATACAAGTTGCACTAGTCGAACATTCTATTCCTTATATATCACAATTTGAAGCATAAAAACTGATTTACAATTGTTCTAAATAGAATCAAACTTAAGACTGCCGTAAAATGACCAAATCAAGTCCGATCTTCAAAATCTAAACATCACTGGAAAGGGCTATTCAAGAACTAAAACTTTTCTTATATACTTTCAATAAAATATTTTTTGTTTTGGAGCTATTTGGAGCCGAATAAAAACACAATTATCGTAATATGACCTTGACCTTTGAAATTTCATTTTAACTTTTTAATTGTGAGGCCCTTTCAAACATAACAATACATAACTTGTGAAAATATCATGAAGAATGAACTAAAAATAAAGTCAGGAGCGACAAAAAACATCTTTTCGAAATTTTAATTTTTCCTAAATTTTAGTGAAGTTTGACCATTTCTAGAGGACAAACCATGCATTTATTAAATTGGCTACCCCATATATTTTGTGCGTATATGTCTTGCAAATCATTTGCAGCAAACAGAATTATTCTATCTGATGTCTAACAAAAACGGATAGGTTTTTCGTACACATACCCTCATCTGCACAGTTTTTTGCGAGGTTCGAACTTTCAACCTTCCGTTGCTAGCTCAAAGGGTTTCAGCCACTCATACCTATAAACTATCATATTTTATTAGGCTATCAACAAGAAACATAATGCAATAAACCGCATTTGGATCAGGCTTTAACTTTTTGAGTTATAAGTAGAAGAGTGCTTTCAAGCTAAGCGCCCCCTAGCGGCAAAATGAGAAACAAAATTGATTAAAATTTTACCATTAGGTACCTAGCAATGCAGCAAATAGTTCAATCAAGTACGCAAGTCGCACTAGTCGAACATTCTATTTCTTATATATCACAATTTGAAGCATAAAAACTGATTTACAATAATTCCAAAAAAGGATCAAACTTTGGACTGCCGTAAAATGACCAAATCAAGTCCGATCTTCAAAAACTAAACATCACTGGAAAGAGCTCTTGAATAACTAAAACTTTTGTTCATATACTCTCAAAGAAATATTTTTAGTTTTTGAGCTATTTGGGGCCGAATAAAAACACAAGATTCGTAACATGACCTTGACCTTTTCAATTATTTTTAAAATTTTTAATTGTGAGGTCCTTTCAGACATAACAATACATAACTTGTGAAAATATCATGAAGAATTAACAAAAAATAAAGTCAGAAGCGATAAAAAACATGTTTTTGAAACTTTTACTTTTCCTAAAATTTAGTGAAGTTTGACCATTTGCAGAGGACAAACCATACATTTCTTAAATTCGCCACCCCATATATTTTGTGCGCATATGTCTTGCAAATCATTTGCAGCAAACAGAATTCATCTATCTGATCTCTAAGAAAAATGGATAGGTTTTTCGTAGACCTACCCTCATTTGCACAGTTTTTTGCGAGGTTCGAACTTTCAACCTTCTGTAGCTCAAATACTTTCAGCGACACGTACCCTCGAAACCTATCATATTTTATTTGGCTATCAACAAGGAACAGAATACAAAAAACCGCATTTGAATCGGACCTCAAATAAGTGAGTTATTAGCCATTAATAAATTTCATGCAAAACGCCCCCTGGCGGGAAAAGTAAGACATAAATGAAAATTTTCTCAACGTTAGGATCAAGTTCAAATACGTGGTAATAACTGACTAAAATTTCATACATGTGACTTTTTTCTATCATGGTGATATGCCGTTCACAAAAAAAGGTTAGAAAAATAATAAAAAAAAAAAAAAAAAAATAAAACAGAAGAAGAACAATAGGTTTTCGCACTGCGAGGTGCGAAAACCTAACTAGAGTTGCATCCGCAACATCATCGGTTTTCTCACTTAGATAAGCTTCATACAATGCTATTGTTACTTCTTCTATCATTCCTTTCACTTTTTTATATGAAATTGTACCTCTTTTTTATAAAGCTAAATAAACTGTGTCCTACATTTGTAAAACAACCAATAAAGGTTAACATCATCCCGGCCGTGGTTAACAGACACGTATGGCAATACACTGAGAACTATACACACCCCAGTTCACCAGTACAGGTAGACCCAGCATTAGACTGCAGGAAAGTCACTTGACCGCGAGTTGTTTACATCATCCCAGCTACGCTGTGGTCAAATGGCCAATAATACACTGAGAAATATACACACCCCAGTACAAGTAAGATAAGCGTTGGACTGAAATATTTTAAAAATTGGGCTTTCGCTACGTATGGGAAATCTAACATAACTCGACCATTTTTTACCCGATCTTCAAAAACTGCATATCGTTAGAAAGGTAAATAAACATTCTATAAATCTGATAATAAAATTATAATGATATGTGATTAACCTCTGAGATAAATGCAGAAAACCACTGTGTGTACCGTACCTATAATTGAGTTTTTTCATAATTATTTTTTTCATTTGATGTCTGACTTTTAAAATTTTGGTACCGTTAGAAAGGTCTCTTAAAGCATAACATTTTATACCCGTTATGTCTCGATAGAATATTTACCGTTTTTGAGCTATATGAGGTCAAAGAAAAAATCGATATTGCTGATATGACCTTGACCTTTACTACCTTTTATTATTTTAAAGTATAAGCTGATTAAGAACATCATACTGCACATTCAGTGAAAATTTCATGAAAATCGAACAAGAAATAAATACAGGAGAACGAAAAAACATGAAAAAATGACGAAAAATGAAATATTTTAAAAACTTGAAATTTTTATTTTTTCCGTATTCAGTGATCTTTGAACGCCTCTAGCGGATAAACGGTGCATTTCCTGAAATTGCCACACTATATATTTTGTGCGGCTAGGTCTTGCGAATCTGTTTAAACAAACAAAATTCTTCTATCTTATCAAAGTCGGCCAATATTTCTGTTTAAAGGGACCTACCATATTTTCTCTTAAAAAACGCGTTATTTCCAAGATTCGAACTTTGGTCCCCTCCTGAACAGGAAATGATATCTTTTTTGAACTTCTAGACCTATATATTTTGTTGGGGTGCCAATAAGGAACAGAATAAAAAAAACCGTATCTAAATCCGACTTTGGATTTTGGAGATTTTTCAATACAATCAATTACATAATAAACGCCACCTAGCGGCACAATGGGAGACAAATCTGAAAAAATGGCTCCTAAGGATCTAAGTCAGGACAATGTGAATAAGTGTTAAAAATTTCATGGTCGTAGCTTAATCCTACGTTACTGTAGGCTCGGGACAAATTTTTGACAGAAGAAGAAAAATAAACTAGAGTTGCATCCGCAACATCATCGGTTTTCTCACTTAGATAAGCTTCATACAATGCTATTGTTACTTCTTCTATCATTCCTTTCACTTTTTTATATGAAATTGTACCTCTTTTTATAAAGCTAAATAAACTGTGTCCTACATTTGTAAAACAACCAATAAAGGTTAACATCATCCCGGCCGTGGTATACAGACACGTATGGCCAATACACTGAGAACTATACACACCCCCAGTTCACCAGTACAGGTAGACCAGCATTAGACTGCAGGAAAGTCACTTGACCGCGAGTTGTTTACATCATCCCAGCTACGCTGTGGTCAAATGGCCAATAATACACTGAGAAATATACACACCCCAGTACAAGTAAGATAAGCGTTGGACTGAAATATTTTAAAAATTGGGCTTTCGCTACGTATGGGAAATCTAACATAACTCGACCATTTTTTACCCGATCTTCAAAAACTGCATATCGTTAGAAAGGTAAATAAACATTCTATAAATCTGATAATAAAATTATAATGATATGTGATTAACCTCTGAGATAAATGCAGAAAACCACTGTGTGTACCTATAATTGAGTTTTTTCATAATTATTTTTTTCATTTGATGTCTGACTTTTAAAATTTTGGTACCGTTAGAAAGGTCTCTTAAAGCATAACATTTTATACCCGTTATGTCTCGATAGAATATTTACCGTTTTTGAGCTATATGAGGTCAAAGAAAAAATCGATATTGCTGATATGACCTTGACCTTTACTACCTTTTATTATTTTAAAGTATAAGCTGATTAAGAACATCATACTGCACATTCAGTGAAAATTTCATGAAAATCGAACAAGAAATAAATACAGGAGAACGAAAAAACATGAAAAAATGACGAAAAATGAAATATTTTAAAAACTTGAAATTTTTATTTTTTCCGTATTCAGTGATCTTTGAACGCCTCTAGCGGATAAACGGTGCATTTCCTGAAATTGCCACACTATATATTTTGTGCGGCTAGGTCTTGCGAATCTGTTTAAACAAACAAAATTCTTCTATCTTATCAAAGTCGGCCAATATTTCTGTTTAAAGGGACCTACCATATTTTCTCTTAAAAAACGCGTTATTTCCAAGATTCGAACTTTGGTCCCCTCCTGAACAGGAAATGATATCTTTTTTGAACTTCTAGACCTATATATTTTGTTGGGGTGCCAATAAGGAACAGAATAAAAAAAACCGTATCTAAATCCGACTTTGGATTTTGGAGATTTTTCAATACAATCAATTACATAATAAACGCCACCTAGCGGCACAATGGGAGACAAATCTGAAAAAATGGCTCCTAAGGATCTAAGTCAGGACAATGTGAATAAGTGTTAAAAATTTCATGGTCGTAGCTTAATCCTACGTTACTGTAGGCTCGGGACAAATTTTTGACAGAAGAAGAAAAATAAAAAAAAAAAAAATGACAAAGAAACACAACGAGAACAATAGGTTTTCGCACTTCGCAGTTGTGCGAAAACCTAACTAGAATCGCAATCGCGATATCATCGGTTTTCGCAAAAGCAATTCCATTCAGTTCACGAGTCGCATGATTCGAAAAATATTTCTTCGTTCAATGGCTTCTTTATAATGTTAACAGCGATCTTTTAAACACTTTTGTCGCAATGTTTAAGAAGACTTTTTACCCAAAAGAAGATTTTTGAGTATTACCTGTCAGTTATGTAGTCGCGATATCATCGGTTTTCATGAAAGCAATTCCATTCAGTTCACGAGTCGCATGATTCGAAAAACATTTCTTCGTTCAATTGCTTGTTGATACTGTTAACAGTGATCTTTCAAACGTTTCTGTCGCAATGTTTAAGAAGACTTTTTACCCAAGAGAGTATTGTTGAGTATTACCTGTCAGTTATGAAATCGCGATATCATCAGTTTTCATGAAAGCAATTCCATTCAGTTCATGAGTCGTATGATTCGAAAAACATATTTCTTCGTTCAATGGCTTGTTGAATACTGTAAACAGTGATCTTTCAAACATTTTTGTCGCAATGTATAATCAGACTTTTTACCAAGAAGAATACTTTGAGTATTACCTGTCTGTTATGTAGTCGTAAACTTGAAAACTTTTTTTACGGACTTCGGGTACTGCAATGTTATATGTGTGTTTTGCTTTATGATGGAGACAAATGACAATTGTATTCGATAAACAACAATTGCAAACGACAAACAACAGTATAAAATGACACACGACAATGCAATATGCCACTCAACACTATTACGAAGAACTGTTGCATTGAATTACTTTCATTTTCATGAAATATCGCATTATCTTTTTTTAATCATTTCAAATTGATGTCACCGAAGAACAGAATGCAAAAAAAATCGCATAAAAATCAGACTTCATTTTTTTTGAATTATTAATAGTGATTTCAAGCTAACCGCCCCCAAGCGGCAAAATGAGAACCAAAACTGATTAAAATTTTACTATTAGGTACCTAGCAATGCAGCAAATGGTTCAATCAAGTATACAAGTCGCACTAGTCAAACATTCTATTCCTTATTTATCACAATTTGAAGCATAAAAACTGATTTACAATTGTTCTAAATAGGATCAAAACTTGGACTGCCGTAAAATGACCAAATCAAGTCCGATCTTCAAAACCTTAACATCACTGGAAAGGGCTCTTTAAGAAATAAAACTTTTGTTAATATACTTTCAATGAAATATTTTTTGTTTTGGAGCTATTTGGAGCCAAATAAAAACACAATAATCGTAATATGCCCTTGAACTTTGCAATTTCTTTTTAACTTTTTAATTGTGAGGTCCTTTCAGACATAACAATACATAACTTGTGAAAATATCATGAAGAATGAACAAAAAATAAAGTCAGGAGCGACAAAAACATGTTTTAGAAATTTTAATTTTTCCTAAAATTTAGTAAAGTTTGACCATTTCTAGAGGACAAACCACGCATTTCTTAAATTCGCCACCCCATTTATTTTGTGCGTTTATGTCTTGCAAATCATTTGCAGCAAACAGAATTCTTCTATCTGATCTCTAACAAAAATGGATTGGTTTTTCGTAGACCTACCCTCATCTGCACAGTTTTTTTGCGAGGTTCGAACTTTCAACCTTCCATTAGTAGCTTAAAAAGTTTAAGCCACTCATCCATTCATACCTAGAAACTATCATACTTTATTAGGCTATCAACAAGGAACACAATGCAACAAACCGCATATGGATCAGACTTCAACATTTTGAATTATAAGTAGAAAAGTGCTTTCATGCTATGCGCCCCCTAGCGGCAAAATGAGAAACAAAATTGATTAAAATTTTACCATTAGGTACCTAGCAATGCGGCAATTAAGTATACAAATCGCACTAGTCGAACATTCTATTTCTTATACATCACATTTTGAAGCATAAAACCTGATTTACAATTATACGAAAAAAAAGGATCAAACTTTGGACTGCCGTAAAATGACGAAATCAAGTCCGATCTTCAAAATCTAAACATCATTAGAAAGAACTTTTCTGAAACTAAATCTTTTGTTCATATATTGTTTATGAATTGTTTTTTGATTTTGAGCTATTTCAAGCCGAATTGATATACAATTATCCTAATATGACCTTGACCTTTACAATACATTTTAAATTTTTATATTATGTGACACTTAAGAACATAGTTTTACATAAAATGTGAAAATTTCATAGAAATTGAACTTAAAATAAAGTCAGGAGCTGCAAAAAATCTTAACAGTCATGCTTTGAAAATGTTGATTTTTCGAAAATATTGGTTAAGTTTGACCGCGTACTGTGGACAAACCATGCATTTCCCAAATTCGCCACCCCATATATTTTGTGCGTATATGTCTTGCGAATCATATGCAACAAACAAAATTCTTTTATCTCAATTCCAATAAAAATGGGCACTTTTTTCGTAGACCTACCCTCATTTTCACTGTTTTTTGCGAGGTTCGAACATTCAACCTTCCGTAGTCAAAAAGTTTTATATACGCAGATTTTTGAAACCTATCATATTTGATTAGGATTTTGACAAGGAACACAATGCAAAAAACCACATCTGAATCGGACCTCAAATAACAGAGTTATTAGCATTTGTTGATTTCTTTCAAAGCGCCCCCTAGCGGCAAAAATAAGACAAAAATGAAAATTTTCTCAACGTTAGGATCAAGTTCAGATAAATATAAGGAACTGGTAAAAATTTCATAATTGTGGCTTTTTTCTATCATGGTGATATGCCGTTCACAAAAAAGGGTTAGAAAAATAATAATAACTAGAATCGCAATTGCGATATCATCGGTTTTCGCAATTCAATCTCATTCTTTTCAAACATTGCAATTCACGAATTGTATTACAAAAGCAAATGAATTTCTATACGTGTGTTGATACTTAAGAGTACAAAATTGCTGCTTTTATGTAAAAAGGTGCATAATCTGTGATTTATTCAAAGATATAAGCTTTAATCGGACTTCGGTACAAAATTTGTTACAAAGTTTGAATATGATTGCAAAAGAAATGTTTTTCATATACCCACACAAGTCTGCAAAGTCTATGCAAGGTTCGAACATTCAACCTTCTATAGCCAGTAGAAAAATTCAGGTTTTTGGTCCTTAGATTTATCAAATTTATCAGGCTTTCAACAAGAATATCAACTTTCTTAGTTATAACAACAAGAGTGGTCAGAAGACAACATAGCTTGCCGTAACAGCATTTTTTGTCAAAGATTTAAGTTTTTGAAAAGTAGGTCAAACTCCAAGGTCAAGGTGACAAGCCAAAAGTCATAGTTCCAAATGATAGATCTTGAATTGGGCTGTCTACATGTAAAATATCTAAGCTCTATTTCTTAGAATATAAAAGATATAAGCCAGGTTAAAGGTTTGTTCACGGACGAAAATGACGCCGGGGATTTGACATTAGCTCTCCGGACTTTCTTCTCAGATATCAAGCAAAGTGCCCCATAGCGAAATATGATAAACAAAATTGATTTACATATTGTAATTTAGGTCTTAGAAATGCAGTAAATTAAGATGGCTGATATCTGCAATTTCTTATTTTCGTGTACTAGCCCTTAAAGGTGAAAGGGGAAATAACGCAATCATGTGTCTTTATGTCTTGGCCAAAAAGGCGAAAGAAAGAAAACGTGCCATATTGTTGTTATTTTGACTTTGGACAAAGACACGAAATTACGAAATATGCCACCTGAAATAAACTTTTGAGGTAACATACTGATTTAAGATTTTTTGATAAAGGATCAAATATTGGACTGTTGTAATTTGATCTAATGAAGTCCGATCTTCAAAAACTTAACACCAATGGAAAGATCTCTTCACAAACTAAAACTTTTGTTCATATACTTTCTATAAAACATTTTTAGATTTGAAGCTATTATGTGCCATTAAAAATAACAATAATCGGTATTATGACCTTGACCTTTGCATATTTTCATCGTTATTTACTATGAGTTTATTTGCATTATTTAAATGCATAAACAGTGAAAAAATGATAAGAGTGAACAAAAAAAGTCAGTGCTGCAAAAAAGAGGAAACATTCGGATTTACAATTGTTTGATAAAAGGATTAAACTTTGGACTGTGGTAATTTGATTAAATGAAGTCCGATCTTCAAAAACTAAACAACAATGGAAAGATCTCTTCATAAACTAAAACGTTTGTTCACATACTTTTTTTAAAATATTTTTCGATTTGGAGCTATTTTGTGCCAATAAAAATAACAATAATTGGTATATGACCTTGACCTTTGCATATTATGCTTGACTTTTTAATGATTTTATTTCTTTTATAAAAATGCATAAACAGTGAAAAAATGATGAAGATTGAACAAAAAATAAAGTCAGGAGCAGCAAAAAAGAGGAAACATATGGATATACAATTGTTTGATAAGAGGATCAAACTTTGGACTGTGGTCATTTGATCAAATGAAGTCCGATCTTCAAAAACTAAACACCAATGGAAAGATCTCTTCACAGACAAAAACTTTTGTTCATATACTTTCTACAAAAATTTTTTTTTCAGATTTGGAGCTATTTTATGCCGATAAGAATAATAAGAATTGGTATAATACCTTGACCATTGCATAGTATGCTTGATTTTCTTTCTATGATTTTATTTGTTTTATAAAAATGCATAAACAGTGAAATAATGATGAAGATTCAACAAAAAATAAAGTCAGGAGCAGCAAAAAAGAGGAAACATATGGATATACAATTGTTTGATAAGAGGATCAAACTTTGGACTGTGGTCATTTGATCAAATGAAGTCCGATCTTCAAAAACTAAACACCAATGGAAAGATCTCTTCACAGACTAAAACTTTTGTTCATATACTTTCTATAAAATATTTTTAGATTTGGAGCTATTTTATGCCGATATAAATAATACTAATTGGTATATGACCTTGACCTTTGCATATTATGCTTGATTTTTTTCTATGATTTTATTTGTTTTATAAAAATGCATAAACAGTGAAATAATTATGAAGATTGAACAAAAAAATAAAGTCAGGAGCAGCAAAAAAGAGGAAACATGTGGATATACAATTGTTTGATAAGAGGATCAAACTTTGGACTGTGGTCATTTGATCAAATGAAGTCCGATCTTCAAAAACTAAACACCAATGGAAAGATCTCTTCACAGACTAAAACTTTTGATCATATACTTTCTATAAAATATTTTTAGATTTTATGCCGATATAAATAATACTAATTGGTATATGACCTTGACCTTTGCATATTATGCTTGATTTTTTTCTATGATTTTATTTGTTTTATAAAAATGCATAAATAGTGAAATAATGATGAAGATTGAACAAAAAATAAAGTCAGGAGCAGCAAAAAAGAGGAAACATATGGATATACAATTGTTTGATAAGAGGATCAAACTTTGGACTGTGGTCATTTGATTAAATGAAGTCCGATCTTCAAAAACTAAACACCAATGGAAAGACCTCTTCACAGACTAAAACTTTTGTTCATATCTTTCATAAAATATTTTTAGATTTGAAGCTATTTTATGCCGATAAGAATAAAACTAATTGGTATATGACCTTGACCTTTGCATATTATGCTTGATTTTTTTTTCTATGATTTTATTTGTTTTATAAAAATGCATAAACAGTGAAATAATGATGAAGATTGAACAAAAAATAAAGTCAGGAGCAGCAAAAAAGAGGAAACATATGGATATACAATTGTTTGATAAGAGGATCAAACTTTGGACTGTGGTCATTTAATCAAATGAAGTCCGATCTTCAAAAACTAAACACCAATGAAAAGATCTCTTCACAGACTAAAACTTTTGTTCATATACTTTCTATAAAATATTTTTAGATTTGGAGCTATTTTATGCCGATATAAATAATACTAATTGCTATATGACCTTGACCTTTGCATATTATGGGTGATCTTTTTTTCTATGAATTTATTTGTTTTATAAAACTGCATTAACAGTGAAACAATGATGTAGATTGAATAAAAAATAAAGTCAGGAGCCGCAAATAACCTTAAAAGTCGTGCTTTTAAAATGTTGATTTTTCGAAAATATTGGTTATGTTTGACCGCGTACTGTGGACAAACCATGCATTCCTCAAAATCGCCACACTATATATTTTGTGCGTATATGTCTTGCGAATCATATGCAACAAACAAAATTCTCCTATCTCATTCCTGAAAGACGTGGATAAATTTTTCGCAGACCTACCCTCATTTCACAGTTTTTTCGAGATTCGAACATTCAACCTCCTGTAGCACGAAAGTTATATATACGCAACTTTTTGAAAACTATCATATTTTATTAAGTAACTGACAAGGAACGCAATGCAAAAAACCGCATTTCAATCGACCTTCAAATAACAGAGTTATTAGCCCTTAGTCACTTTTACAAAACGCCCCCTAGCGGCAAAATTAAGACAAAAATGAAAATTTTCTCGACGTTAGGATCAAAATCAGATCCTAGGACAAAACTGGTAAAAAAATCAGAACTGTGACTGTTTCCTATCTTGTTGATATGCCGTTCACAAAAAAGAGACGGAAAAATAATAATAAAAAAAAAAAAAAAAATAAAACAGAAGAAGAATGAGCGATGCGAAAACCTAAAAAAATAAAAAAAGAAGAACAATAGGTTTTCGCACTGCGATGCGAAAACCTAAAAAAAAAAAAATAAAACAGAAGAAGAACAATAGGTTTTCGCACTGCGAGGTGCGAAAACCTAAAAATAAAACAGAAGAAGAACAATAGGTTTTCGCACTGCGAGGTGCGAAAACCTAAAAAAAAAAAAAAAAAACAGAAGAAGAACAATAGGTTTTCGCACTGCGAGGTGCGAAAACCTAATAATAAATGTTTGGAGAAAGCCGTAATGACAAAGGCAATATGCTTATCGGTCCTGGTGTACACAATTGCATCCTAAAATGCACCTCATTCTCTCAAATACGCATCGCAATTCACCTTTCAACACGGGCACTATTTCCTGCGTAGGAACGTCCGGATAGAGGGTAACCAACCCAATAACCGCCTTCTTTTCTTACTTCAACTTGCTAGATTTTCGTGTACAAGCCCTTATCCGAAAAACATGAATATCTGCCATGTTTGTTGAAGGAATCATCTGAATTTTTCAGGACATTTTGCACACCGTAGGCTACGGCATTTCTGCAAATTTCAACTTCATACGTCAACTTGCCGATTTTATATGATTTTTTTAATAATTCTTGCTTAAATATGCATGACGTCATAATCACGTGACCAAACAAATATTCCTTGCAGTATACATCACTTCACTTTTCAGTGTCTTAATCCTGAAGAAATCATAATTTTTGACTCAAAGTTCATGAAACTACAGCGTTTCAATTTCGTTAAAAGTACACTTTTCGCCTTTCTGCCATAACTCAACCAATTCAACCCCGATCTTCAAAAACTTAACATCACTGGAAAGAGCTCTTGAAGAACTAAAACTTTTGTTCATATACTCTCATTGAAATATTTGTAGTTTTGGAGCTCTTTGGGGCCGAATAAAAACACAATAATCGTAATATGACCTTGACCTTTTCATTTATTTTTTAACTTTTTAATTGTGAGGCCCTTTCAAACATAACAATACATAACTTGTGAAAATATCATGAAGAATGAACTAAAAATAAAGTCAGGAGCGACAAAAAACATGTTTATGAAATTTTAATTTTTCCTAAAATTTAGTGAAGTTTGACCGTTTCTAGAGGAAAAACCATGCATTTATTAATTTCGCCACCTCATATATTTTTGCATATATGTCTTGTAAATAATTTGCAGCAAACAGAATTCTTCTATCTGATGTCTAACAAAAATGGATAGGTTTTTCGTAGACCTACCCTCATCTGCAGTTTTTTGCGAGGTTCGAACTCTCAACCTTCCGTTACTAACTCAAACTTTTCAGTCACTCATACCTTGAATTTATCCAATTTTATTAGGCTATCAACAATGAACATAATGCAACAAACCGCATTTGAATCAGGCTTCAACTTTTTGAGTTATAAGCAAAAGAGTGATTTCAAGCAAAGCGCCCCCTAGCGGCAAAATGGAAACAAAATTGATTAAAATTTTACCATTAGGTACCTAGCAATGCAGCAAACAGTTCAATAAAGTATACAAGTCGCACTAGTCGAACTTTCTATTTCTTATATATCACAATTTTAAGCATAAAATGGTATAACAATTATTCCAAAAAAGGATCAAACTTTGGACTGCCGTAATATGACCAAATCAAGTCCGATATTCAAAAACTAAACATTAATGAAAGGGCTCTTCAAGATCTAAAACTTTTGTACATATACTCTCAATGAATTATTTTTAGTTTTTGAGCTACTTGGGGCCGAATAAAAACACAATAATCGTAAAATGACCTTGACCTTTTCATTTATTTTTTAACTTTTTAATTGTGATCCCCTTTCAGACATAACAATACATAACTTGTGAAAATATCATGAAGAATTAACAAAAAATAAAGTCAGAAGCGATAAAAAACATGTCTTTGAAACTTTAACTTTTCCTAAAATTTAGTGAAGTTTGACCGTTTCCAGAGGACAAACCATACATTTCTTAAATTCGCCACCCCATATATTTTGTGCGTATATGTCTTGCAAATCATTTGCAGCAAACAGAATTCTTCTATCTGATCTCTAACAAAAATGGATAGGTTTTTCGTAGACCTACCCTCATTTGCACAGTTTTTTGCGAGGTTCGAACATTTAACCTTCTTAAGCTCAAATACTTTCAGCGACACGTACCTCGAAACCTATCATATTTTATTTGGCTATCAACAAGGAACAGAATGCAAAAAACCGCATTTGAATCGGACCTCAAATAAGTGAGTTATTAGCCATTAATAAATTTCATGCAAAACGCCCCCTGGCGGGAAAAGTAAGACATAAATGAAAATTTTCTCAACGTTAGGATCATTTTCAAATACGTGGTAATAACTGATAAAAATTTCATACATGTGACTTTTTTCTATCATGGTGATATGCCGTTCACAAAAAAAGGTTAGAAAAATAATAAAAAAAAAAAAAAAACTAGAACCGCAACCGGTATCTCGGTTTTCGCTTTTAACCTAATCAACTTGAACACTTTATTTCGACTCAGCCACAATTTCCAATAATGACTAAAACTTTTGTTCCTATACTTTCTATGAAATATTTTTAGATTTGGAGCTATTTTATGCCGATATAAATAATAATAATTGGTATATGACCTTGACCTTTGTATATTATGCCTGATTTTTTTTCTATGATTTTATTTGTTTTATAAAACTGCATAAACAGTGAAATAATGATGAAGATTGAACAAAAAATAAAGTCAGGAGCAGCAAAAAAGAGGAAACATGTGGATATTCAATTGTTTTATAAGAGGATCAAACTTTGGACTGTGGTCATTTGATCAAATGAAGTCCGATCTTCAAAACCTAAACACCAATGGAAAGATCTCTTCACAAACTAAAACTTTTGTTCATATACTTTCTACAAAATATTTTTAGATTTGGAGCTATTTTATGCCGATATAAATAATACTAATTGGTATATGACCTTGACCTTTGCATATTATGCTTGATTTTTTTTCTATGATTTTATTTGTTTTATAAAAATGCATAAACAGTGAAATAATGATGAAGATTGAACAAAAAATAAAGTCAGGAGAAGCAAAAAAGTGGAAACATATGGATATTCAATTGTTTGATAAGAGGATCAAACTTTGGACTGTGGTCATTTGATCAAATGAAGTCCGATCTTCAAAAACTAAACACCAATGGAAAGAACTCTTCACAGACTAAAACTTTTGTTCATATACTTTCTATAAAATATTTTTAGATTTGGAGCTATTTTATGCCGATATAAATAATACTAATTGGTATATGACCTTGACCTTTGCATATTATGCTTGATTTTTTTTCTATGATTTTATTTGTTTTATAAAAATGCATAAACAGTGAAAATAATGATGAAGATTGAACAAAAAATAAAGTCAGGAGCAGCAAAAAAGAGGAAACATATGGATATACAATTGTTTGATAAGAGGATCAAACTTTGGACTGTGGTCATTTGATCAAATGAAGTCCGATCTTCAAAAACTAAACACCAATGGAAAGATCTCTTCACAAACTAAAACTTTTGTTCATATACTTTCTATAAAATATTTTTAGATTTGGAGCTATTTTATGCCGATATAAATAATACTAATTGGTATATGACCTTGACCTTTGCACATTATGGGTAATTTTTTTTGCTATGGTTTTATTTTTTTTATAAAACTGCATTAACAATGAAAAAATGATGAAGATTGAATAAAAAATAAAGTCAGGAGCTGCAAATAACCTTAAAAGTCATGCTTTTAAAATGTTGATTTTTCGAAAATATTGGTTATGTTTGACCGCGTACTGTGGACAAACCATGCATTTCTCAAAATCGCCACACCATATATTTTGTGCGTATATGTCTTGCGAATCATATGCAACAAACAAAATTCTCCTATCTTATTCCTGAAAGACGTGGATAAATTTTTCGCAGACCTACCCTCATTTCACAGTTTTTTCGAGATTCGAACATTCAACCTCCTGTAGCACGAAAGTTATATATACGCAACTTTTTGAAAACTATCATATTTTATTAAGTAACTGACAAGGAACGCAATGCAAAAAACCGCATTTCAATCGGACTTCAAATAACAGAGTTATTAGCCCTTAGTCACTTTTACAAAACGCCCCCTAGCGGCAAAATTAAGACAAAAATGAAAATTTTCTCGACGTTAGGATCAAATTCAGATCCTAGGACAAAACTGGTAAAAAAATCAGAACTGTGACTGTTTCCTATCTTGTTGATATGCCGTTCACAAAAAAGAGACGGAAAAATAATAATAAAAAAAAAAAAAAAAAAAAAAAAAAAAAAACAGAAGAAGAACAATAGGTTTTCGCAAGCGATGCGAAAACCTAATAAAACAGAAGAAGAACAATAGGTTTTCGCACTGCGAGGTGCGAAAACCTAATAATAAATGTTTGGAGAAAGCCGTAATGACAAAGGCAATATGCTTATCGGTCCTGGTGTACACAATTGCATCCTAAAATGCACCTCATTCTCTCAAATACGCATCGCAATTCACCTTTCAACACGGGCACTATTTCCTGCGTAGGAACGTCCGGATAGAGGGTAACCAACCCAATAACCGCCTTCTTTTCTTACTTCAACTTGCTAGATTTTCGTGTACAAGCCCTTATCCGAAAAACATGAATATCTGCCATGTTTGTTGAAGGAATCATCTGAATTTTTCAGGACATTTTGCACACCGTAGGCTACGGCATTCCTGCAAATTTCAACTTCATACGTCAACTTGCCGATTTTATATGATTTTTTTAATAATTCTTGCTTAAATATGCATGACGTCATAATCACGTGACCAAACAAATATTCCTTGCAGTATACATCACTTCACTTTTCAGTGTCTTAATCCTGAAGAAATCATAATTTTTGACTCAAAGTTCATGAAACTACAGCGTTTCAATTTCGTTAAAAGTACACTTTTCGCCTTTCTGCCATAACTCAACCAATTCAACCCCGATCTTCAAAAACTTAACATCACTGGAAAGAGCTCTTGAAGAACTAAAACTTTTGTTCATATACTCTCATTGAAATATTTGTAGTTTTGGAGCTCTTTGGGGCCGAATAAAAACACAATAATCGTAATATGACCTTGACCTTTTCATTTATTTTTTAACTTTTTAATTGTGAGGCCCTTTCAAACATAACAATACATAACTTGTGAAAATATCATGAAGAATGAACTAAAAATAAAGTCAGGAGCGACAAAAAACATGTTTATGAAATTTTAATTTTTCCTAAAATTTAGTGAAGTTTGACCGTTTCTAGAGGAAAAACCATGCATTTATTAATTTCGCCACCTCATATATTTTTGCATATATGTCTTGTAAATAATTTGCAGCAAACAGAATTCTTCTATCTGATGTCTAACAAAAATGGATAGGTTTTTCGTAGACCTACCCTCATCTGCAGTTTTTTGCGAGGTTCGAACTCTCAACCTTCCGTTACTAACTCAAACTTTTCAGTCACTCATACCTTGAATTTATCCAATTTTATTAGGCTATCAACAATGAACATAATGCAACAAACCGCATTTGAATCAGGCTTCAACTTTTTGAGTTATAAGCAAAAGAGTGATTTCAAGCAAAGCGCCCCCTAGCGGCAAAATGAGAAACAAAATTGATTAAAATTTTACCATTAGGTACCTAGCAATGCAGCAAACAGTTCAATAAAGTATACAAGTCGCACTAGTCGAACTTTCTATTTCTTATATATCACAATTTTAAGCATAAAATGGTATAACAATTATTCCAAAAAAGGATCAAACTTTGGACTGCCGTAATATGACCAAATCAAGTCCGATATTCAAAAACTAAACATTAATGAAAAGGGCTCTTCAAGATCTAAAACTTTTGTACATATACTCTCAATGAATTATTTTTAGTTTTTGAGCTACTTGGGGCCGAATAAAAACACAATAATCGTAAAATGACCTTGACCTTTTCATTTATTTTTTAACTTTTTAATTGTGATCCCCTTTCAGACATAACAATACATAACTTGTGAAAATATCATGAAGAATTAACAAAAATAAAGTCAGAAGCGATAAAAAACATGTCTTTGAAACTTTAACTTTTCCTAAAATTTAGTGAAGTTTGACCGTTTCCAGAGGACAAACCATACATTTCTTAAATTCGCCACCCCATATATTTTGTGCGTATATGTCTTGCAAATCATTTGCAGCAAACAGAATTCTTCTATCTGATCTCTAACAAAAATGGATAGGTTTTTCGTAGACCTACCCTCATTTGCACAGTTTTTTGCGAGGTTCGAACATTTAACCTTCTTAAGCTCAAATACTTTCAGCGACACGTACCTCGAAACCTATCATATTTTATTTGCCTATCAACAAGGAACAGAATGCAAAAAACCGCATTTGAATCGGACCTCAAATAAGTGAGTTATTAGCCATTAATAAATTTCATGCAAAACGCCCCCTGGCGGGAAAAGTAAGACATAAATGAAAATTTTCTCAACGTTAGGATCATTTTCAAATACGTGGTAATAACTGATAAAAATTTCATACATGTGACTTTTTTCTATCATGGTGATATGCCGTTCACAAAAAAAGGTTAGAAAAATAATAAAAAAAAAAAAAAAAATAAAACAGAAGAAGAACAATAGGTTTTCGCACTGCGAGGTGCGAAAACCTAAAAAAAAATAAAACAGAAGAAGAACAATAGGTTTTCGCAAGCGATGCGAAAACCTAAAAATAAAACAGAAGAAGAACAATAGGTTTTCGCCCTGCAGAGGCGAAAACCTAACTAGAATCGCAATCAGAATTGCGATATCATCGGTTTTCGCAATTCAATCACTTTTTTAAGCAACAGAAATTGAAACGTATTATATTAGATCGTTTTAGATTTGGGGCTTTTTTGTGCAAATAAAAATGACAATAATTGGCATATGACCTTGACATATTATGCTTGCTTTTTTCTATGATTTTATTTGTTTTATAAAAATGCATAAACAGTGAAATAATGATGAAGATTGAACAAAAAATAAAGTCAGGAGCAGCAAAAAAGAGGAAACATATGGATATACAATTGTTTGATAAGAGGATCAAACTTTGGACTGTGGTTATTTGATCAAATGAAGTCCGATCTTCAAAAACTAAACACCAATGGAAAGATCTCTTCACAGACTAAAACTTTTGTTCATATACTCTCTATAAAATATTTTTAGATTTGGAGCTATTTTATGCCGATATAAATAATAATAATTGGTATATGACCTTGACCTTTGCATATTATGCTTGATTTTTTTCTACGAATTTATTTGTTTCTGAAAATGCATTAAACAGTGAAATAATGATGAAGATTGAACAAAAAATAAAGTCAGGAGCAGCGAAAAAGAGGAAACATATGGATATACAATTGTTTGATAAGGGATCAAACTTTGGACTGTGGTCAATTGATCAAATGAAGTCCAATCCTCAAAAACTAAATATTAATGGTAAGATCTCTTCACAGACTAAAACTTTTGTTCATATACTTTCTATAAAAATTTTTAGATTTGGAGCTATTTTATGCCGATAAAAATAATAATAATTGGTATATGACCTTGACCTTTGCATATTATGCTTGAAATTTTTTCTTTGAATTTATTTGTTTTATAAAAATGCATAAACAGTGAAATAATGATGAAGATTGAATAAAAAATAAGTCAGGAGCTGCAAATAACCGTAAAAGTCATGCTTTGAAAATGTTGATTTTTCGAAAATATTGGTAAAGTTTGACCGCATACTGTGGACAAACCATGCATTTCTCAAAATCGCCACACCATATATTTTGTGCGTATATGTCTGGCGAATCACATGCAACAAACAAAATTATCCTATCTCATCTCTAAAAAAAATGGGGACTTTTTTCGTAGACCTACCTTTATATCATCGTTTTTTTCGAGATTCGAACTTTCAACCTCTGTAGCACGAAAGTTTTATATACGCAAATAATTGAAAACGTATCATATTTTATTAAGTTTCTGACAAGGAACACAATGCAAAAAACCGCATTTGAATCGGACCTCAAATAACAAAGTTATTAGCCCTTAGTCATTTTTACAAAACGCCATCTAGCGGCAAAACTAAGACAAAAATGAAAATTTTCTCAACGTTAGGATCAAATTCAGATCTCAGGACAAAACTGGTAAAAAAATCAGAAATGTGACTTTTTTCTATCATGGTGATATGCCGTTCACAAAAAAAGGTTAGAAAAATAATAATAAAACTAGAACCGCAAGCGGTATCTCGGTTTTCGCTTTTAACCTCATCAACTTGAACACTTTATTTCGACTCAGCCACAATTTCCAATAATGACTAAAACTTTTGTTCATATACTTTCTATAAAATATTTTTAGATTTGGAGCTATTTTATGCCGATATAAATAATAATAATTGGTATATGACCTTGACCTTTGCATATTATGCTTGATTTTTTTTCTATGATTTTATTTGTTTTATAAAATGCATAAACAGTGAAATAATGATGAAGATTGAACAAAAAATAAAGTCAGGAGAAGCAAAAAAGAGGAAACATATGGATATTCAATTGTTTGATAAGAGGATCAAACTTTGGACTGTGGTCATTTGATCAAATGAAGTCCGATCTTCAAAAACTAAACACCAATGGAAAGAACTCTCACAGACTAAAACCTTTGTTCATATACTTTCTATAAAATATTTTAGATTTGGAGCTATTTTATGCCGATATAAATAATACTAATTGGTATATGACCTTGACCTTTGCATATTATGCTTGATTTTTTTTCTATGATTTTATTTGTTTTATAAAAATGCATAAACAGTGAAATAATGATGAAGATTGAACAAAAAATAAAGTCAGGAGCAGCAAAAAAGAGGAAACATATGGATATACAATTGTTTGATAAGAGGATCAAACTTTGGACTGTGGTCATTTGATCAAATGAAGTCCGATCTTCAAAAACTAAACACCAATGGAAAGACCTCTTCACAGCCTAAAAACTTTTGTTCATATACTTTCTATAAAATATTTTTAGATTTGGAGCTATTTTATGCCGATATAAATAATACTAATTGGTATATGACCTTGACCTTTGCATATTATGGGTAATTTTTTTTCTATGGTTTTATTTCTTTTTATAAACTGCATTAACAGTGAAAAAATGATGAAGATAAAACAAAAATTAAAGTCAGAAGCAGCAAAAAAAGAGGAAACATACGGATTTACAATTGTTTGATAAAAGGATCAAACTTTGGACTGTGGTCATTTGATCAAATGAAGTCGATCTTCAAAAAATAAACACCAATGGAAAGACCTCTTCACAGACTAAAACTTTTGTTCATATACTTTCTATAAAATATTTTTAGATTTGGAGCTATTTTATGCCGATATAAATAATACTAATTGGTATATGACCTTGACCTTTGCATATTATGTGTGATTTTTTTCTATTATTTTATTTGTTTTATGAAAATGCATTAACAGTGAAAAAATGATGAAGATTGAATAAAAAAATAAAGTCAGGAACTGCAAATAACCGTAAAAGTCATGCTTTTAAAATGTTGATTTTTCGAAATATTGGTAAAGTTTGACCGCATACTTTTGACAAACCATGCATTTCTCAAAATCGCCACACCATATATTTTGTGCGTGTATTGTCTTGCGAATCATATGCAATAAACAATATTCTCCTATCTCATCTCTGAAAAAAAATGGGCAAGTTTTTCGTAGACCTACCTTTATTTCATCGTTTTTTTTCGAGATTTCAACTTTCAACCTCCTGTAGCACGAAAGTTTTATATACGCAAATAATTGAACGTATCATATTTTATTAAAGTTTCTGAAAGGAACACAATACAAGAAACCGCATTTGAATCGGACCTCAAATAACAGAGTTATTAGCCCTTAGTCATTTTTACAAAAACGCCACCTAGCGGCAAAACTAAGACAAAAATGAAAAATTTCTCAACGTGAGGATCAAATTCAGATCTTAGGACAAAAGTGGTAAAAAAATCAGAAATGTGACTTTTTTCTATCATGGTGATATGCCGTTCACAAAAAAAGGTTAGAAAAATAATAATAACTAGAATCGCTATTGCGATATCATCGGTTTTCGCAAAAGCAATTCCATTCAGTTCACGAGTCACTGTTTCGAAAAACATATTTCTTCGTTCAATGGCTTTTTGAATACTGTTGAATACAGTGATCTTTCAAACATTTTTGTCGCAATGTTTAAGCAGACTTTTTACCAAGAAGAATACTTTTAAGTATTACCTGTCTGTAATGAAGTCGCTAACTTGAAAACTTTTTTTACAGACTTCGGGTACTGCAACATTATATGTGTTTCTTGCTTTATGAGGGTGACTACGACAATCGTACTCGATAAACAACAATTGCAAATGACAACACAAACAGTATTAAAATGACACGCGACAATGCGATATGCCACTTAACATTATAAACGAACTAATGTTGCAATGAATTACTATCATTTTCATGAAATTATCGCATAAATATTTTAGTGTTGTTTCAAATTGATGTCACCAAGGAACAGAATGCAAAAAATTGCATAAAAATCAGACTTTAATTATTTTAGTAATAAAGGGAGATTCAAGCCAAGCGCCCCCTAGCAGCAAAATGAGAAACAAAATTGAGTAAAATTTTACTATTTAGGTACCTAAAAATGCAGCAAATGGTTCAATGAAGCATACAAGTTGCACTAGTCGAACATTCTATTCCTTATATATCACAATTTGAAGCATAAAAACTGATTTACAATTGTTCTAAATAGAATCAAACTTTAGACTGCCGTAAAATGACCAAATCAAGTCGATCTTCAAAATCTAAACATCACTGGAAAGGGCTATTCAAGAACTAAAACTTTTCTTATATACTTTCAATAAAATATTTTTTGTTTTGGAGCTATTTGGAGCCGAATAAAAACACAATTATCGTAAATATGACCTTGACCTTTGAAATTTCATTTTAACTTTTTTAATTGTGAGGCCCTTTCAAACTAACAATACATAATTGTGAAAATATCATGAAGAATGAACTAAAAATAAAGTCAGGAGCGACAAAAAACTTCTTTTCGAAATTTTAATTTTTCCTAAAATTTAGTGAAGTTTGACCATTTTCTAGAGGACAAACCATGCATTTATTAAATTGGCTACCCCATATATTTTGTGCGTATATGTCTTGCAAAATCATTTGCAGCAAACAGAATTTTTCTATTGATGTCTAACAAAAAACGGATAGGTTTTTCGTACACATACCCTCATCTGCACAAGTTTTTTGCGAGGTTCGAACTTTCAACCTTCCGTTGCTAGCTCAAAGGGTTTCAGCACTCATACCTATAAACTATCATATTTTATTAGGCTATCAACAAGAAACATAATGCAATAAACCGCATTTGGATCAGGCTTTAACTTTTTGAGTTATAAGTAGAAGAGTGCTTTCAAGCTAAGCGCCCCCTAGCGGCAAAATGAGAAACAAAATTGATTAAATTTTACCATTAGGTACCTAGCAATGCAGCAAATAGTTCAATCAAGTACGCAAGTCGCTCTAGTCGAACATTCTATTTCTTATATATCACAATTTGAAGCATAAAAACTGATTTACAATTATTCCAAAAAAGGATCAAACTTTGGACTGCCGTAAAATGACCAAATCAAGTCCGATCTTCAAAAACTAAACATCACTGGAAAGAGCTCTTGAATAACTAAACTTTTGTTCATATACTCTCAAAGAAATATTTTTAGTTTTTGAGCTATTTTGGGGCCGAATAAAAACACAAGATTCGTGACATGACCTTGACCTTTTCATTATTTTTAAAATTTTTAATTGTGATCCCATTTCAGACATAACAATACATAAACTTGTGAAAATATCATGAAGAATTAACAAAAAATAAAGTCAGAAGCGATAAAAACATGTTTTTGAAACTTTTTACTTTTCCTAAAATTTAGTGAAGTTTGACCATTTGCACAGGACAAACCATACATTTCTTAAATTCGCCACCCCATATATTTTGTGCGCATATGTCTTGCAAATCATTTGCAGCAAACAGAATTCATCTATCTGATCTCTAAGAAAAATGGATAGGTTTTTCGTAGACCTACCCTCATTTGCACAGTTTTTTGCGAGGTTCGAACTTTCAACCTTCTGTAGCTCAAATACTTTCAGCGACACGTACCCTCGAAACCTATCATATTTTATTTGGTATCAACAAGGAACAGAATACAAAAACCGCATTTGAATCGGACCTCAAATAAGTGAGTTATTAGCCATTAATAAATTTCATGCAAAACGCCCCCTGGCGGGAAAAAGTAAGACAAAAATGAAAATTTTCTCAACGTAAGGATTAAGTTCATATAAGTAGAAAAAAACTGGTAGAAATTTCATAATTGTGCCTTTTTTCTGTCATGGCGATATGCCGTTCACAAAAACCGGCGGAAAAATAATAAAAAACTAGAAATCGCTAATGCGATATCATCGGTTTTCGCAAAAGCAATTCCATTCAGTTCACGAGTCACATGTTTCGAAAAACATATTTCTTCGTTCAATGGCTTTTTGAATACTGTTGAATACAGTGATCTTTCAAACATTTTTGTCGCAATGTTTAAGCAGACTTTTTACCAAGAAGAATACTTCTAAGTATTACCTGTCTGTAATGTAGTCGCAAACTTGAAAACTTTTTTTACAGACTTCGGGTACTGCAACATTATATGTGTGTGTTGCTTTATGAGGATGACATTACGACAATTGTACTCGATAAACAACAATTGCAAACGACACACAACAGTATAAAATGACACGCGACAATGCGATATGCCACTTAACATTATAACGAACTAATGTTGCATTGAATTACTATCATTTTCATGAAATATCGCATAAATATTTTAGTGTTGTTTCAAATTGATGTCACCAAGGAACAGAATGCAAAAAATTGCATAAAAATCAGACTTTAATCATTTTAGTAATAAAGGGTGATTTCAAGCCAAGCGCCCCTAGCAGCAAAAGAGAAACAAAATTGAGTAAATTTTACTATTAGGTACCTAGAAATGCAGCAAATGGTTCAATGAAGCATACAAGTCGCACTAGTCGAACATTCTATTCTTTATATCACAATTTGAAGCATAAAAACTGATTTACAATTATTCCAAAAAAGGATCAAACTTTGGACTGCCGTAATATGACCAAATCAAGTCCGATCTTCAAAACCTAAACATCACTGGAAAGGGCTATTCAAGAACTAAAACTTTGTTTATATACTTTCAATAAAATATTTTTTTGTTTTGGAGCTATTCGGAGCCGAATAAAAACACAATTATCGTAATATGACCTTGACCTTTGAAATTTTATTTTAACTTTTTAATTGTGAGGCCCTTTAAAACATAACAATACATAACTTGTGAAAATATCATGAAGAATGAACTAAAAATAAAGTCAGGAGCGACAAAAAACATCTTTTCGAAATTTTAATTTTTCTAAAATTTAGTGAAGTTTGACCGTTTCTAGAGGACAAACCATGTATTTATTAAATTCGCTACCCCATATATTTGTGGTATATGTCTTGCAAATCATTTGCAGCAAACAGAATTCTTCTATCTGATGTCTAACAAAAACGGATAGGTTTTTCGTACACATACCCTCATCTGCACAGTATTTTGCGAGGTTCGAACTTTCAACTTCCGTTAGTAGCTCAAAAAGTTTTAGCCACTCATCCACTCATACCTAGAAACTATCATACTTTATTAGGCTATCAACAAGGAACACAATGCAACAAACCGCATATGGATCAGACTTCAACATTTTGAATTATAAGTAGAAAAGTGCTTTCATGCGATGCGCCCCTAGCAGCAAAATGAGAAAAAAATTGATTAAAATTTTTACCATTAGGTACCTAGCAATGTGGCAAATTAGTTCAATTAAATATACAAATCGCACTAGTCGAACATTCTATTTCTTATACATCACATTTTGAAGCATAAAACTGATTTACAATTATTCCAAAAAAGGATCAAACTTTGGACTGCCGTAAAATGACCAAATCAAGTCGATCTTCAAATCTAAATATCATTAGAAAGAACTTTTCTGAAAACTAAAATCTTTTGTTCATATATTTTTTATGGAATTGTTTTTTGATTTTGAGCTATTTCAAGCCGAATTGATATACAATTATCCTAATATGACCTTGACCTTTACATTAATTTTTTATTTTTATATTGTGTGACACTTAAGAACATAGTTTTACATTAAATGTGAAAATTTCATAGAAAATTGAACTAAAAATAAAGTCAGGAGCTGAAAAAATCTTAACAGTCATGCTTTGAAAATGTTGATTTTTCGAAAATTTGGTTAAGTTTGACCGCGTACTGTGGACAAACCATGCATTTCCGAATTCGCCACCCCATATATTTGTGCGTATATGTCTTGCAAATCATATGCAACAAACAAAATTCTTTTATCTCAATTCCAATAAAAATGGGCACTTTTTTGTAGACCTACCCTCTTTTTCACTGTTTTTTGCGAAGTTCGAACTTTCAACCTTCCGTAGTCAAAATGTTTTATATACGCAGATTTTTAAAAACCTATCATATTTGATTAGGCTTTTGACAAGGAACACAATGCAAAAAACCACATCTGAATCGAACCTCAAATAACAGAGTTATTAGCATTTGTTAATTTTTTTCAAAGCGCCCCCTGCGGCCAAAAATAAGACAAAAATGAAATTTCTCAACGTTAGGATCAAGTCAGATAAAACTGCATAAACAGTGAAATAATGATGAAGATTGAACAAAAAATAAAGTAGGAGCAGCAAAAAAGAGGAAACAGTGGATATTCAATTGTTTTATAAGAGGATCAAACTTTGGAATGTGTTCATTTGATCAAATGAAGTCCGATTTCAAAACCTAAACCCAATGGAAAGATCTCTTCACAAACTAAAACTTTTGTTCATATACTTTCTATAAAATATTTTTAGATTTGGAGCTATTTTATGCCGATATAAATAATATAATTGGTATATGACCTTGACCTTTGCATATTATGCTTGATTTTTTTCTATGATTTTATTTGTTTTATAAAAATGTATAAACAGTGAAATAATGATGAAGATTGAACAAAAAATAAAGTCAGGAGAAGCAAAAAAGAGGAAACATATGGATATTCAATTGTTTGATAAGAGGATCAAACTTTGGACTGTGGTCATTTGATCAAATGAAGTCCGATCTTCAAAAACTAAACACCAATGGAAAGAACTCTTCACAGACTAAAAACTTTTGTTCATATACTTTCTATAAAATATTTTTAGATTTGGAGTATTTTATGCCGATATAAATAATACTAATTGGTATATGACCTTGACCTTTGCATATTATGCTTGAATTTTTTTCTATGATTTTATTTGTTTTATAAAAATGCATAAACAGTGAAATAATGATGAAGATTGAACAAAAAATAAAGTCAGGAGAAGCAAAAAAGAGGAAACATATGGATATTCAATTGTTTGATAAGAGGATCAAACTTTGGACTGTGGTCATTTGATCAAATGATGTCCGATCTTCAAAAACTAAACACCAATGGAAAGATCTCTTCACAGCCTAAAAACTTTTGTTCATATACTTTCTATAAAATATTTTTGGATTTGGAGTATTTTTATGCCGATATAAATAATACTAATTGGTATATGACCTTGACCTTTGCATATTATGGGTAATTTTTTTTCTATGGTTTTATTTTTTTTATAAAAATGCATTAACAGTGAAAAAATGATGAAGATTGAATAAAAAAAAAATTCAGGAGCTGCAAATAACATTAAAAGCCCATGCTTTGAAAATGTTGACTTTTGAAAATATTGGTAAAGTTTGACCGCTACTGTGGACAAACCATGCATTTCTAAAAATCGCCACACTATATATTTTGTGCGTATATGTCTTGCGAATCATGCAACAAACAAAAATTCTCCTATCTCTTCCTGAAAGACGTGGATAAATTTTTCGCAGACCTACCCTCATTTCACAGTTTTTTCGAGATTCGAACTTTAAAAACCCCCTGTAGCCGAAAGTTATTTTATACGAAAACTTTTTGAAAACTATCATTTTTATTAAGAAAATGACAAGGAAACGCAATGCAAAAAACGCATTTCAATGGACTTCAAAAAAGAGTTATTAGCCCTTAGTCACTTTTAGAAAACGCCCCCTAGCGGCAAAATTAGACAAAAATGAAAAATTTTCTCGACGTTAGGATCAAATGCAGATCCTAGGACAAAACGGGGTAAAAAAAATAAATGGACTTTTCCTATCTTGTTGAATCGTTCACAAAAAAGAGCGAAAAAAAATAATAAAAACTAGAATGCAAGGATATCATCGGTTTTTCGAAAAGCATTCCATTCATTCAGGTCGCATGATTCGAAAATATTTCTTCGTTCAATGGCTTCTTTATAATGTTAACAGCGATCTTTTACAATTTGTGTCGAAATGTTTAAGAAGACTTTTTTACCCAAAAAGAAGTTTTTGAGTATTACCTGTCAGTTATGTATCGCGATATCTCGGTTTTCATGAAACAATTCCTTCAGTTCACGAGTGCTTTTCGAAAAACATTTTCTTCGTTCAATTGCTTGTTGAACTGTTAACAGTGATCTTTCAAATGTTTCTGTCGCAATGTTTAAGCAGACTTTTTACCCAAGAGGTATTGTTGGTATTCCGCAGTTATAAAATGTGATTTCATCATTTTCATGAAAGAATTCCATTCATTCAGATCGCATGATTTAAAAATATATTTCTTCTTCAATGGCTTGTTGAATACTGTAAAACATGATCTTTCAAACTTTTTTTTTCGCAATGGATAATCAGACTTTTTACCAAGAAGAATACTTTTGAGTATTACCTTTTGTTAGTATCAAAACTTGAAAACTTTTTTTACGGACTTCGGGTACTGCAATGTTATTGTGTGTTTTTGCTTTAGATGGAGACAAATGACAATTGTATTCGTAAACAACAATTTGCAAACGACAAAAACAATAAAATAAACACGCAATGCAATTTTCCATCAACACTTTTCAACAAGTTGCTTGAATTACTATCATTTTCATTAAATATGCATGAGCTTTTTTGGTCATTTCAAAATGATGCACCGAAGAACAGAATGCAAAAAAAATCGCATAAAAATGACTTCTTTTTTTTTTAATTTTAATGTGATTTCAAGCTAATCGCCCTAAGCGGAAAAAGAGAAACAAAAAATGATTAAAAATTTTACTATTAGGTACCTTGCATGCAGCAAAATGGTTCAATCAAAGTATACAAGTGCACAGTCAAACTTCCATTCCTTTAATAACAATTTGAAGCAAAAAAAACTGATTTACAATTGTTCTAAAGAGGATCAAAAAAATTGGACTGCCGTAAAATGACCAAATCAAAGTCCGATCTTCAAAAACTTAACATCACGGAAAGGGCTCTTTAAGAAATAAAACTTTTGTTAATATACTTTCAATGAAAATTTTGTTTTTTGGGTATTTGGAGTAAAATAAAACACAATAATCGTAATAGCCCTTGAAATTTGCAATTTCTTTTTACCTTTTAATTGGAGGTCCTTTCAGACATAAAATACATAACTTGGAAAATACTAAGAATGAAAAAAAATAAAGTAGGGCGACAAAAACATGTTTTAAAATTTAAATTTTTCCAAAATTTGTGAAGTTTGCCGTTTCTAGAGGAAAACAATGATTTCTTAAATTCCCCCCCATATAATTTTTTGCGTTTTTGTTTGCAAATCATTTGCAGCAAACAGAATTCTTCTATCTGATCTCTAACAAAAATGGATAGGTTTTTCGTGACCCCACCCTCATCTGCACGTTTTTGCGAGGTTCGAACTTTCAACCTTCCGTTAGTAGTCAAAAAATTTTAGCCATCATTCACCCATACCTAAAATATATACTTTATTAGGCTATAAAAAGGAACACAATGCAAACAAATCATAGGATCAGACTTCCAACATTTTGAATTATAATTGAAAATGTTTTCATGCTTGCGCCCCCTGCGGCAAAAGAGAAACAAAATTGATTAAAATTTTACCATTAGTTACCTGCAATGCGGCAAATAGTTCAAACAAGTATATAGTCGCACTAATCGAACATTCTTTTTCTTTTAAATCACATTTTTGAAGCATAAAAAAAAGATTTACAATTTTTTTCCAAAAAAGGACCAAACTTTGGACTGCCTTAAATGACCAAATCAAGTCCGATCTTCAAATCTAAACATCATTAGAAAGAACTTTTCTAAAACTAAATCTTTTATTCGTTTTGTTTATGATTTTTTTTTTTGTTTTGAGCTATTTCAAACCGAATTGATATACAAAATTTTTCCTAATTGACCTTGACCTTTACAATACATTTTTATTTTATATTAGTGCCTTAAGAATTGTTTTTACTTAAATGTGAAATTTCAAGAAATTGAACTAAAAATAAAGTCAGGAGCTGAAAAATCTTAACGCATGCTTTGAAAATGTTGAATTTTCGAAAATATTGGTTAAGTTTGACCGGTACTGTGGACAAACCATGCATTTCCCGAATTTCGTCCCATATATTTTGTGCTAAGTCTTGAAAATTTAAATGAACAAACAAAATTCTTTTATTCATTTCCAAAAAAATGGGCACTTTTTTTGTAGACCTACCTCATTTTCACCGTTTTTGGATGTTCGAACTTTCACCTTCCGTAGTCAAAAAGTTTTTTACGCAGATTTTTGAAAGCTATCATTTTTTGATTAGGCTTTTGAAAGGAACACAATGCAAAAAACCAACTGAATCGGACCTCAAATAAAGAATTATTAGCATTTGTTATTTTTTTTCAAAGCGCCCCCTGCGGCAAAAATAAGAAAAAAAATGAAAATTTTCTCAACGTTAGGATCAAGTTAGATTAAAAAAGGAAGGTAAAAATTTCATAAATGTGCTTTTTTCTATCAATGGTGATTGCCGTTCACAAAAAAGGGGTTAGAAAAATAATAATAAAAACTAGAATCGAATTCGATATCATCGGTTTTCGCAAAAGCAATTCCATTCAGTTCACGGTCACTGTTTCGAAAAACATATTTCTTCGTTCAATGGCTTTTGAATCTGTTGAAACAGTGTCTTTCAAACATTTTTGTCGCAATGTTTAAGCAACTTTTTACCAAGAAGAATACTTTAAGTATTACCTGTCTGTAATGTAGTCGCAAATGAAAACTTTTTTTTACAGACTTCGGGTACTGCAACATTTATTTGGGGTTTTGCTTTATGGGTACATACGACAATTGTACCATAAACAAAATTGCAAACGACACACAACAGTAAAAATGCACGTGACAATGCGATATGCCACTTTAACAATTTTTCGAACTAATTTGCATTGAATTACTATCATTTTCATGAAATATCGCAAAATATTTTAGTGTTGTTTTCAAATTTGATGTACCAAGGAAAGAAGCAAAAATTGCATAAAAAATTCAGACTTTAATCATTTTTGTAATAAAGGGTGATTTCAAGCCAACGCCCCTAGCGCAAAATGAGAAAAAAAAATTGAGTAAAATTTTTACTATTTAGGTACCTTAAATGCAGCAAATGGTTAATGAAGCAAAAGTCGCACTAGTCGAACATTCTTTCCTTATATATCACAATTTGAAGCTAAAAACTGATTTCAATTATTCCAAAAAAGGACAAATTTGGACTGTCGTAATATGACCAAATCAAGTCGTCTTCAAAACTAAACACCTGGAAAGGCTATTAAAAAAAAACTTTTGTTTAATACTTTCAATAAAAAAATTTTTTGTTTTGGAGCTATTCGGAGCCGAATAAAAACCAATTATCGTAATTGACCTTGACCTTTGAAATTTCTTTTAACTTTTTTAATTGTTGAGGCCCTTTAAAACATAACAAAAACTAACTTGTGAAAATATTTATGAAGAAGAACTAAAAAAAAGTCAGGAGCGACAAAAACTCTTTTTCGAAATTTTAATTTTTCCTAAAAATTTAGTGAAGTTTGACCGTTTTCTAGGGACAAAACCATGTATTTATTAAATTCGTACCCCAATATTTGTGCGTAAGTCTTGAAATCATTTGCAGCAAACGAATTCTTCATCGTGTATAACAAAAACGGAAGGTTTTTCGTAACCTTTCCCTCATCTGCCAGTTTTTTGCGAGGTTCGAACTTTCAACCTTCCGTTGTAGCCAAAAAGTTTCAGCCACTCATACCTAAAACTATCATATTTTATTAGGCTATCAACAAGAAAATAATGCAAAAAAACCGCTTTGGATCAGGCTTTAACTTTTTGAGTTATAAGTAGAAGAGGCTTTAAGCTAAGCGCCCCCTGCGGCAAAAATGAGAAACAAAATTGATTAAATTTTTCCTTAGGTACCTAGCAATGAGCAATGTTCAATCAAGTACGCAATCGCACTAGGAACATTTATTTCTTATATATCAAAAATTTGAAGCATAAAAAACTGATTTACAATTATTCCAAAAAAGGATCAAACTTTGGCTGCCGTAATATGACCAATAAGTCCGATCTTCAAAAACTAAACTCACGGAAAGAGCTCTTAAAGAACTAAAACTTTTGTTCATATATTTCTATAAATATTTTTATTTGGAGCTATTTTATGCCGTAAAAATAAAAATAATTGGATATGACCCTTGATTTGCATATTATGCTTGATTTTTTTCTATGAATTTTTTGTTTTATAAAAAGCTAAACGTGAAATAATGATGAAGATTGAACAAAAAATAAAGTCGGACAGCGAAAAAGAGGAAACGATGGATATAAAATTGTTTGTAAGAGGAAATTTTGGGGACTGTGGTCATTTGTCAAATGAGTCCATCTTAAAATTAAACAATGAAAAGTCTCTTCAAGACTAAAACTTTTGTTCATATAAATTCATAAAAATATTTTTGATTTTGGGTATTTTTTGCCGAAAAAATAATAATTAATTGGTATATGACCTTGCCTTTTGCAATTATGGTGTTTTTTTTTCCATATTTTATTTGTTTTATAAAACTGCATTAACATGAAAAAATGATGAAGATTGGAATAAAAAATAAAGTCAGGAGCGAAATAACATTAAAAGTTTCATGCTTTGAAATGTTGACTTTTCGAAAATATTGGTAAAAGTTTGACCGCTACTGTGGACAAACCATCATTTCTCAAAATCGCCACAATATATTTTGTCGTATTTTCTTGCGAATCATATGCAAACAAAAAAAAATTCTCCATTCATTCCTGAAAGACGGGGGATAAATTTTTCGCGACCTACCCTCATTTCACAGTTTTTTCGAGATTCGAACATTCAACCTCCTGTAGCACGAAAGTTAATATACGCAACTTTTAAAAAACTATCATATTTTATTAAGTAATGACAAGGAAACGCAATGCAAAAAAACCGCATTTCAACGGACTTCAAATAACAAGTTTTAGCCCTTTAGTCACTTTTACAAAAAACGCCCCCTAGGGCAAAATTAGGACAAAAATGAAAATTTTTCTCGACGTTGGATCAAATTCAGATCCTAGGCAAAACTGGTAAAAAAATCAGAAGTGACGTTTCCTATCTTGTTGATATCCCCGTTCACAAAAAAGAGACGGAAAAAAAAATAAAAAAAAAAAAAAAAAAAAACAGAAGAAGAACAATGGGTTTTTTCGCAAAGCGATGCGAAAAACCAATAAAACGAAGAAGAACAAAGGTTTTGCAAGCGTGCGAAACCTAACTAGAACCGAAAAGCGGTATCTCGGTTTTCGCTTTTAAACTAATCAATTGAACACTTTATTTCGCTCGCCACAATTTCCAAAAATGACTAAAAACTTTTGTTCTTTACTTTCTTAAAATATTTTTAGATTTGGGCTATTTTATCCATATAAATAATAAAAGGTTTTGACCTTGACTTTTGTATTTTTAGCTGATTTTTTTTCTATGTTTTATTTGTTTATAAAACTGCATAAACAGTGAAATAATGGAAGATTGAACAAAAAATAAAGTAGGAGCAGAAAAAAGAGAAAATGGGATATTCAATTTTTTATAAGAGGATCAAACTTTGGATGTGGTCATTTGATCAAATGAAGCCGATCTTAAACTAAACACCAATGGAAAGATCCTCTCCCCAAACTAAAACTTTGTTCATATATTTCTATAAAAATTTTTAGATTTGGAACTATTTTATGCCGATAAAATAATTTTTAATTGGTATTGACCTTGACCTTTGATATTATGCTTGATTTTTTTTTCTATGTTTTATTTTTTTTAAAAATGCATAAACAGTGAAATATATGAAGATTGAACAAAAAATAAAGTCAGGAAAGCAAAAAAAAGGAAACATTTGGATTTCAATTGTTTGATAAGGGGGATCAAACTTTGGACTGTGGTCATTTGATCAAATGAAGTCCGTCTTCAAAAAAAACACCAATGGAAAGAAACTCTTCACAGACTAAAACTTTGTTCATATACTTTCTATAAAATATTTTTGATTTGGGCTATTTTATGCCGTATAAATAAACTAATTGGTATAGACCTTGCCTTGCTTTAGTTGATTTTTTTCTATGATTTTTTTGTTTTATAAAAATGCAAAACAGTGAAATAATGTGAAGATTGAAAAAAATAAAGTCGGGCAGCAAAAAAGAGGAAAATATGGATTTCAATTGTTTTGATAAGAGGATCAAATTTGGATGTGGTCATTTGATAAATGAAGTCCGATCTTCAAAAACTAAACACCAATGGAAAGATCTCTTCACAGCCTAAAACTTTTGTTCATAACTTTCTATAAAATATTTTTGATTTGGGCTATTTTATGCCGATTAAATAATACTAATTGGTATAGACCTTGACCTTTGCATATTTGGGTAATTTTTTTTCTATGGTTTTATTTTTTTTATAAAAACGTAACAGTGAAAAATGAAAGATTGAATAAAAAAATAAAGTCAGGAGCTGCAAAAAACCCCAAAAGTCATGCTTTTAAAATGTTGTTTTTCGAAAATATTGGTTATTTTTTGACCGCGTACTGTGGACAAACCTGCATTTCTCAAAATTCGACACCTTATATTTTGTGCGTATATGTCTTGGATTCATATGCACAAACAAAATTCCCTTATCTCATTCTTAAAGACTGGATAAATTTTTCGCAGCCTACCCCATTTCACAGTTTTTTCGAATTCGAACTTCAACCTCCTGTACACGAAAGTTTTATATACGCAACTTTTTGAAAACTTCATTTTTTATTAAGTAACTGACAAGGAACGCAATGCAAAAAACCGCTTTCAATCGGACTTAAATAACAGAGTTATTAGCCCTTAGTCCTTTTACAAAACGCCCCCAGCGGCAAAATTAAGACAAAATGAAAATTTTCTCGAACGTTGGATAAAACAGATTGGACAAAATGGAAAAAAAAATCAGAACTGTATGTTTCCTATCTTTGATATGCCGTTTCACAAAAAAGGACGGAAAATAATAATAAAAAAAAAAAAAATAAAACAAAAAGAAAAATGGTTTTCGCAAGCGAGCAAAAACCCTTTTTAGAACCGCAAGCGGTATCTCGGTTTTCGCTTTTTAACCAACAACTTGAACACTTTTTTCAACTCAGCCCCAATTTTCAATATGAAACAGAACGAAGGGTTTTGAAGACCACCCATTTGAACAGTTTTTTTTTTTGCGGGTTGAACATTCAACTTCCGTACCAAAAGCTTTCAGCCAACGGACCCTCGAATCCATATATGTTATTAGGGCTACAAAGGGAACAGAATGCAAGAAACCCCCTTCGAATCGGACTTAATTTTTGAGTTATAAAGAAAAGAATGTTTAAAAAAAAAAGCGCCCTCTAGCGGCAAAATGAGAAAGAAAATGATTAAAATTTTATGTTAGGTCCCTAGCAAAGCAGCAAATGTTCAATCAAGTTATATCCACATGTCAAACTTTTTTTTTCTTATGTATCAGAATTTAAGCATAAAAACCTGATTTACAATATTCCCAAAAGGATAAACTTTGGGACGCCGATAATGACCAAATCAAGTCCGACTTCAAAACTAAACTCATGGAAAGAACTCTTTAAGTACAAAACTTTTTTCATATACTCTAAATGAAATATTTTTTAGTTTTGGAGCTATTTGTGGCCGAATAAAAACACAAAATCGTAATATGACCTTACCTTTTATTTATTTTTTAACTTCTTAATTGTGTCCCCTTTGAGACATGGCAATACATAACTTGTGAAAATATATGAAGAATTAACAAAAAAATAAAGTCAGGGCGATAAAAAACTGTTTTTTTGAAACTTTAAATTTTCCTAAAAATTTAGTAATTTGCCGTTTCCAGAGGACAAACCATACATTTCAAATTCGCCCCCCTTATTTTGGCGTTATGTCTTGCAAACATTTGCAGCAAAACAGAATTCTTCTTCGTTCTCAAGAAAAGGATAGGTTTTTCGTAGACCTACCCTTTTGACGTATTTTGCGAGGTTCGAACTTTCAACCTTTTGTTAGCCAAATACTTTCAGCGCACGTACCCTCGAAACCATATATTTTATTTGGCTATAAACAAGGAACAGAATGAAAAAAAAACCGATTTAAATCGGACCTCAAATAAGTGGTTATTACCATTAATAAATTTCATGCAAAAGCCCCCGGCGGGAAAGAAAACAAAAGAAAATTTTTCAAACGTTAGGATCTTTTTCAAATACGTGCTTTACTGTTTAAAATTTCTACATGTGACTTTTTTTATCGGTGATATGCCGTTAACAAAAAAAGGTTAGAAAAATAATAAAAAAAAAAAAAAAATAAAACAGAAGAAGAACAATAGGTTTTCGCACTGCGTGGTGCGAAAACCTAACTAGAATCGCTAAATGCGATATCATCGTTTTCGCAAAAAGCAATTCCATTCAGTTCACGAGTCACATGTTTCGAAAAAATATTTCTTCGTTCAATGGCTTTTTGAATACTGTTGAATACAGTGATCTTTCAAACATTTTTGTCGCAATGTTTAAGCAGACTTTTTACCAAGAAGAATACTTCTAAGTATTACTGTCTGTAATGTAGTCGCAAACTTGAAAACTTTTTTACAGACTCGGGTACTGCAACATTATATTGTGTGTTGCTTTATGAGGATGACATACGACAATTGTACTCGATTAAACAAACAATTGCAAAACGACACACAACAGTGTAAAATGACACGCGACAATGCGATATGCCACTTAACATTATAACGAACTAATGTTGCATTGAATTACTATCATTTTCATGAAATATCGCATAAATATTTTAGTGTTGTTTCAAATTGATGTCACCAAGGACAGAATGCAAAATTTGCATAAAAATCGACTTTAATTTTAGTAATAAAGGGTGATTTCAAGCCAAGCGCCCCCTGCAGCAAAATGAGAAACAAAATGAGTTAAAGTTTTACTATTAGGTACCTAGAAATGCAGCAAATGTTCAATGAGCATACAAGTCGCACTAGTCGAACATTCTATTCTTATTATTTCACAATTTGAAGCATAAAATAACTGATTTTACAATTATTCCAAAAAGGATCAAATTTTGGACTGCCGTAATATGACCAAATCAAGTCCGATCTTCAAAACCTAAACATCACTGGAAAGGGCTATTCAGAACTAAAAACTTTTGTTTATTAACTTTCAATAAAATATTTTTTGTTTTGGAGCTATTCGGAACCGAATAAAAACACAATTTGTAATTACCTTGACCTTTGAAATTTCATTTTAACTTTTTAATTGTGAGGCCCTTTAAAACATAACAATACTAAGTTGTGAAAATATCATGAGAATGACTAAAAATAAAGTCAGGAGCGACAAAAAACATCTTTTCGAAATTTTAATTTTTCCTAAAATTTAGTGAAGTTTGACCGTTTCTAGGGACAAACCATGCATTTATTAAATTCGCTACCCCAATATTTTGTGCGTATATGTCTTGCAAATCATTTGCAGCAAACAGAATATTATTTATCTGATGTCTAAAAAAACGGATAGGTTTTTCGTACACATACCCTCATCTGCACGTTTTTGCGAGGTTCGAACTTTCAACCTTCCGTTGCTAGCTCAAAAGTTTCAGCCACTCATACCTAGAAACTATCATATTTTATTAGGCTATCACAAGAAACATAATGCAATAAACCGCATTTGGATCAGGCTTTAACTTTTTGAGTTATAAGTAGAAGAGTTGCTTTCAAGCTAAGCGCCCCCCTAGCGGCAAAATGAGAAACAAATTGATTACAATTTTTCCATTAGGTACCTAGCAATGTAGCAAATAGTTCAATCAAGTACGCAAAGTCGCACTAGTCGAACATTCTATTTCTTATATATCACAATTTGAAGCATAAAAAACTGATTTACAATTATTCCAAAAAAGGATCAAACTTTGGACTGCCGTAATATGACCAAATCAAGTCCGATCTTCAAAACTAAACATCACTGGAAAGGCTCTTAAAGAACTAAAAATTTTGTTCATATACTTTCTATAAAATATTTTTAGAGCTATTTTTTGGAGCTATTTTATGCCGATAAAATAATAATAATTGGTATATGACCTTGACCTTTGCAATATTATGCTTGATTTTTTTCTATGAATTTTTGTTTTATAAAAATGCATAAACAGTGAAATAATGATGAAGATTGAACAAAAAATAAAGTCAGGAGCAGCGAAAAAGAGGAAAACGTATTGGATATACAATTGTTTGATAAGAGGATCAAACTTTGGACTGTGGTCATTTGATCAAATGAAGTCCGATCTTCAAAATCTAAACACCAATGAAAAGATCTTCACAGACTAAATCTTTTGTTCATATACATTCTAAAAATATTTTTAGATTTTGAGTATTTTATGCGATAAAAATAATAATAATTGGTATATGACCTTGACCGTTGATATTATGGCTGATTTTTTTTCCTGATTTTATTTGTTTTATAAAACTGCATTAACAGTGAAAAATGATGAAGATTGAATAAAAAGTAAAGTCAGGAGCTGCAATAACATTAAAAGTCATGCTTTGAAAATGTTGACTTTTCGAAAATATTGTAAAGTTTGACCGCATACTGTGGACAAACCATGCATTTCTCAAAATCGCCACACCATATATTTTGTGCGTATATGTCTTGCGAATCATATGCATCAAACAAAATTCTCCTATCTCATTCCTGAAAGACGTGGATAAATTTTTCGCAGACCTACCCTCATTTCACAGTTTTTTCGAGATTCGAACATTCAACCTCCGTAGCACGAAAGTTATATATACGCAACTTTTTGAAAACTATCATATTTTATTAAGTAACTGACAAGAACGCAATGCAAAAAACCGCATTTCAATCGGACTTCAAATAACAGAGTTATTAGCCCTTAGTCACTTTTACAAAACGCCCCTAGCGGCAAATTAAGACAAAAATGAAAATTTTCTCGACGTTAGGATCAAATTCAGATCCTAGGACAAAAACTGGTAAAAAGATCAGAACTGTGACTGTTTCCTATCTTGTTGATATGCCGTTCACAAAAAAGAGACGGAAAAAATAATAATATAAAAAAAAAAAAAAAAAACAAAGAAGAACAATGGTTTTCGCAAGCGATGCGAAAACCTAACTAGAATCGCTATCGCGATATCATCGGTTTTCGCAAAAGCAATTTACCTCGTTCACGAGTCGCATGATTCGAAAAAACATATTTCTTCGTTCAATGGCTTTCGAATACTGTTAACAGCGATCTTTCAAACATTTTTGATGCAATATTTAAGCGACATTTTACCCAAAAGAATAATTTTGAGTTCTTACCTGTCAGTTTGAAGTCGCGATATCAAATGGTTTTCATGAAAGCAATTCCTTTCAGTCACGAGGTTGCATGATTCGAAAAACATTTCTTCGTTCAATGGCTGTTGATACTGTTAAACAGCGATCTTTCAAATATTTCTGTCGCAATGTTTAAGCAGGTATTTTTACCCATAAGAATAATTTTGAGTATTACCTGTCAGTTATGTAGTCACGATATCATCAGTTTTCACGAAAGCAAATCATTCAAGTCACGAGTCGCATGTTTCGAAAAAACATATTTCTTCGTTCAATGGCTTTTTGAATACTGTTGAATACAGTGATCTTCAAAACATTTTTGTCGCCAATGTTTAAGCAGACTTTTTACCAAGAAGAAACTTTTTAAGTATTACTGTCTTTTTCAGATTCGGGTACTGCAACATTATATGTGTTTGTTGCTTTATGATGGTGACATACGACAATGTTCTCGATAAACAAAAAATTGCAAACGACAAACAACAGTATAAAATGACCGCGACAATGTGATATGCCATTTAAACATTTAACGAACTAATGTTGCATTGAATTACTATCATTTTCATGAAATATCGCATAAATTTTTTAGTGTTTTCAAATTGATGTCACCAAGGAAACAGAATGCAAAAAATTGCATAAAAATCAGACTTTAATATTTTAGTAATAAAGGGTGATTTCAAGCCAAGCGGCCCCCCTAGCAGCAAAAATGAGTAACAAAAATTGAGTAAAATTGTACTATTAGGTATCTTGAAATGCAGCAAATGGTTCAATCCAGTATCAAGTCATACTAGTCAAACATTTATTCCTTATATATCACAATCTGAGCATAAAAACTTATTTACAATTGTTCTAAATAGGATCAAAACTTGGACTGCCGTAAAATGACCAAATCAAGTCGATCTTCAAAAACTATACATCACTGGAAAGGGCTCCTTCAAAAACTAAAACTTTTGTTCATATATCTCAATGAAATTTTTTTGTTTTTGGAGCTATTTGGAGCCGTAATATAAACACAATAATCGTATATTGACCTTGACCTTTGAAATTTCAGTTTAAATTTTTTATTGTGAGTCCCTTTCAAACAAAAAACAAAAACATTACTGTGAAAAAATCATGAGGAATGAACCAACAATTAAATCAGGAGCGACAAAAAACCTGTTTTTGAAACTTTAATTTCCTAAAAATAAGTGAGTTTGACCGTTTCTAGAGGACAAACCATGCATTTCCTTAAATGCACCCCATATATTTGTGCGTATATGTTTGAAATCATTTGCACAAACAAAATTCTTCTATCTGATGTTAACCAAAAACGGTTAGGTTTTTCGTACACTACCCTCACTGCACAGTTTTTGCGGGTTCAACTTTCAACTCCGTTGCTAGCTCAAAAAGTTTAGCCACTCATACCTAGAAATATTATATTTTATTAGGTATCAAAAGGAAACATAATGCAAAAACCGCATTTGGACAGGCTTTAACTTCTGGTTAAAGTAGAAGGTGCTTCAAGCAAAAGGCCCCCTAGCGGCAAATGAGAAACAAATTGATTAAAATTTTACCATTACGACCTGCAATGCAGCAAATAGTTCAATAAGTAGCAATGCACTAGTCGAAATTCTTTTTTTTATACACAATTTGAAGCGTAAAAACTGATTTACAATTTTCCAAAAAGGTCAAACTTTGGACTGCCGTAATATAACGAAATCAAGTCCGATCTTCAAAAACAAACATCATGGAAAGGTTTAAAGAACTAAAACTTTTGTTATATACTCTAATGAAATATTTTTAGTTTTTGGCTATTTGGGGCGAATAAAACCACAATAATCGTAAATGACCTTGACCTTTCAATTATTTTTAAAACTTTAATTGGGCCGTTTATAACATAACAATACATTAATGTGAAAAAATCTTGAAGAATGAACCAAAAAATAAAATCAGGAGCCACAGAAAACATGTTTTTGAATTTTTTAATTTTCTAAAAATTTGTGAAGTTTGAACCGTTTTGAGGACAAACCATCATTTCTTAAATCGTCCCCCCCAAATTTATTTTGTGTGTATAGTCTTGCAAATCATTTGCGCAAAAAAATTTTCTTCTATCTGATGTCTAACAAAATGGATAGGTTTTTCGTACACCTCCCTCATTTGCAAGTTTTTTTACGAGGTTCGAACTTTCAACCTCTGTAGCTCAAATAATTTCAGCGAACGTACCTTGAATCCTATCTATTTTATTTGGATACAACAAGGAACAGAAGCAAAAAACCGAATTTGAATACCTCAAATAACTGAGTTTATTAGCCAATTATTCTTTTATGCAAAACGCCCCCTAGCGGGAAAAGTAAGCAAAAAATGAAAATTTTTAACGTTAGGCATCTTCAAATACGTGGAATAACTGATTAAAATTTCTAATTGTGCCTTTTTTTCTATCTGGCGATATCCCCTTCACAAAAACCGGCGGAAAAATAAAAAAAAAAAAATAAAACAGAAGAAGAACAAAAGGTTTTCGCCCAGCGATGCGAAAACCTAAAAAAAAAAAAAAAAAAAAAATAAAACAGAAGAAGAAAATAGGTTTTGCAAGCGATGCGAAAACTAAAAAATAAAACAGAAGAAAACAATGGGTTTTTTCGCACTGCGAGGTGCAAAACCTAAAAACTAGAATCGCAATCGAATTGCGATATCACGGTTTTGCAATTCAATCACTTTTTAAGCAACAGAAATTGAAAGTATCTTATGATCTTTTTGATTTGGGGCTTTTTTTGTGCAAATAAAAAGACAATAATGGTATTGCCTTGACTATTAGCTTGCTTTTTTCTATGATTTATTTTTTTATAAAATGCATAAACAGTGAAATAAGAGAAGATTGAACAAAAAATAAAGTAGGAGCAGCAAAAAAAAGGAAACATTGGATATTAAAATTGTTTGATAAGAGGGGTCAAACTTTTGGACTGTGGTCATTTGATAAATGAAGTCCGATCTTCAAAAACTAAACCCCCAAGGAAAATCTCTTCACAGACTAAAACTTTTGTTATATACTTTTAAAAAATTTTTAGATTTGGGCATTTATGCCGATAAAAATAACAATAACTTGTATAGACCTTGACCTTTGCTAATGCTGATTTTTCGTTTCTATGAATTTATCCTTTTATAAAAATGCATAAAAATGAAATAATGGAAGATTGAACAAAAAATAAAGTCAGGAGCAGCAAAAAAGAGGGAAAATATGGATATACAATTGTTTGATAAAGATCAAACTTTGGACTGTGGCTTGATAATTGAGTCGATCTTCAAAAACTAAACATTATGGAAAGAATCTTTCAACGCTAAAACTTTTGTTCATTTATCCTTAAATTTTTTTAGATTGGACTATTTTATGCCGATAAAATAAATAATTGGTAATGACCTTGCCTTTCTTTATGCTTGATTTTTTTTCTAGGAATTTATTTGTTTTATGAAAATGAAAAAAGTAAAAAATATGGGAAAATTGAACAAAAAATAAGTAGGAGCAGCGAAAAAGAGGAACATATGGATATACAATTGTTTGATAAGAGGATCAAATTTGGACTGTGGTCATTTGATCAAATAAAGTCCAATCCTCAAAAACTAAATATTAATGGTAAGATCCTCACAGACTAAAACTTTTTTCATATACTTTCTATAAAAAATTTTTAGTTTTTGGAGTATTTATGCCGATAAAAATAATATAATTGGTATATGACCTTGACCTTTGAATTATGCTTGTATTTTTTTCTATTAATTTATTTGTTTATAAAAATATAAACGTGAAATAAGACGAAGATTGAATAAAAAATAAAGTCGGAGCGCAAATAACGTAAAAGTCAAGCTTTGAAAATGTTTTTTTCGAAAAATATTGGTTAAAGTTGACCGCATACTGTGGACAACCAGCTTTTCAAAATGCCAAAATATTTTTGTGCGTATATGTCTTGGAAAATTTCAACAAACAAATCCCTATTCTCTCTAAAAACAATGGGACTTTTTTCGTGACCTACTTTATATCTCGTTTTTTTTGAGATTGAACTTTCAACCTCCTGTAGCACGAAAGTTTTTATACGAAAAAATTGAAACCTTCACATTTTATTAAGTTTCTGAAAGGAAACAATGCAAAAAAACCGCATTTGAATCGGACCCTCAAATAACAGGTTATTAGCCCCCTTTGTCATTTTTACAAAACGCCACCTAGCAGCAAAATAAACAAAAAAAAATTTTTCCAACTAAGGATCAAATTCATATTATAGGACAAAACGGTAAAAAAAATCAAAAATTGACTTTTTTTATCATGGTGAATGCCGTTCCAAAAAAAGGTTAGAAAAATAATAATAAAAAAAATAAAACAGAAGAAGAACAAAAGGTTTTCGCACTGCAGGGCAAAACCAATAAAACAGAAGAAGAACAATGGTTTTCGCATCGAGGTGCGAAAACCTAAAAAAAAAAAAAAAAAAAAAGAAGAAGAAAATGGTTTTCGCCCAGGATGCGAAAACCTAAAAAAAAAAAAAAAAAAAATAAAACAGAAGAAAACAATAGGTTTTTTGCAAGCGATGCGAAAACCTAAAAAAAAAAAAAAAAAAAAAAAAAAACAGAAGAAGAACAATAGGTTTTTTGCACTGCAGGTGC
>CM037777.1:38257887-38307745 GCA_021229015.1 Solen grandis | reverse complement strand
GGTAGATTGCTATTTGTCGCGTTTATTGCCTACCTTAATTAAAAAAAATGTTTTGTACATATTAAATTTGCAGAATAATTGTTACTATTGTTTAATTACACATCATCTAAATAAATACATTACCTGTTTTAACTGAAATTTATAGGTTAGAAGTATGTGTTAATGTAACTATGCTCTTTCTTAAATTTCTATTTTATTGCCTTGTTTAATGTAAATATATATATTTTTAAGAAAATAACTTTCAAAGTTTAAAATGCCAAAAAGATGCGATGTATTATTGTCGATAACTGATGATATTCATTTCATGTATAGAAGTGAAATATACTCGTATGCATGCTAACTGTCCATTTTTTTTACATTGTATCTTATAAAAAAAAAACTCAATTTATTAATTTAAAGAAGAGGTTCTGAGGATATCTTTTTTTTCCTTAATAATTCAGCTACACAGAAACACTTGCACAAATATTAGGACTCTACATTTTATTTCCTGCATTGAATAGAGAGACAGAAACACTACAGAAATGTACAAATGTTTTTATACTCTTATGTTCGTCGTTCATGATGCGAACATAACTTTGACTGCTTTCATTATAACAATAGGATACTATGCGACGATAATTTGTAACATGTTACTCCACATATAAATCTTTAATGCGTACACATTTGCCTAAATATATGTATAAGTAAAATTATTGTTTTATACATAACCCATATAGTACTGGTACTAAGAAATATCAATTGATTCTTATAACTTCATTAGCACGCCTTAATGATATTTATTACGTTGAAGTCCTTTATTCGTTTTGGTGTCATTCCGATGATGGACTTACGACGACACGTAAGATAAACAGAATTTGTTAATTAAATAGTTCATTTTATAGTGTCATATGTCAAAGAAATATTATCAACGTCATTCTGTCGCAGTTTGGATGATCGAACCCTCGGAATAAACTGCAATGAGCTGTAATAGAATGCTGCAAAGTTTATCGTTTTTTAATATCGGTTATACACGTATAATATTCATGTTGGTTAAACATTGTTGTGTTAAATAGAAAATGAGAATTTTACACACACACACACACACACACACACACACAACAAAAAAACCAACAAAAAACCCCCCAACAAAAAACACGCATTTAAACACTTGCGGACCACACGATGAAATAACGGAAAGATGGTTTTCACTTTGCCCCGCTGGCCTTTAACCCGCATTCTTAGAGGGCCATGTCAAAACTCTTATTGCATTTCTTCTTCATATATTGCTCAAATTCTATTTTATACATCAAATTGTAAACCAATATGGACATTCTATAACGGATATGAAATAATTGTCTCTAACATATACAAGTAGCATCGCAGCGTTCTACGACAGCTGATTGACTCAGAATATTTTCATATCAGCAGACCTTTAACTCCATGACATGTTTTTAAATAATATATCAATGAATTAAATGATCTCGATTGCTTGATTTGTCTGAAATTAGCAAAATCCTAAGTTACCAATTAGAAAAAAATATCTGTATACAGTGGTTCTGAAAGTTCCTCAAAACATTTTATATGACGGAACCGATAGCAAAATACCTATTTTCTGCAATTTGAATTATACAATGCATATCCGTTCTCATAAGTATATAGGCATGATTCTGACAATGTTTATATTGTTGGACACAAGTCAAATGTCATTAGATGATTGTCAAATTTCCTTCGCTGTCATTCCCAAAATAATTTGTGTTATAATGAAAATAATTCATTGTTGATGTAGTAAAAGCAAAGTTAAATTGCATGAAATAAGTTATTTCGTTTAAGAAATTCGATTAACAAAACTCACCTAATTTCAGAATGATTTTATTCGACGGGTTTTTATCGGTGACGATTATCAAGATTTCCTGATCAGATTAAGGACTCATCTTAAAAAGCATCCGGATGTTCTCAGTTGGTCATGAGCGTATGCGCTACAAACGCGAGTTTTGAACAGATTTGAGATGTTCAGCTATGTTTGTTTTTTTTCTTTTGTTTGTTTTTTCTTCACATATTAGACTGAGACACACTAAGAGTAGGGAAATATTGTTACACCCTACGGGTACGCCTGCTTTACTCTATGTCTGAATGGCCCGCATGGAACACTGCCGGATCGCTGCTGCCGGTTATCCTAGGTCTAAGATGGCTGTCTCTTGCTTTGCCCCCGACAGGTCTCCAAGTCTTTAACTATCTGTGTTGTGTGGACTCCAACTTTAATAACTGAGAGGCTTTAAACTAGTAACTAGATCTAACAGGCCGTGTATGTACAGATTTAATAAATGAAAGTAAATAACTTATATAACAAATACCGTTTCGGGGCCGCCTTGGCCGAGCGGTTACAGTCGTGGACTACAAATCTCTCAGCCCCTCATCGCTGTGGGTTCGAATCCCGGTAGGGACTTCGGATTTTTCATGCGAGAAAGCCTTCCAGCTGGCTTGCGGTAGGTCGGTGGTTCTACCTGGGTACCTCTCACTCAGCCCCTCACCGCGTGGGTTCGAATCCCGGCATGGTCATTCGGATTTTCATGTGAGGTAGCCTTCCAGCTGACTTGCGGTAGGTCGGAAGTTCTACACGGATGCCTCCATGCATTCGGGGTCTTCCTCCACCTGTAATTAGCTGGACGTCGCTATATGATTGAAATACTATCGCAGCGACGGTAAACCCAAATACAACAATAAAAACAAAAACCGTTTCAATCAACCAGTAAGAACGTCGAGAAAATTGCGAAGTAGACTTCTAGATCTATTATCACCCGTGAAAATACCATGAATTTATAACAAAACGGGCGGTTGGCTACAAGCTGACAACAACGTTTTAAACATAAACGTATAGTTAACCAAGTATGTTTTACAACTATATTGTTATCTAAAATAAGTATTTCAATAAAAAAAAATCATATAAATATAGGCTCAGGGCGCGACTAAGAAATAAACAGGATATTCACTAATATATAAACTATTAAAGCATCGCACATAAATTTGATTGGGAAAATGCACTACTTCAATGAGAAAAAATAAAACAGTCAAAATGCAGCCTAGCGTAGAATTCAGAAGCGTTGGAGTCCATGAACTACCCGTGGACTCGGTATTTAAACTAAACAGGGGCACACAGCCCACAAATGTGAGGTTCACACTGCACACTGTGATCTGTAGACTGTGGGCTTAAAGCTCACAGAAATGGAAGCCTGTATAATACATGGCATTAATAACTCTTATCATAATGTATAGATAAAATAAGTTATATAAAACTAAAAATAACCTCAAAACTACGCTTTCTTGAATTTGACAGTTGATTCATGTTATAATTCTGTATATATTCTTTAAGAAAATCAAAGATACCGGCCGATTCAGTTGCTAGGTAACTGCACACATAAAAATCAAAATGGCGGACGATGCACACAACGTGACCAAGGCTAAATAACATAAAAATACGATTCTTTACCAAGTGATCGAATACAATAACCGTGCAAAACTAAATAAAAAAAACCCATGACATCAATAGGATTCTGCCGTGAAAAACATGGGGAGATCGATTCTAAAGTAAATAATTTTGAGAAATACTGGCATATTATGTTAAGTTGTCTACCTGTTAATATAACAAGGAGAACAACAAACTGAATGCAGTGTCGCCAGTTAGAAGCAGCTAAAATGATTTAAATATACAAAGAATGACAGAAGAACAAATAAGGTAATCCCTGTAGGGCTTACACCCCCAAAACCTGTTGCCATACACTTTTCTGAACAATAATATATCTTTTAAACTACCTTAAATTACCCCACAAAGAATGGCAGAAGAACAAATAAGGCAATCCCTGTCGGGCATTACAATATTGCATTTTTTTCTCTCGAAATTTCTGTTCATCAAGCTTATACATTTTATTTGTTAAAGATTTAATCGTTATTATGCTAAATTCCTTGCATCAATGGCCAGTCATAGTTTCATATGTTTTCGATTTTCAGCATAGTTTTGGTTACTCATTTACATTCATAAGGACGTACATGTGAAGCGCTTTCGAACAATTAATAAGATAGACATTATTCCTATCTCTTATGAAATGACTTTAGATTTTTTACACCAACCAAGAAGTTCTGATATTCGAAGGGTCTTCCTGAGTAATCAACTGTCATTAAAAAAATTTTTTGTTTGTTTGTGAGAAAGGTAGACAGAAAGAGAAAGAAAGCTGCACACGGTCAAACAAATCGCAGCATAATATTTGGTGTTCATTTCAAGCATGTGAAAATTAAGCATCTCCACCATATACGAAACTAAAGCAAAGGATGACAATCAAATGATCAGTAAATTGAAAAAAAAAAAAAAATCTGACATAATTCTCGTACTAAAGGCTATGCTCGTGGTATTTTCTCAAATGGCAAAACATATTTTATGTATAAATATCCTATTTATTAAGGCTAAACATTACTAAATAATCAATGAAAATACAGTGTATATTTGTACCAACAAAGGCCATCATTGAATTTTGACATCTGAATGATCCCTCGAATATGGCCATTCTTCGAGGTATTTGTCGATCCCGTCCGACCTCGACCTAATAACATGCATTTCGAATACCATAACTGACTCAGTGCAGGAAGGCAGTATGCACATAAACCTTAATCTTATATTAATGTATTTATCTGTCACTTCTGGAACATGTGAGAAATTGACACAGAGAGAGTGCTGTTCTATATATGTCGGCAACGTAGATGACGTTAAAACTGGTATGTGTTCTGCGCCGATAATGTTACATATTTGTTAGTTCTGTTACCATTGTTACGTTGTTTGATTATGTTGGTGGTCGGATAATTGTCTTTTCAACCTAGTCCTTGCACGTTCAATATAGTTTCATTGAAAAAAATAAAAGTTGAAAAGCTAGTCCACGAATACTTTGAACGCCCCGTTTACTTTACTTGCAAGACTTCTGTCGTTTGTCAGCTCCCCGCCCCCATTTCAGTTCAATAGAATTTTTCAAATATTCATTTGCGGAGGGCTTGCAGGTCTGGACGACGTGCTTAAACCGTAATGTACCCATACAAACGGTCTCCGGTGAAAAATCAAACATGCGATACACAACAGAGACGTTTATTACAGGTTCAATATATACTGATATAGCTAAGTTACGTTTTCACGTTTTCTGTTAAAAAAAAGCACGCTTCACACTTTATTTTTTTTTACCTTCAGCATACACATTCGTTTTAACCTATTCATTGCTCCCATTAATTAACACCTACACATTTATCCTTCGTATTTCGTTTACGTGTAAAATAAAACATATTTTACATGGGTGCGTTTTCAAAGAAGGAATTTGTACTTGTGAAACTGTTCCTAAAAGAAATGGCACGGGATTGTATCCTCATCCTTCGCAATATCTATGGAATAATTATTAATTATACATGTATATGTATACATGTGTGTTGCACGTTTTAAGAAGAGTTGTGGTGGAAGGCGAGATGCTGTTGATACATAATACTTACTACGTATTTCAATGAATAAAGGAATAACTGGAAGTTTGGATGTAATATTTTATTACGTTGACATCGCTACATGGAAGAATACATTTTTTTTTGCGAGGGGAGGGTCACTGTATACCCTGCTTAAAAACAATGTAAGTCAAATCTAAAGTAAAAATTTTGAAAAAAAAAATCATATTAAATTCTAATATTAATTGTTCATATCCCCCAGGTAGCCTTAAAAGTGTTATTTAACTCTTTTCAAGATATGTATGCATGTATGTATGTGACAATATAATTGATTAAAATACTGTTAAGTCCATATTTTAGTGTTTGACAGGCATTCGAACGTAAATCTTCAATCCTCTCTGCCTAGGTTACTATTAGGTCTTATATGAAGAGAGATAGTTTACCTATACATTTGAATATTAAATAGTAGGCCAATTGCACATGTTGCATAAAAAGTATTTTAAAAGCATTCTTATTCATTATAAGGAAGAAACCCTGATTGGAATGGATGCATTATTGTTCAAGGGTCTCGGCAATATAGGTATGTTTAGTTTTTATGCAGAAATTTGAATGCCTAATTTTTAGACTGCATGCGCATGTACCACAATTTCAAGTCAATTGACGACAGCTGGCAAGCCAATTTTAACATTTCGTAGTATTACTAAGCAGAAGAAGTTCTGAGCCTAAAAGTAGTTCATATTGAAACCTGTCAGTTAAGAGAGGAAACTCTAATATTTTCACAATTTTGTCGCACTAGACAAATTCTGATGATCTGTTCAGTATATTCGCTACAGTATTTTATTTAGAACATCGGTTTTTTATGCACTTAAATTTTTTTAACCCCCCATCCCCACCCGCCAACTACGTTGATAGCGAATGATAATGGAATGAGAGAACATAATTTCCAGTTTCGAAAAGAATCATTCCATTAGTAAGAAAGATGCAGTAATTTGAAATTCAGTATCTATCAGACCGATCGATTTAATAATCCATTTTCTCTATCATTGTGATTTAAAAGTTTGATCTTAAATTTGTTTTATTTTTTTATCGCCATAACTTTCAGCTAGATCAAGTCTTTTAGATTCAGAAAAATGATGTTACTTTTTATTTTGTATTTATTATTAAGTGGTGCCTACATCTACATTTATTTATTTGTTATCTTTCTTTCTGTCGATCGTCCCCGTACTTTCCAGATTTCCTTTTTTCAAAATTGATGTCCCACAAGTTAGAAAACTATCACTGTCCCTCTTTACACGTAAACTGGGTATACATTATTCCTTTAAGTGAAATAGAATAATCGAAAGAGAGCATTGGGCACGCTTAAATTTCAATGTAACAAGATTGTGAGTTGTACATAACTGTACAAATACAGAAATTAAAGACATGTATATTGAGTTTGTCACGTTTACACTAATGTTGGTTTCAAAGTGAAGTAAGGATATCCACCTGTAATGGACTTCGCTATTGTAAGACCCAAAGTCATGGAGACTTAGAGAAACTCTTGAAAAACTGGACTGCTATTCCTTAATCCATAATTTGTAACAAATCAAGTGAGGTATCTCACTCAGCCCCTCACCGCGTGGGTTCGAATCCCGGCATGGTCATTCGGATTTTCATGTGAGGTAGCCTTCCAGCTGACTTGCGGTAGGTCGGAAGTTCTACACGGATGCCTCCATGCATTCGGGGTCTTCCTCCACCTGTAATTAGCTGGACGTCGCTATATGACTGAAATACTGTCGAAGCAACGGTTAACTCATATAGTAGTTGTACAGGTGTCGCTTTGCGTGCAAACAAACGGGCGCCGTTTTGTTGACCTAGTTTCTTTTTTTTTAATAACAGGTGGTCCTGTAGGTAACTATTTATAGTAACTCATTTGCATATAAGCATTTTAGGGTATGACGCGTAGTGACCATGTTGTAGGCGGCCATTTTATTTGTGTATTGTGCATGGTAGGTGGCCATTTTTGATTAAAGTATGACATTATGAGCTTTATTTAGAATGACATCATGGTATACATTGAAAAGGACACCTTGGTTTAAATTAAGAATGACATAATGATCTATATTTAGAATGACATCATGATATATTGTTAGAATAACCTTATCGGTAGAATGACCTCATGTTTGTCTCAGTGATGTACAGAGCTGACTTGTACATTCGACCTAGGGTTTGATCACGGGCATTTAGGGTCAGGTCCTTAGCCCTAGGCGGAGGCTCATGGTGTACAATGGACAATTCAAACACCGTATTAGAAACAAATGGCAGCAATAAATTGAAAATAAAATAGATAAAATCACTACTTAAAAAAAGGAACAAAATACATTAAAATAAGTAAGAATAAATGTATAAATATATAATAAAAATATATAGAAAATAATATCAGAAAAACTCTATAAATACATACGTCAAAATAAAATCTAAATGATACATTGCTCTCAAAAAGAAACACTTACGATGTGAACAGTTTCCTGTCTCCCATGAGAATGGATACATTTCCGATAACTACTATAATGTGTATTCTATTTTTGGTCAGAGTGTTTCCGGTCTCTATTTTAAGTCCAAGGCGTGAGAACGTAGTCTGTGTTCATTGGAACCCCACTGAGAAATGTCATTCACTTTTCCCCAACACCGGATCTTCGGTATGAACATTTATTGGCGCCCAACTGTTAATGTCATTCACTTTTCCACAACACCGGATCTTCGGTATGAACATTTATTGGCACCCAGCGGTTTAAGTCGTTCACTTTTCCCCAACTCCGGATTTCCGGTATGAACATGAAGTGGGATCCAGCTGTTAAAGTCATTAAATGCATGAATCTGAAGAATCATGTCTGAAAATATATTCTGTGATCATGTTGCTGGGAACAGTCATTAAATGCAGAATCGTGTCTGATCATAAACATGCCGCCATATACTTCCAATTATTTCTAAAAATAACTATGGCCTAAGCTCAGAACTTAATGATTTTTGGCCAATAAGAAGCAACACTAGACTGATATTAAAAATAATGAGTTCATTCACATGAAACATTCTTCTGTCACCATGGTAACAAGGGTTGTAGTAATGTTTTGGTTACGTCTGTCGAAGTTTTCTGAGCTTCAATTTTGTTTTGGGTGGTCAGATTTTAACATAACTTTGTAAAATGTTCACTATGGTGTGAAAGTGTGTCACGTAAATAAACTGATGGGTTATTCAAGGTCAAGGTCACCAATGAAGGTCATGTTTGTCAAAAATATGTGAACTGTTTATTGTGTGCAAAATAACTTTGCAATTTGCTGCTGGCTTTTAAAGATAAATTACATATTTAGCAATGAGATCTCCTTTTTCAAAATGTTTACAAAAGCTTGTCCATTTGAATTAGTCTATTTAGCTTCTTTGTTTAATAACCTTTACGAATATATATATATGACCGTAATTTTGATTTCAACAACATCTCTAACATAAACTTTCAGGCCAAAAAAAAAAACAAGAGGCCCATGATGGCCCTAAATCGCTCACCTGAGATAAATAGGTTGACCCAAGGAACATCTGTACCAATTTATTTTAAAATCTGGCCACTAGTTTTGAAGAAGATGATTTTTAAAGTTTTCATATTTGTTTTCTTTTTGTTGCCATGGCAACCAGAGTTCTATATGGATCAAGTTTATTTTAGCAACTTTTGTGAAAGTTGACCCAAGGATCATCCCTGCCAAGTTTAATCAAATTCTGTCCAGTGGTTTCAGAGGAAAGGTTGATTAAAGTTTTCCCTATATACATATAAGGCAAATAAGCCCCGCCCCTGGCGGCCATGTTTTTTTACGGATCGGAATAATTTTAGCAACTTTGGTAGAGGTTGACCCAAGAAACATCTGTACCAATTTATTTTAAAATCTGGCCAGTAATTTTGAAGAAGATGATTTTTAAAGTTTTCATTTTTTTTTCTTTTTGTTGCCATGGCAACCAGAGTTCTACATGGATCAAGTTTATTTTAGCAACTTTGGTGAAGGTTGACCCAAGGATCATCCCTGCCAAGTTTCATTAAATTCTGTCCAGCGGTTTCAGAGGAGATGTCGTTTAACGAAAATTGTTGACGACGCACGACGGACGACGCACGACGCACGACGACGGACGACGGACGAAGGGCGATCCTAAAAGCTTAATTGAGCGCAAAGTGCTCAGGTGAGCTGAAAAAGAATAGTTTCGTTTTTGGTCTTCAGCCAGAATAAAGAACGTCGATAGGTAGGGATATAATGAAGGTGATGTGTCTATGAAGTCTCATCAAATTAGAAAAATCTTAGTGCCACAAACTGCAAATTCAGACCCAATGAGTTTCTAACAATTACTCTTACTCAAAGTATTTTGTCAATATGCGCTGCACATGTCTTTTTGATAGACGGGAGATTTTAAAGACTCACTTAGTAATAGTAATTATAAGCCCCCTCTAAAATTAAGTTGATATAAATGTCAGATTCGGTATTTTCGCAATTTCATATGCAGATACTACAAACGGGGTGCATAAATATTCAATCAAAACTGATATGATTATTTAAACAAGTGACAGGAATTGTCACAGGTTTTCTTTTCACAATGTTCCGTCCCAGTACAGATTATTTGTATCAGTCAAATAATTTTGTGCTCAATGTATATTAAATCGCTCCGGACAAGGAATTTTATCAAAGGGGCATAACTCCATCAAAAATGGTCAAACTGCAAAACACAGGTAATATTCTCCAGGGTGACTTAGTGAAGGTACTTCTGTTAAAGTATATACAAAATTTATTAAGAAATGTAGAAGTTGTTCACGAAAGAATATTCCCTTTATATTACATCCGTTAAGGGGCAAAGGGTCATAACTACATCAAAAATAGTCGAACCACAAAACCCTGACAATATGCGCCAGGTCACTATGTAATAATGCTTCTGTAAAAGTTTGGGCCAAATCCGTTGAAAAATGTAGGAGGAGTTAAGCACAGAAGAAATTGTTAACGCCCGCCTGCCCGCCCGCCGACATACCCCAATCTAATAACCAGAGTTTTCCTTCGGAAAACCTGGTTGAAAATATGATATATGCAGGTGAACATCAACCTATCATGCCCATAGCTGTAAGAAAGAATAACGAGACTGTCAAGTTCCTGCTCATAATCCCATGGTTAGAAAACAAAATGTTGACTTAAGTTATATTTAGAGTGTGTTGCCTTTTATGGTGTTGTATGTGGACAGACCAATTCAAATATTTATTCTTCAACTGTACTGGCTTTATTCTTGGTATCACAATCATATATATCAATGAATTAAGCGCATGATTCAAATATTCCCCCCCTATATATATATATATATATATATATATATATATATATATATATATATATTGTATACGTGTGTGTGTGTGTGTTGTTATTGAATTTACCTCGCTGCAACCGTATTTCGATCATATAGCGACAACTAGCTCTTACATGTTCAGGAAGATCCCAATCACACAATAGCATCGGAATAAAACCACAGACCAATTATAAATCAGCTGGAAGGTTTCCTCGCATGTAATATCCACTTGACTCTGACTGGAATCGAACCAACTTCACCTGCTAGACCATATGGACACCTGGCACTGGTACATTGTATTTGTCAGATTCTCAGCATGTTGCTCATCATGTGAGTGTAGTTTAAGGGCTGGCCCATCGTCGGATACTCACGGCTGCCTATTTAATATTACTTTATGTCAGCTATGTAGGGAGTGTAAAAGATAAATCACTCGTGGGCTTCGATGCTGGGTGTGGTATCGATCATGGAATGATATCACAATAAGACAGCAAGTTATGTCTGTCTTACCACAGGGCCCTGATATTAAGTAAAAAAAAATCTATAGGTCGATTTTCTCAAATGACATTTTTTGATCTGAATATGAGGGTCCTTTGGTCTCACGTAGACATTATGACGAAAATACTGTTGGCTGAGCAGTAAACCACACAAAAAAAGCATTTACAACATATTTTGTGTACATCTTGTGTTCTAGTTATACTTGTTTATTTAAGCTATTGATAAAATTTATTATGTCTTTAAAAAAGATTCAAATGAGTTTTGCGCTCAATCTACCACCAAAGTGATAAACCAACTACTCGATCTAAAACGAAAACCACTACACAACAGGTTCCTTTAGAATGTTACAGACTTTACACAAAAGGGTTAACTTGGATCTACACTAAACAGTGTGTAATATTCAGCGTGCATATGCACATTTCAACCTTCAAAAGATATTTAAAGGGATCTTTTTTACTAGTGTCATACTATCAATGAAGTAAAAAGAGTAGATCTACCTGGGTATACAACATTTTTCTTTTGTTTATTCCACTATTTTGGTCAGGTACAGATAGTGTCAGGCGCGAAGTAGAAGTTTAGTGTTTATCTTCACATTGTTCTAAGAGTTTCAAACTATTTTCTTTTGGAAATAATCAGATTAATGAGAGGTGAATTTGTTTCGGGTGTTTCTATTTCTATGAATTAATGATACCTTTAAGTTTAAGACAAGGTGTAATGTCATCATCAACGACTCAAATAAACCGCCGTGTAAACTATGAAAATCAATGCTATCTACCCAACTTTTGTAAACACACATCTAAAAATAGATTTGATTATACGATGAACATGCCTTTATGTGTTGATGTATAAAGTGAGTTAATTCACACCTAATGTTTGAAAAATGTGCGATGCTTTCGTGAAGCTATTAAAATAAATATCTTGAATCATTTATCCACGGTGCGTAAGGCTTCTATTCAGTATTTAAATATAAAAAGGGATTAAATCATAGGAATCATACTTACGTAAATATTTAAAAGAAAGCATGTAAGTCATGTAAAATAATTTGGTTTAATATTAACAGCGCAACCGAAAAAATTCTTTAGTATCCGTGTACTTTGATCATTTGATGAAACGGTGTATAGTCAAAAATATACTCTGCTGTTTCGACCGTTTTGTCACCGACCATGTTTCTATGATCTTACAGAAGTTAAATATGCCGAAATATTCAGAGAAACATTTGAAATACAATGATATTGTTTACATAATAAAAGATGAGCGAAAACAAAATCGTTAAAGTACATTTGTATCAACTTTTTTATAAACCGGTGAAGATATAAAGCATAGAGCCGTTACGCGTCTCTGATCATATTTTGTGAAATTCATATTGGCCGCATGCTTCGACAGACAAGATATTTTTACAGAATAAAGAGTAATCATTTAGGTATACATATGGAAATTGTCTTGTCTGTCGAAGCATGCGGTCACATTGAATTTATCGTATCAAAAGATCACATCAGTCAATATTTTGTATAAAAAGGCGTGTAAATTACGGTTCAGTGGATTACAACAGGTATTTTCAATCAAATATTTTGTTCAACCTGACAAATAATAAATGCTGATTATGATTTAAGGTTTGTTGTGTATGTTAAAGATTGGAAAAGACTTCTGAAATGCATATTAATTTTCCCAAAAAGTTAAAGCCATTTTTACCACTTACTGAACATAGTCCTTTAGGCTCAGAAGAGAGTATAAAAGAGCGCGCACAGTTTTCAGTCGTCACTCTGACTACAGACCTCAAACCGACAATATGGAACATACCTTAGAAATGATGGTGAATTCTTTCACCGATGTTGACAAATTGTTGGAATTTGCTGTCACGTGGGGTATTCAAGAATCTCCTTACGTTAGATTTCGTTTGTTTCAATTTATGAATCGACAATATGATGACGCTTTTATCATTGAACATTTCAACAATATACTTGAAAACTTAGGTGACTTATGGAGAATGATACTTATGAAGAAAACATAACGACTGCATTGGACTATATCAAAGAACAGGAGGAGATAGAAGAGTGTGTCAGAGCTTATCTATTTGATGAAGAAATGAATACTCTGACACGTGCGTGTGAGGAGGATGAAGATTGGAACCCCCAGTCACCCCTACAGACCGGAAGTGGAGAGGAACCCTAGCCAGGTCCATCTTATGAAATTAAATAGAACATAAGAAAAAATCAGAATGAACATTCAAGAAAACAGCGGCCGTGGACAGGACATATCAAATTAAGGTGGATGAAAAGTACCACGGCCAAAAGTTAGTGGATTTAAGAGGTGGTCTTCATCACATGTTCCAGGAAGTGCTGGAGGAGGCCCGGGGTGATTTGGATGTAAACGATTTTGGAAGAGTGGTCATCCACCACGAAGGTTTACATGACCCCATTATCGTTCCCCTACAACCCTGGGACCAATTAAATGGAGAGAAAGTGAGTGATGGAGACCATCGAAAAAGTACTTAATAGTAATCAACATCTTTCCATCAACGACAGTTTCAACATTTCCATTGACCTACCCAAAGGTGGAGCTAGACGCCGAATAACAAGCATTAAAGGAGAGAAAAACTCCTTTTTGTTAAAAAAAATCTGTTGTCAATATAGAAAATAATGACACATAATGTGTGGTGAGGGCGATAGGGGTCAGTTGGGCAAAGCTTAAACGATGTACCCCTGAAGAATGGAAAGAATTGACCCTGACGAGAGGGAAGAAATCTAATCTTCAACTCATCTTGGAACATCAAAAAGTTTCGAAAAGTTTTTATGACGACCTTTGTAGAAAAAATCGTAAAGATAAGGGCAATTAGCGATCGCCCTGTGTCAATTGGCTGACGTACCTTTGGATAGACCTGCGAGTTTAAATGACGTGGAGGCCTTGGAAGAACTCTTGGGGTGCGTGTGATGGTGGTCAGCGCTAGATTTGGTAATTGATTTATCACTAGACCCAGTAGCGATGAACGTCCGTGTATCTGCATTTACCATGTAGACGATGACCATTTTCATGCCATCACCATTATCACGGTTTTTTCAGTACCATGTATTTTTGTGAGAAATGCCTCAAACATTACAGTAGCAAGGAAAACATGTGTGTGAAACAACTTGTCGAGTCTGTAAGACGTCTCCTTGTGTCGAAACAGACTCGACCATCACCTGCAAAGACTGTAACATGGAGTGTAGATCCAAGGACTGCTTTGATCAGCATAAAACGGTTCCGGTCTACAAAAATGGGAAAACGAAGAGTCAACGTAGTGGCCCTTCCTAATGTTAGAAATGGTGGAAATGCCCTACATGTTTTAAGTTATTAAGAAAAGATAAAATAAAAACAGAGGATTACCAATGTGGAGAATATTTGTGTACATCGTGTGAAAAATATGTCATGGATGATCATTTATGTTATTTGAGAGCCACCCCTGCGAAAAAATTATATTCCAAAATTTATATTTTTGACTTTGAGTGTAGCCAAGATGAAATCAATACCTGTCAAGATGGATACCAGCCCCTGAAGAAACCCCTTTATACAGAGTGTGAATCACACAAGGTATGTACCTCTTGCTCCAAATGTCAAAATTGTAAATCGTCATGGTGCGGGAAAGCCACCAACCGTCCAAATTTTGTCGTGGCGTATACTGTTTGCCCAAAATGTATAGATAAGGAATTGACACCCGAATCCAAATGTAAAGCATGCGGTACCCGGTGCGACAAATGTGACAAAACCGACCTTTATGAAAACGACGATGAGGGACCTTGTCCCGATACATGAGGGTTTCTGGAAGTTACATTTGAAAGACAGGAAACCGCTGAGCAATTTTTAAAGTGGTTCTTCTCTGATCAACACACATATTTTACATTTATTGCGCATAACATGAAGGGCTACGATGGTTATTTTCTTTTGGAATACCTCATTGATCATCCTTTACGACCGTATAAAATTATTTACTGTGGATCAAAAATTATGTACATTACTGTGGAGTGAGATGTACATATCAGGTGATTGACAGTTTCAACTTTTTACCCATGAAATTGTCACAATTACCAAAAGCGATTGGATTGAAAGAATTGAAGAAAGGATGGTTCCCACATTTTCAAACTTATGTAGGACCCTACCATGGAGCGAAATGCTATGAAGATATGTTTATGAATGAGACAGAAAGAAATGAGATGCGTGCGTGGTTGAGTGAAAGAGTGAACGAGACCTTTCATTTAAGAGAAATGTTAGAATACTGTCGAAGTGATGTGTCGGTTTTGCGAGAAGCATGCTTAAAATTTAAAGACTTGTTGATGCGTGCGACGGATGAAGAAGAGAAGATGAATGATAAAGCGAAAGTAAAAAAAAAAAATGGGTTGGCACCGTGGATCCTTTCAATTCCGTCACCATAGCGTCTTTATGCATGAACATTTTTAGAACTAGATTTTTAGGTGAAGAATGGAAAGTTCAATTGGACAGTGAGGAAACTGAATGGATCCCTGCCAAACGTGTGTATGGTAAACTGTATTTGTTGAGAATGGTTGAATGGATGGAAGAGGAGAAGTTGACCATTACGATAAAAGATTTTGTACGGTCACCCATTGCGAAGATTCCTGCCAGTGGTTACAAGGATCAATTTAGTAAAGTGTCCATTGAATGGTTAAAGTGGAGGGCGCGTCTTGACAATGTTCGTATTCAGCATGCGTTGAATGGCGAGAAAAAAGATCCCTGGTACCCGATATAAATTTGACGGGTACTGTGAAGAAGCAAATACGGCTTTTGAATATCACGGCTGTGTGTTTCTTGGTTGCCACGTTTGTTTCTCAGAGGATCGTGAAGAGACGTGCCATCCACTCACACACCAATCCTTAGACGAATTGTATACGATAACTATGAAAAAGAAAGTTAATATTGAAAGTTAAGGAATGAAGTATGTTTATATTTGGGACCATGAGTTTCAAAAAGAAAAGAATCAAAACAGTGAATTTAAATCATTGATTCAACAGGTGGACATGACAGACAGACTAGACCCAAGAGAGAGTTTTTTCGGTGGTCGCACCAATGCCAGTCAACTTTACTATCAAATTAAAGAAAATGAGAAAATTAAGGATGTGGATTTCACCAGTTTGTATCCCTTTGTCAATTAGTTTTGTCGGTATCCTATTGGTCACCCTGAAATCATAACTAAGATTTTGGTGATATGAATGATTATTTCGGTATTGCAAAAAGCAAGATTTTTATCGTGGACTGTATCACCCAGTCCAGAGTGTCAGCGTCATTTTCCTAGGAGAGACGCTATGTTAAGGCAAAAGAGAAGTAAACATAAGAAAATCGGTGAAGCGTTTCCACCATCACCACACAATGGAATGTTACCATCATCACCAAATGGAATATTAACACCACCACCACCACAAAATGGAACGTTACCATCATCACTAAATAGAGTATAACCCCCCTCCCCACACACACACAAAATGATGTGATACCACCAACAACGTCATTTAATACATTAACTTTACTGCCATTCGAATCTTGTTCTAGTATTACAGTGGTAGGACCGACCGGATGTGGAAAAACGTGATGGGTGTATCGTTTACTACGGCATCTCGGTCATATGTATGTCAGTGAAGCACCTAAAAGAAGCATGTGGTGTTACGGGATGTATCAAATACAAAATGAGAACAAACGTGTTTCCTGGGGAAGATCCAATTGTCTACACAAGGTTATAAGGGGAGGTCTTTATCTGATATAAAGATAAGTCGTCTCGTCAAAAAACATTGGAGCTATTTACAGCTCTTGATGCATACCACATCTAAACAACAAAGGAAACAACTTTTGGATACCATTACCAAGGATCAGTTGAAAGCGTTGAATCAAGTGGTAGTCAATTTACTCCAAAGCGTAGTTCCAAACGTCGCATAAACCAAAACTCAAGAAACACAGAAACATTATAAGACGTATTGGTGATACAAAGATTAGTAGTAAGAAAAAGAAGGCACTATTTTGTAGACAAGGAGCAGTCATTCAGAACCTACCCTACGCGATTTTATAAAATGAAGAATATACAAAATTCGATTCTGATACCATAACCATATGACAAATATCAACGATTGTAAGACCACATGTAGACAACACAATCGGAAACCTCGAATTCACAAATTGGCTAGACTATTGAAGCTATAGTAGATGTATTACCCAAACGAAATCAACAAAAGGCAAAAGCCATACTTACTTATATAATTCTTGACCCCGGGCGTACATTATTATGAAACGACAGATGTGAAATCGCTTATAAAGGGACTACACTACCTGGATCCCATATTGTAGATTTGATAAAAGATACACAATATCAACATAAACATTTCACGCCTGTTGGGTCTAGAGAATTTTATGAAGGTCTTAAAGAGAAACATTTACCAATCTCACTTATTGTTAAGCATGACACACCATTAAGGCCACCTGGTCTGCCTGTTGAAAGGAAAACGGGAAAAGTAGATCCACAAATAATGGACTGGAAAGAGTACTTAGCATCCATTTACTTTGATCCAAAACATCCTGCTAGTTTTGCCGGAGTAGAAAAACTGTACAAAGTCGTTAAATCGGAAAGGATATTCAAAATTGGACGATACAGGGTCCGAAAATGGCTAGAAGAACAAGAATCATATTCCCTCACATGTGCAGCTAGAAGACACTTTCCGCGGTCGCGAGTTGTTGCTCAGGGATTCGACCATTTATGGGACATGGATCTTATGGATTTAGTTTCTCTGTCTAAGGAGAATGACAACTACAAGTACGTTCTGGTGGTAATTGATGTATTTTTAAGATATAACTTGTGTCAACCTCTCAAAACAAAAACGGGATCGGAAGTGATATAGGCTTTAGAAAAGATCTTACAGGGTCACAGAAAACCTAAGACTATACGTTCTGATAAAGGAAAAGAAAACAAAAGAGGTGACCAATTTTTTAAGGGAATGAACATTCACCATATTGTGAAACAAAATGAAACTTAAGCCAACTATGCGGAACGTATCATCAAGACGATTAAACACAAACTGTTTGGACGTATGCTGAAAACGCAAAGTAAAAAGTATATAGACAAATTACAGGACTTGGTCACCAGCTACAATCATACTGTACATCGAAGTTTGGGTGAAGCGCCTGCATCTGTGAATACAGTCAGCGAAAGCAGACTACAACAATAGTTATTAACACAAAATGGTAAAACAGAAACTAATAAAAAAAAAGAAACCAAAAGGAAGAAAAGATACAAGTTCAAAATAGGACAGATAGTACGTATATCACACTACAGAGGTGTTTATGATGGTTATTCTCAAAAGTGGACAGGGGAACTCTTTAAAGTCAAGTCACATTATAAAAGAGAAGATTTGAACGTGAATACGCTGGAAGCATGGGATAATGAGGTTATATATGGAACTTTTTATGAACCCGAATTACAAGCCATGAATGTGGATGGAAACACTAAATTTCATTATCGAAAAAGTGCTGAAGTTTATGTCAAACAATACCCTCTTCAGAGTAAAGTCTATGGCACTTTGTAGGACATATTTTCCTAGATTTATGACGCTTTATCCATGGAACAGCGACATTTTTTGGTATACAATTGGAATTACATCAGTTCGGGTGACACTCTGAACACTGTAATGAACCTGAAATATTCATATGATCTCCTTGCAAATAACACAGAATAACTGCGTCCAGTTCGGGCAATGTCCGTCCCATTTCCGGTATGAGCTCCTTCAAGCGTTTGTACTCATCCGGTCTTAAACAAAGACGTTTATTGGTAGGAATCACGCCTTCTTCCGGTTTCAAGTATTGTCTAAGGTCAACACAGGCACTTCCCTCGGTCACTTTTAAATAAACGTTCCTCCCTAGGTGGGTTTTATAGGTTTGTTTGTTCTGAAGTCTCTGGTCCGCAAACTCTAATGCATCAACCAAGTTTTTCCAACGCATCAACGTTAAACTGATCCCCTTCTTTGTTGGTTTTCCATCTAACCATTCCCTCAAGTCGACCCAAAGCTTCCCTTTCTATTCGCACACTTCTACGTACCAACCGTTTCCCAACCCAAATTTACATCTATCCGTGTTTGCTTTTAGAACACTAATGACAAGAGTAAAGTTCTCCCCGTCTTTTATACACTCGAATCAATTTTGATTGGTCAAAAATGCTTACAACTGATTGGCTGTCTATTTATACATTCTGTTGTCCCATTGGCTGTTGGATAATTGGCAAACATGTCGGAACTTGTTTGATCAATGTTGTAAAACAAAGGAAAATATGACGTTTAATGACCATTAAGGAAAGTAAATCTTTTTTACTTAAAATATCGTATATATTGATGTACTTCAGAATGCCTTATTCATAGATTCCATGAAATATGAAGACAGCATGGTGAGATTTGGCAAATTTTAAACATATTATGATGTCATTTCCGGTATTTTAATGTAATTGAACATCCGGGTCATTTAGTTCATCTTAAAGCTCTCACGAAGACCTGTTTAGTGATACCAATATCATGCGAATCGGTTTAGGAATGATGGAGATATTGTTCTTAATATACTTTATCGATCAAATTTGAATTTGTCGCCAATGTGATGGTCACGTGATAATTTTCAAACCTTAATATCTCATAAACGAGTAAAGATAGGTTCACAAAAGTTTACTTTTCTGAAATCAGCGCGATGAGATCTTTCTGACAGCGTGTTTCTTTTATATATTTAAAAGAAAGTAATACAACTGATTTCAGCAAAATTAATTAAATCAATAAAAAGATCAATAATCAATTAAAACCTAATGTGTTTGGAATTGAATAAAAATAAAACAATGCTACTAAATTCATTTCTTATGTTTAAATAACAAAATTCGAATATTTGTATTCATTTTCTAATGTATTCATAACCACGTAAACTGTAATGATTAGTTTTTATTTTAATGAGGAAACCTGCTGTGACGTGGGGCTGTATAGGTTGGTCGACCCTTAACCTAGTCCAAACGTATCTTTTTTATGTTAAAAAGATTATAGAATTGTATGTGCACGCGTGTAAGCCAGAGAGATCCATGTTTTCAATATGACATGGAATTTTGTCGTAAGTAGATTTAAGTTCTTAGATGTTATTTACACGACCTTTCTCACGAATGAGAATAATAATAATAATAATAATAAACACACAAATTTTGGAGGGAATTTGTTCTTTCTTTCATAATGCGGGTGTCATTGAAAGCATCAGTTTGAGTTGTTTGATATTTATATTTTCTCTTTTTTTTTTGGCTTTTATATTTATCTGGTAATGGATATCATGTTTCAAGACATCCCTTGATTTTGTTAAAAGAACAGGTGTTGGTAAAAAAAAGAACTGAAAGATGTTTGTATTATTCTAAAATATGAGTACAATGGGTATTGGTTAAGTGAGTATGTTTTATTTTCTATTATTTTTATAATTATTAAAGTTCAAATTACGATATTTAATTTTCAATCAATCAAAGTTACCCACACCCTTGTATCGACCTTGGAAGCCGGATTTTACACAAGTCCCGGTTTCCTTTGGAAACACGTCTGTCTGAAGCTGCTTTCGATAAATATCAAAACGAAAGATATTTTTTTATAATTATGAAATCTGGTGATGTTAATGAACTAAGCAAAGAATCTGAAATCGATAAATCAAACACACATGCAAAAAAAAAAAAAAAAAAAAAAATAAGAATAAATAATTAAAAATAAAAAATCAGTATAAATATTGAAATGCTCCATTTTTGAAGCAGTCGTAGACAAACAGCATAATAACTTTTTAAAAATCCATTAATTTGTGAAACAGTGATCCTGATATATTTATACAAGCCCATCGGAAGTCATTTCAAAAAAAGCAAAATAATTTGCGAGTAAATCTGGGAATTTGCGAGTTGAAATTAAAGGAGCTCGCATTTTTTTGCGAGTTGAGAAAACATTAAATTTGAGCCCTGCCTTGTAGAGATTCAAGATGTAGCTTTCCTCCCAGTCTTCAGGGATCACACCACAGCTGTAGACCACCTCAGCCAACTCTCTGGCAAACTCTCTATGCCCTCCTCACCTGCAGCTTTCAGCGTCTTCACAATGATGCCTGAATGACCAGCATCTTTGCCACACTTAATTTAGTCAAGGGCTTTGCGTATTAACTACAAGCTGATAGGTGGAGAAGGGTCATTTACAGGGGCAATTTCGGGAAGCAGGTCGCTCGGCCAAATAAACTCAACATTCAGCAGCCTAGCATAGTGCTCGACCCACCCTTTCATTTTCTCCTCTTCGCTGAGTGAGAGCCCGCCGGCGTCATTCCTTACACGCTTCTCACCTATGACATCTTGGTTTCTTTTTTCCATCTGCTTAGCAAGCTTAAAGATACTTCCATCATTTTTAGAGATTGTATCATGAAAATACGATGTCGTAATTGTTTCACAACGTATTGTTAAACAATGCTGATTTGAGTTGCCCTTTCCGGATCCGTGCACTTCGTGCAGCTATCTTGTTTAGGTGACGTCATACTTTGTGACATAATGGAATGGTTTAAATATATCGGGATGGGTATAAACGCTAAATTTGCAGACGTGCTGTCAAACCGTGTAGTGCTACACTCGAAAATGGCGCATGTAATTATACCTAAATAAATATTTGTCCAATTACATATAATTCGATGATCAACGAAAACAGTCCTATAAAAATTATATTAAGAAATTATGTTTTTCACTTTTACCGGGATCGGTCATATTTACCAGTTCGGGTAAAATTTTATCGGATCCGGTCAAGCATCTCACCGGGTCAAATCTGACAACTCAAGCCACATCTCTTATCTTTAACCATTTACATTTTGTAAAATCAATATTACGAGTAAGGCAAATAAAAATTACATTTAAGTTTCCCTGACATTATTATTTTGTGAGAGAACCCATTTAAGTTTCATGTTAGCCGAAGGTGCGGCGTATCAATATATATATTTTTAATAAAGAAGTAACGTAATATGGAGATAGCTCTACAACATGAAAGACTTTTCAATATAGACTGATTTCCGTTATGTGCAGACGATTTACATTAAGTGAATACAATTTTGTTGATGTTTGTTTACCGTGTAGTGATAACGCCTACAACTAACTGGACACATGATGTTAACTTCCTTATTTATTTAAAGTTAGCTCTTGTGTTGGGACACGACAAAATAACATATCTTAAAAGGATATTTATTTATTTATTTAGAGAACGGAATAATTAGCAATAATTAAAAGGGATATTATATAATGGTAATATTTTACAAGTACTATTATCTGTATTAATTATATAACGCATTGCATTTACTTAGGGTGGCTTAGTTTAAGATTTATTTACATGTAGGAATGCGAAGTCGTTTTTGTAGAAGTTTAGTATGACTATAATTATGACGTTCAGGTTATCAGACATTCAGCAGAATAGGAATGCTGTGTTTTTATTCTTTGATAATTGCCCCCGATAAATCATCATTTTTTATGGTTACTGTTGTGCCATACAGTTGATATATGCACTTGTCTGATGACATCATTCTTAATGGCAGTTTCTGACATTATTAACTAAACAATCTAATTTATATAAATTATGATTCATTTCAGGTTCCCATATGCTTGCTACTTTTCGTCATTATCTCAATTGCAGAAACAGGTATATATTGTATACCTTTGTCTTGTTTCCTTGTTATTTTTCAATAGTTTTCCCTTTTATATTTAATCAGAATGATAATTAAATATAATCACTACGTATCCTATATAGTCAGAAAAAAATCGTTCTAACTGGTGCTATTTATTATATGTTAATTCCAAAAAAGATAATATACTGGTAAAATAATGTGATACATAATAATTATAATAAAATAATTATACAGCAGATAATTTTTTCCTATCCTTTATTTAAAATAATACAAAAAATGTTACACCATGTTATATGTTCTTACAACATAACACAGTTTCATTAATAGTCTATTTTGTAAACGACATGTTACGAAAATTTGCATATAAAAGGAATACACAAATGTGTGAATTAAATCTTCATAATTATGTTAAAATCCATCTATGTAAAAATGATAATGGATTTATCTTTGGCAATAAGTCACATACTATCTTTTAAAGAAACCCAGGATATTAGTGCACAGGATCAGGCATGTGGATCGTTAGACTGCAGATGTTGTGCAACCAACAGCTGTAAATCTGATGGAATCTGTAATGATGGGTGTCAACCTGGGTATCACGGTGGAAAATGCAAAAATATATGTCCAGAAAAGTGCCACACCTGTACAGACCATCCGGACTCTGGTCCCAACAGACCGAACCTCAATCAAAGAGCATACTGCAGGGAATGCAAGATCGGCCATTACTCTACTGACGATTTGTACCAGTGTCAGTCTACCTGTTCCTCCGGATGTAAATCTTGCCTTTCTGGGACTAATTGTACATCATGCAAGAGTGATCATTTCCCGGATTTTCAAAGTCCAGGAAGTTGCATCACATGCCGAAACGAATGTAGTGTGTGTGATGTTACAAGTGGATGCTCGTCGTGTGTATCTGGTTATTACCATTCTTTGTCTCAAGGATTCGGTCATTGTGTGAAGTGTCCAGATAATTGTGCCACTTGTAAATCAGACAATGTGTGTACATCATGTATAAATGGGTGGTATGGATTCATGTGTGAGGTAGAATGTTCCAATGGTTGCATAGGGTCGTGTTTGAAGGAAACTGGAAAGTGTCAGTGTGATGCAAATTTTGATGGGGACAAGTGTGATTCTTGTGCCAAAGGGCAATATGGAAATAATTGTACAAATTCCTGTCCCCAGAACTGTCAGGACTCTGAGTGTAAAAAATTGACCGGTAATTGTTATGCCTGTATAGGAAATCACGTGTTGCCAAAATGTGAAAATTGCAGCAATGGATATTATGGAATGGAATGTGAAACATACTGCTCAAAAAAATGTTTGAATAATACATGTAACCAATTAACCGGTAAGTGTAATTTGGGATGCGTAGGAAATTTTAAGGGTGATACGTGTGAAGAATGCACATCTGGAACATATGGATCAGAATGTAATCAAAATTGTCCAAACAATTGCAACAAAACTTGTCGGAAGCTAACAGGAGATTGCGATGCATGTAAACCAAACTTTAGAGGTGATAAGTGCACTCAGTGTGTTGATGGGCTATACGGTATTAACTGTTCTATGAAATGCCCGAGGAATTGTTCAAATGATAAATGTAAACAGGACACTGGTGATTGTTTTTCGTGTGCTTTGAATCAATCTCATGGAACACATTGTGAAGCCGACTGTCCACCAAACTGTCTGTACGGTACTTGTTTCAAGAGTGATGGTCTATGTGATAGTGGTTGTAAAGCTGGTTACTCAGGTGACAACTGCAGTGAATGTGAAATTGGTAAATATGGACAAACATGCCAAAACAACTGCTCTGTAACTTGCCAAAATCGACCATGTGAAAGGTTAACAGGGAATTGTGTTGTTTGCATAAATGATAACTACTTGATGCCCAAATGTGAAAACTGTACACTAGGTTCATACGGAATTAACTGTGACCTGAATTGTTCAAGAAATTGCAATGGCTCAGTTTGTGAAAAGAAAACAGGAACGTGTACTTCAGGATGTAATCAAAATTTCTCAGGAGACACTTGTGATGAATGCATTTCTGGAAAGTTTGGAGAGAATTGTGCAAATGTGTGTCCTAAAAGGTGTTTGAACAGCACATGCAATAAAGTAACTGGACATTGTTCAAATTGTTCGTCAAATTTTTCAGGAAATACATGTGAAGTGTGCGTTCCTGGTTTGTATGGGACTGAATGTAACCTATCATGCCCACCTAATTGCAGAGACGTCATATGTGATAAGCAATCTGGATATTGTACGAATAAATGCATTACTGGATTTTCTGGAAACAAGTGTTGCTTAAATAACCCATACTGTGATACATGTTCACCAATTTTGGAGTGTGACACTTGTTTTGATGGAAAACACGGACAAACATGTGAAAGCAACTGTTCATCTCATTGTAAGCAAAGGTCTTGTGATAGATATAATGGATCTTGTAATGGCTGCAAGGATGGGTTCCAAGGACCTGGTTGTGTTGACCCTATTTTTCAGCCTAGTTATGAAGAAAAGACTAGTTTAGCTGCACCGGTTGCTGGCACATTAAGCGGGTTTGCTGTTTTATCGTTGACAGGAGTATTGATTGTCTTGTATCGCCGACGACGGTAGGTATATACTGTATCATCATTAATTGTCGTAGGAGACTAATTTTCATCGATTTCGTGAAGGGTTTTATCCACGAATGTTAATCCCCACGAAAACTTGTCTCTTATATTGACATCACATTTCCAAGAACATAGATCCACGAATAAATGTACCAATGAAATTCCTTTAGGTACATATTTAACGAAAATAAATGATTTTACAGGATATATGTTTGTATTCAAAATAATATGATTCCATTCTCCATTCTTATATTACCCTAATCTTATTTCATTTATATAGTTACAACACCGACCTCATGCTCGTACTGAAGTAGCTATTTTAGGAAGATTTGGCTAGGGATTGAATTGTTCAATATTCCATTTAGTTTTATGTCTGAAATACTTAAAAAATATTATGTGAAAATATTATTTTGTTTAATGATTTGCAGTACCATAATTGTTCAGAATTTGGTATTTATGAGAGATAAAATAACTGTTCTATTTATAGTATTATGTTTTCTTAATATTTCTATTGGAAGAAGAATGAAAACTTCGAACGTTTGAATGGGATAACATATTAATTGCAGCTAGTTAAAACATGTTTTCGACATATACTTTTTAATTCACAATCTTACTTGTAGGATTTTTTTCTGTCGAACAATCTTTTTTTAAGATTCATTATTGGTAAGCATTTTATGGTCAGAGAATATCGGTCATAAGTTGCTCCTATTCTTTATGTTTATTCGCTCATCTACTTTAACAGTTATTTCGCATGTGTCAGTGGAATAGTGTCCTCGTATTGGTTAAAAGGTCGAACCGTTCTCTACGAGCGAAATAGTATGAATATTTTCAAAACAAATATAGAGTTTTTTACATGTAGCTTTGTATAATATGTTAAGAGCATATACGTATTTGATCGATATCCTTCTTAACATTAATAAAAAACGTAAATCGCAGTGATATGTTCTATTATATTTTATTTAGATGCGCTGAAAAAAGAGAAAACGACCCAAGATTTAGGGCAGAGGAACGTATATACGAAAATGAGGATATATCTGGTAATTTATTACAAAAAAATGTTACCAAAGTTTAAAGCTTGGGTAATGTAAATTTGTTTTAAAATATTATTTTCAGAATGTATTAAGAGTTTTAATACTGCTTAACTTTAATATTATACCTTCTTCGTTGACCTTAATCAGAATCTCTTTATTTATAATGTTTTATTTCAGTTACAGAGAAAATATGAAATGTGGTTTGTTAATTTTTTTTTTTTTTGCTTACATGTTTATTTTTTGTATATATATATATATATATATATATATATATATATATATATATATATCTGTGTGTGTGTGTGTGTGTGTAAAAATACACTGTCCCGCCATAAAATATAGAAAACATTGTACCTCGTTGGCCTTTTAGATTCTCGCATATATAATTTTGGTTGTTTATAAAGCAGTCTAGATAAGAAGACCGTATGATTTCTTTCTTATTAAGATGTTTGAGCATATATACAATACTGTAGTAACAGACCACCCCACGCTGCGAGCAGTGGAAGCAACTGCAACTCAAAAGCTGAAGACAGAACATAAAGAATATGTACACAATGGGCCAACTCCAACATCGTCTATTGCTTTGACGGAAATGAAATCTTCGACATTTGAATCTCTAGATGAAAACAATTACTACAACACTCTAGAAATATCAAGCAAGAAAATTCAAGTCAGCCAGTTGGCAGATCATGTAAAGGGTCAAACCAGTGCATTGTTTATCAAAGAATTTCAGGTTGGTTAAATAAAAGTAAATAAAATGTTAGATTTCACGCAAGTATCTTAGTTCTGAAAAACATCAAAATACAATAATATTGCTGTAGATGGGAGAGCAACTCTCCAGATACTACGTTCAATCTGAGGGCTATTTCGTGTTCCCGGCTTCATCTCCATTGCTTTAAATTAAAATAATAAGCAGTTTTAATAAAGAAACGTTTCTTACTCCTAATATTGGCAACAAGTGTTCGTTTTTAGCTCACCTGAGCACAAAGTGCTCAAGGTGAGCTTTTGTGATCGCCCTTCGTCCGGCGTCCGTCGTCGTGCGTCGTGCGTCGTGCGTCGTCAGTCGTCCGTCGTCCGTCGTCAACAATTTGCTTTAAAGGACATCTCCTCAGAAACCGCTGGACAGAATTTCATGAAACTTGGCAGGAATGTTCCTTGGGTGAGGCTCTACAAAAGTTGCTAAAATAAACTTGATCCATGAAGAACTCTGGTTGCCATGGCAACAAAAAGAAAAATAATTTGAAAACTTTAAAAATCATCTCCTTCAAAACTACTGGCCAGATTTCAAAATAATTTGGTACAGATGTTCCTTGGGTCAACCTCTACCAAAGTTGCTAAAATTATTCCGATCCGTAAAAAAACATGGCCGCCAGGGGCGGGGCTTATTTGCCTTATATGTATATAGAAAAACCTTTAAACAACATCTCCTCTGAAACCACTGGACAGAATTTGATTAAACTTGGCAGGGATGATCCTTGGGTCGACCTTCACAAAAGTTGCTAAAATAAACTTGATTCATGTAGAACTCTGGTTGCCATGGCAACAAAAAGAAAAAAAAATGAAAACTTTAAAAATCATCTTCTTCAAAACTACTGGCCAGATTTTAAAATAATTTGGTACAGATGTTCCTTGGGTCAACCTCTACCAAAGTTGCTAAAATTATTCCGATCCGTAAAAAAACATGGCCGCCAGGGGCGGGGCTTATTTGCCTTATATGTATATAGAGAAACCTTTAAACAACATCTCCTCTGAAACCACTGGACAGAATTTGATTAAACTTGGCAGGGATGATCCTTGGGTCAACCTTCACAAAAGTTGCTAAAATAAACTTGATCCATGTAGAACTCTGGTTGCCATGGCAACAAAAAGAGAAAAACTTTTAAAACTACTGGCCAGATTTTAAAATAAATTGGTACAGATGTTCCTTGGGTCAACCTCTACCAAAGTTGCTAAAATTATTCCGATCCGTAAAAAATCATGGCCGCCAGGGGCGGGGCTTATTTGGCTTATATGTATATAGAGAAACCTTTAAACAACATCTCCTCTGAAACCACTGGACAGAATTTGATTAAACTTGGCAGGGATGATCCTTGGGTCAACCTTCACAAAAGTTGCTAAAATAAACTTGATCCATGTAGAACTCTGGTTGCCATGGCAACAAAAAAAAATAAAAAAAATGAAAACTTTAAAAATTATCTTCTTCAAAACTACTGGCCAGATTTTAAAATAAATTGTACAAGCCTACAAGTAACTTGCTGGCTGATTTGGTTTTATACTGTTCGCTGCTCCTCAGTGGTCTGGTGATTAGGATTTTACTATGAAAATTGGTAATGTTTAACTGTAGCTTTTCTGCAGTTCAGGCTACCTCTCCAAAAGTTGATCCTTTACAGATCATATTTACAGAAGTTGAATATTTTTAAGTGTGATGTTTTGTTACATTTATGCATAAAAAGAATGCATCAGCTCATAAACAAAACAAGAAATATGTCTTGGTAGCTTAATAAAATGCAAAAAGTTACATTAAATTAAAAGGCCACTTATTAAAGAGAGAGAAGTCTAACAGAGAGAGAGAGAGAGAGAGAGAAACCAGCTAGAAACAAAAAAAAAAATTGTACCCTTAGATGAGATAGTCCACTAGTCTGATAGGTCATTTGGGTGATTCCACTACATATGCAGAGGTGGAGAAGATAACATTACCACAAATACCATTCCTATAGCTTAGTCTGACCTTCTGGCAGAGGTCACATTTTTTGGACTGTGTTGCCCCACTGAGTTAGTGCAAAACTATATTACCTGCTACTATGTATATGAGATACTAGGCTAGTTTTACACAAAGCCACCTGATAGAGATATAAGGGTTATTCATACTATCCTAAATCAGCAGCAGCATCAACATCATCATTAAAGTGATTGTGTGTGTGGGGGGGGGGGGGTGAATATGCAGATTGTTTGCCTTTGCTTTGGTTCATGTCAGTGTTCCAGTACACAGGGATTACCAAACACCTCTTAAAAACCACAAACGAATGATTAAAAACACTTTGTAATAAATTGCAACTTATTTCATAATAATTAACCCTTTTCCTCATAGAGATCTATAAAATACCTATGTGAGTAGCATAAAACCTAATCAGCCTGCAAGTCCAACTGTTACTCGCAGGCTGATCAGGTTTTATGCTGTTTGCTGCTCCTTAGTGGTCTGGGGATGAGGATTTTACAATTAAATTTGGAAAGGTTTAAGTGGGGCTTTCTGCAGATCAGGATTTATGTGGTACCTATAAAGGGCGTCATAATGAGTTTTTATGAGGGAAAAGGTTAAGGACCATCTCTCTTTTTGTCCATTTTCAATCAGCAGTACCACACTGAAATCTCATGATCACTGTTTTTTTTCCATACTATTGCTAAAATGGGTAAGAAAAACTGTCAAGTTCCTGAGAAACATGTATATCAGTATGATACATGTATACTAGGTTGCATATAGAGCAGTGGTACTCAGGTGAGCGATTTGAGGCCCTATGGGCCTCTTGTTCTTGGTTTGAGTTTCTAAATGCATATGAAGTTTATACATGTAAAATCAAAATACAATTTTATATTCTTTAACATTATAAATATATTGTAAAAAATACACACATTTTATTAACAGTATGATACTTTTTATTGTATACACAGAAATTACCCAAAGGCCTATTGAAGCCCTGTACCGATGCACGGAAACCAGAGAACCTCGCTAAAAATAGATACAACTCAATATATCCATGTAGGTAGAAAGCGTGTCACTTTACTGAACATTGCAATGTGTCGTATCGGAAAACATATTGACGATTGAACAACTGAGCAGTACATTTTTTATTGCATAAAGAGTATCGAGTAGTGTAATCACCTTGTTAGTCGTAAATTTTTTTTTTTTTTAGTAGGTGAATTTGTCTGAGTATATGTGTAGGTTCCCCTAGTCTTATTCTATTTTTTCACGAGAGCTATGACGTAAACCTGATAAGTATGGATATTTAATTAATCTTTCACATTTTATATGCCTATATCTTAGCATGTTTTAAGGAATGCAGATCATTGTGACTGTAGGTTTATTTGAATACATTATTTTATTACAAAAATACATGCAATTATTTAATGTGAATCCACCCAGTTTAAACATAAAACTAGTTGTATATACATGATTTCAAATGCAGAAAAAAGATAAACAACAACTATTATTTTCATTATTTTTTCATTGTTATTCAGTTTAGAGCAATTGTCACCATTCAACACAGTTATAAGCACATCTTGATATATCTTGATATATCTTATGCGTTCATCTTTTCCAACTCTTTGATAATTTTATTTGTTATACTAGCAGCAGTTTTTATTTCTAGATGATGATGATCGAGTCAAGCTGGCTCCACCTGGATCCGATTTTATCAACGCCTGCTATATTGATGTAATACATTGTATATAATTATGTGTTCATTTAATAATATGTACAATTATACATACACTTCTGTAGTATTATGTCTTTCAATTATCAATGAATACTGTTCTATACAAATATTTCTATTGTTTTTATTTTTGTCAATTATGTTAATTCAGTCGAGTTATTTATTTTTATGCCATATTAAAATTTCATCAAAGGATCATGTGCATTTAAGATCACATGAACTGGCTTGAAATATTTTGTTTAGTACAGTACGCAATCTATAGCGTGTTTTCATAGTTGAAAGCAAACATATATTTTGACTTCAGAATAATATTTATACTGTTGTTAAAAACTACTACAAGCGCTTTGCACCATACAAATACACGCACAGATGTTGTTATTATTCACTCTTAACATTGTATCAAAGAGGTCTTGATATAAAAAATAATTTCGGTATTCCATTATTTGTATATTACTTCATATATTATGTGTTTTTGTCCATCTATTTCTTTCAAAATGCATTGTTTTTAGCTGAGGACAATATCGGGAAACTTCAAAAAGGCTATTTTTATCAAAGAAGTGGCAACTGATTAAAGATAAAAAAAATCACGTATACTACAATCGTATTTTGTTTGGTACACTAAAATCGTATTACGTATTTTGCAGGGGTACAAGAAGAAAAGAGAATATATTGCATCTCTAGGTAACTTTCTCATTTGTGCTATAAAATAATATTTAAACTGTTTTCAATTGCATCACAATAAATCATATATTTAGGTTTCTGTTATATACAACGATTAATATCATGAAAATTTATAAATGCATCGGATACATGCATTTTATTCTACAAATATTGATATGTAATCCATTTCAATGTTATATATAAACTCTTAGCTAAATATAAAAGGAAAATTAAATTTTAAACACATTTAGTTTAAAAAAAAAAACACAAAAAAAAAACAACGTTTACTCAGTTACTTTGATTTATAAGCCCTCTAAAAGTAATAACTATTTGCATATGTTTGAAAAATAAAACAGAACGAGAAATTATATAAACACATATATGTTCTTAAATATTCTTAGGTCCAATATTGAAAGCAACTGAAGAATTCAAGACGTTTTGGCGGATGGTGTGGCAAGAAAAGACAGAAAAAATTGTCATGGTTACCAATCTCATGGAAAAGGGCGTAAGGCTTTTTCCTCGCCACCTTTTTAAATAGGATTTTGTCTAATGCTAGCTTTATATCTTCCTTTATAAATGGATTTAAAGATAAATATGAAAGAAATAATTATGTGGTCATATTCTAGCTATTGTCACAATTAAATTGTTTTGTGTAAATGATTTTGAAATAATTGTAAAATGACAGTTTTCTTATAGAAATTTTTTTTAAATCTTGGCCAAAAGCTTTCCTTGAGTGTTTTTTTTCTCCATTTTTCTGTCCATCATGGCCCTACAAAATTCATAATAATTTTGAGGAGTTAAACGGGTAGACAATGTTAATATTTAGCAATGTCTAAATGTATTTGTACTGTAAAATGCATATGTGTATAATATTCTTACTTATATTAATTGCAAATTAGATTTTATAAAAATGCATGTAAAAGATTATGAATACACATCATTGTTACAACTGTTTAAGGGAATGAAATGTGAGAAGTACTGGCCAGATGTTTTTGCTACAAAGAGCTACGGTGACGTCATAGTGACGTGTAATAATGAGGAAATTTTCGCAGAATACACCCTGAGGAAGCTTACCGTATTCAAGGTGTTGTTTCAGTTCTACAATGATACATCTTCTATACAAAATAACTATCATCTAAGGCAAATATGTTGTAATGACAGAAACTTGAAAAAAAGAATGAACAATATTTCATGTATAATAGGAAAAAGAGTTTCTTTGATGACCTAACGGAAGTCATTACCAATAAGATGCTTACACATGTCCTTCCTGTCTTTTTGTCTTATTTCGTGTAAACATATAGAATTTTAATCATGTATTGAGCAATAAAATTGTTTACAAAGGGAGAAGAAAACAGACCCCTGTATCACATCCACTATACAGCATGGCCAGACAAAGCTGTTCCCGAATACGTCACAAGCCTAATGGATTTAAGACAAAAAGTCAACACAATAAAAACGACATCTAATGGTCCAACAATTGTGCATTGCAGGTATAGGCTTCATTTATTTTCATTATAACTCAGATGAACAAAATTTCGTGTACGTATTCATATAGTCAATAAACTATGTATACTTAAGTATTATTTTCATTTGTAATTAAGTACATTATGTTAGAAGATTTGTTACAAAAGAAAAATTGTTAAGCAGTCTTTGGCTATATCATGCCACTTAAGTTATCTCATAAACCATAAGCGAAAACATATGAAATATGTCCTAATGTCATTGTTTCTTGTTACATTATATTCTTTTTAGCGCGGGGGTGGGGAGGACGGGTACCTATATTGCCCTGGATATTCTGACACAGGAGGGGGAGACAGAGGGCACGGTGGACGTATTTGGGCGTCTGTCCAGTATGAGGCACCAACGCACACACATGGTGCAGACTTGGGTTCGTGGCTTATTGATCTACTATTGACAATGCGCTATGACTATGTCCAACTGTGAATTTTTACTACTTTTATTTATTTTCGTTAAGAAAAATACTAGAGATGATAATATGAATAAATCTCAACTGTTGCGAACCGCAAAATGGCTGATAGTATGGTATTACATGCATTACTTTAAAATGTCTCACCTTGGAAAAAGTGTCTGATATTTTATTTCGTGTTTCTTAGCGATTAAAGATTTTTCAGAAATGTAAGGCATATTTCAGCAAAAGATTGGTGCATATTTTATGTACTACATTTATTTCATCATTAGAGAAAATACGATTTTTAAAGAGGGACCAGCCTGTGAAAAAATAATGTGAAATGAGGCGTTTTAAAGACTTTGGGTATATTTTAAGGAAAAAAATATGGGAGAACAAAGTTTAATGTGATATATCTTGCTTGTAATCATGATTCAAAATGTTTTACAAGGAAATACAATTCTACTGCATATATATTATCGCTATATCATAATAGTATCCGTTGACTTTACAAAACAATAAAACAATTTATAATTTGTTGCGATTTTGCGGCATCTGAATGTTTAATGAAAATATTTGAGGGTCGGGAGTTCCATTCCGGATGATGATAAGACTTTTAACATAATGCTTTCGTTTAAAGAGGTATGAGTTTATGTTGTTAAATCTTGTTTACTCGTCAGTGATGAACATTGCTTATATAACTTTATATAATACTAACATATACATATTTTCTATGTGCGTGTCCTTTCTTAAGATTCCCAGTTTATGTTATTTGAATCCTTAAAAGGAACAATACGAGTATTTGCACCACGCCTTGGTCCACACGCTGACTTTTGACTATCGACCAATCGCAGCAGAAGAATTTGAGGAGTTTGTTTCTACCTGTAGCGATCCTGTAATGGTGGCTAAATTCAAGGTGTGGGCATAGATTTGACTTGGCTTGACTATTTGAGTTTACCGTCGCTTCTACAGTATTTCAGTCATATAGCGACGTCCAGCTAATTATAGGTGGAGGAAGGCCCCGAATGCACGGAGACATCCGGATAGAATCACCGACCTACCGCAAGCCAGCTGGAAGGCTTCCTCACATGAAAATCCGAATGGCCTTGCCGGGATACGAACCCACGCGGTGAGGGGCTGAGTGAGTGTTAAAGTCAGCGACTTTACCCTCTCGGCCACGGAGGCCCCGGGCATAGATTTTCTTTAATGGTGGCTAAAACTGGGACATATATTTACGCCTACTATACTTGTAGTCAGAATAAAGGTTGGGGCAAATATTTACTGTAATATTATTTGTATAACTTTATAATGGTAATGGTAATTGGTTAAAAAAAGAAGTAAAAGTGATGTGGTCAATTGGTAGCGCATACTTCTGTAATATCATGATCTTCTATTCAAAAAGTAGTTGAAACGGATAGTATAGGTTGCAAAACTCGTTTTTCTAGTTGACGTGAAAAGGAATCAGTTAATTAATCTAAGAATAGAGAACCCATATGGCGCTTATACATGCATAACTTCTTTATTTTATTTTATTATTTGAATAAAGTAACACTTCTTGCAACCGCCATAGAAATTTTACAAGATATTAAGCAAAATATCAGTCTAGTATAAGCAACTAATGTAAAATACTCAAAGTTTGCTATGCACTAATAATATATTCAACCAAACAAGAAACCCCCCATTCCTTTCAAACTATTATTTTGTACTAAATGTACAATTTTATTATCATAAGGTAGTGAATATATAAAACATTTTTCAGGCTTTTCATAATAAGATAAGTTAATAAATTTTGGCCATTTCAATTTCGAAAGACAAATCTGGTTCAAGCAATTTAACATTAATACGTAATATGTGGTGCTTAACAAACCTTTAGTAGTAAAGTATGGTATGGTGTACCTATGTTTTTTTTCAGCGACTGCATTCTGTAACAGAAAATGTACCTGAATCAGAAGTAAAAGCCAGGCAGAGAAACAAACTTCTGAAACATTTGAACCGTGCGGACGCAGATATACCAGGTACAGTTTACCAGGTTTCATTTTAAGATTTAAATAAACATTTCCATTAATATTTCAATGCTAGACTTGTCAAATCTTTTATTCAATAAAAAGTAGAGAAACTGCATTGTTCCCTAGTGTGTAACGTACTGTTTGCACTAATGCTAACGTCAAATGTCTTTATTATAATGTGCTAAAAATCCCCGTTATATGCACAGGTGATATAGGACGGCCAAGATTGTATGAAGGCAAGGCAGAAGGAGAGAATGATTACATAAATGCAGTCTATCTGAATGTGAGTGTCTTTACTTCCTGCTATATACAAACACTGCACCCTGTATGTTTTTGCACGACGTTAGAGAAGAAATGTCAAACATATCAACAGGTGTATTCAGGTCCGTACCGGAGAAGCAATAGACGTTTTAACCAGATCTTATCTATTGAAGAATATATTGTTTTCAAGATAACTTCCTGGTAACAATTGGTGATATTAGCTTTTGTAAGATCACATATTCAATCTAAATTTACCGTTGCCTTTGACAGACGATCTACTCTTTAGTAAGAGAACAATTAATCTCCGTGATGACGTATTATACGCATGTATCTGAATCATTAAGGTGAAAAGCAATGATTTAAATATCGCGTTTTGCTGCACTTATTTTCAAATTTATATTACAAAGCAATTATTGCGTTTTATTTAGAGATATCGTTGAAGTTAGCAAAACAGGAAACAATTGTATATTGAAGAAATGTTATTTGCTTTCATTTCATATCATTATTGCATTTTTAAATATTCATCATTATCAACTAAAATGAACTTACCGTATCAACACATCAAGTATTCGCATTAAAATATCATTGCCATTGATCTTGAGCTTTCTCGTTTAATTGCAAGGTTTCTTACAGTAAATGTGCATAGGTTTTTCTGATTTGAGTTTCCGTTGCCTTCACATGACAACACATCAATGTGAGTAACCCTTATGTAAAACAAAGACTGCTTACATGTACCAAACCCATCTTGAATTTTATATACCGTAAACTGCAGATTACCAACCAATATCAATTAAAACGTATAAGTTTTAAGTAATATATCTAGAAGATTGTTTTGAATATGCACAATGCGTTTATTTGAAAATCTACCAAATCAGTGAGGTTTGTACCCGTCATGTTCGCAATTGACCCACGTGCACATCGAACTGTCTCGCTGAACGTCGTATCGAAGATTTATTTATCAGATTAAATATCGATAGAAGATATCAGACACTATTTGGAATGTATACAATTTCGTTAAAAAATAATTATTTGGTGTAATATAGAGACGAATGAGATAAAAATCAATACCCATTTTTTTATCATAATGTAAAAACAGTAATTACATTTGAACTATCATTCCCTGAGATAGTTCTATAGTTATATTGCATCTTTCTGTCGTGAGGTTTTCTTGAAAATCAAAATGTTTTTCTTATTCACAGAAATTGTATATTTTTCTTATGTTTCGATACTAGCTTAAATAAAAATTATCTCCTCCAAATTTTAATAATACTTGAAAAAACTCTAGGTTAAACATTTTAAAGATTATGGATTGTCGTCAGAATGACGCAATTAAAAAAATATTTCCATCCAGTAGCAAGCTATGGATTATGGCTTTGAAGGTCCTGATAACTTAATCTACTGGTGTATTTTAAAATAAATAATAATAAAAAACCACCATTCACCATCAACACAGTCATCGTCAATGAAAGACTATCCTGTACTTTCCAGAGCTACAGACAGAAGGACAGATATCTTCTGGCTATGACTCCTCTACCAGAAACCGTTACTGATTTCCTGACACTGTTAATACAAGAAAAAGTTTCATGTATTGTGTCACTGGATGACGAACATTCGCAACACAAGGTAGAATATCTTGTTCGATTTATCATATTTAAATAAATTGCCATAACAAAGAAATAAGGTCTGGAAAAATATGATGATTGTGTATCATACAGAAGTCTTTATACTCGTCCACGTATATACCGTCCATCAAAAGCAAGAGGGCTCAAGATTCTTAAATATATGCTGGTGAGCCCTTCTTGCTTTCTGTTGACGATATTGTAAATAATAATCAATAATGACAAACAGGAAAAGTGTGCTCTGTAAACAAATCAAATAAAAGTTGATTTATAAACTGCACTATATTTTAAACAGGAAGATTGAAACCATGATTTTGTTTGAAAACGTATATTTGAATATAACATTAATGTCAATACGCGCATGCATGATACCTGAACGGTTATCTTCACAATAACGTCCTTTTTGGATATCCTTGAACCGAAAAGGTGTCTCCAAACGATAAGCAAGGAGGTAATCTGCGCATTTGATTTGTGGTATAAACAAAACACCAAACAAACAAACAAAAAATAAGACAATTGTGTCCTTCTTTTTCCAAACAAGGAAGGAATCACGTTTCTTAAATAAATTGTTTTCTGTTTTCTGCCTGTCCTGCTACAGTTACATGCGGTCTATTAAAGGTTGTATCTTGTAAGGTATTATGCGTATCTAATCTATCGTAAAAACATATAAAAACATACAAGGTAATTATTATCAGCTTATAAATAGGACGTTCGGGGTTAGATCAAATAATTATTTTATTTTTACGAAACGTGATATCTTCCTTGTCGGGTCTCATGGTTTGTTTGTTTGCTGAGTTTTACGTCCTGCATATATTACACCAACCATTTGAAACCATGTTTACTTGAAGAAGATATTGTTCTTTTGAAATTGTTATAATATTACACGCAGTCATTATGACACTGAACCAGTCTTTAACTAACATAGATGAGCGCAAATCAGGGTCATACTGTTTTTTGACTAAAATGGTATATGTTAGCTTGGGAAAGAACTTGCAACATTTCGTTCCGATCCTGGCCCTTTAATTACCCAGGCCTCAGTAAAAGCTCTAATATAAGTAGATTTGACCATATATTTTTTTTTCAAAATAGTTAATTCTAATAGTAACATTAAGTACCTAATGTTGACCACTGGATCTGACAACATCGCATTAGGGGTCATGTCAGATTGACCCTTACAATAATTTATATGCATACACAAGTGCTCGTTTTCAAACCAATTAAATAGCGCGTTTCTAACTGACTTCTGTAAAATATTTGTCACAGGGTGAGAAAAAATGTGAAGCTTGACCGGGACTCGAACCCGGGGCCTTTTGCTTACAGGACAAATGCCCTACCGAATGAGCTACCCGGCAGCTTAGACATCTTTTTACCCTATTATGAGATTGATACGGTTACTTTCCCCTGATGTACCGAACGATTCTGTAGCCGCCGAGTTGATTGGCTTATATAAAGGTCAATCTGAGACGACCCTTTAGACGATGTGGTCAGATCCAGTTAGCATACTGAATCTGATTTTAATGAAATTGCAAACAAACCTTAAAACTACATAAACATATATTGGATAAACTATTAACATACCATCATGTGTAATATGTTTATCCTCAGCACGTATGTACATACCTTCCTGCTGACAACCAGTCGTTGAAAATAGGAGCATTTGAGGTAAAGAGCTGTCGGGTTACCAGCAACAGTTGCTACGTGCAGAGGTTAATGGCAGTTGTTATGCGCACAAGGGTATGCTTCCATTAGTTTGTTTCATGCGACCTCTCCGACTTATCATAAAAATATTTTACAGAAGATCACACGTAACCATAAACCGTATCTGAAGAATTTGATATAAACAAGATACAACATCAATAATTTTGATTTTTTTTACATTCTTAATATACATATAGCGAATATTTATAACAAGCAAGTAAAGGGAGAGAATCCAAATTAATTTATAAACTTTACTCTATCAATAGCAGTTTAAAAATCATTTAATGCATTTACTACGTAATTATCAGTTTATTATGCAAATAATGTTTTTAAACAGTTGCTATTTTTAATAACTTATGTATATTCGTGTTATGAATGTACTAACTATTACAATTTATTTTTATTACGCAAAATATCATACTAGGATGGTGCAAAGTCTCGACCATTCATCACTTCCAAATTAACCACTGGACAGACGGGACTGCGGTCCCTCATGACAGCGAAAAATTCCTGCAACTCATTAGGGAAGCAGAGAAGTCTACGGACGACACAAACGAGAAAGGAACCATGGTCGTTCATTGCCTGTAAGTAAGAATCAAAATCGAACCATCAACTATTTTGTACATGCATATTGAAAACTGCTGAACGCATATACTATTTTATGCAAACACAGTGATAATAATCTTTATAATCATGAAAACTTCTAATTGGTTTATTTGGTTTTGCAACGTCTATACGAAGAGACTTATATTTTGCTTCAGTGGACAGATAAGGCATAATTAAAAAGGTTACCTGTTTCCAATAACCCGACCGACACATTTTTTTACCGACCTTAAACTTTATTTCCTAGCATTCCGGTTATCAAGGTTGCAAAACGCTGTTTTTCGTTACACCTTTTGAAAAGTTTTGCCGACTTACTGATCACAATATTTGAGATGTTAGTGGAAAGAAACAACTTATTGTTTTGCTAATAACTAATTTTGAAATATTCATACACAAGTTTGGCAGTAAACATATGGCAAACCACTTTATTAATCACTACACGAACATATTTTGAGTTTATCAAGGTTACTTTGTGTTTTATGCCAAATGCTATTTTCTGTTGGTTTCAGAAATGCCGCGGAACGGAGCTGCCTATTTTGTACTATGTCCATCATGTTGCAGAAAATGGATACAGAACACGAGGTCAGTGTGGTTAACACTTTGAGACAGGTCAAGGTGCGAAGGCCACTGGCAATTCCGAATAAGGTAGAAATTTATTACAATTTATTTTCATTCTTATGCTTTTGTGATACAATTTTATGAATCCCCTTTTTATGAATAAACAATGACATTTCGATTATTAAAAAAGGAAAGAAACAAACAAATCAATAAAAATGAACAAGGATTCGATATATTGTGTTATTTTTGTCATATGAATAAGTCATTATAATAAAACAAGTTTGTTTTATACGTATTCCCTTGTTTGATTTTTTCTTGATCCACCGAGTTTGTTAACACAGACATCAGACAGCATACCAGGTAGAAGCATATATGGTAGAGGTAGCAGGTAGACATGGTTATTTCAATCTTATATGATATAATATGTATTCTCATTCTTCATTTCTCTATAGGAGCAGTACGTGTTTTGTCATAAGTGCATTTGCACTCACCTCCAGTCCGGAGATTCGAATCTTTACACAAACCTGTCGATGCGGCAATGAAGAACGTTCTTGATCACTGGTGGGCATCAGTGTGTTTAGCAAACTTTTCATTGTTATCGTACATCGGACATGATCCGCTACGTTTTACATTTAGTTTTGGGTGGATCAACTTCATGACGACAATTGTTAATATGTTTTTTAGTGTCAACACTTTATTTTAACTTAAAAATATAAGCAGGCCTGTGACCATTGCATAACTTTGTGGCTCTCTAGAAAACTTGTGGATAAAACAATACACACCGACTGGTCTAAGAAACTTACTTACATGTGTACATAAATAAGAGACTTAAAAATGGTACACTTGTGAATAGTAGCACCATACTATGCATACATTGTTCACTGTTTTGTACTCTATCTTTTTCTTACAGATAGTTATTTTATATGGTTCAGCGTGCAAGTCGTGTTATCACTAGTAACTGATTTTTCATACTGTGTCTATTTTATTATTCTGATGAACATGAGCATGTATAACAGGGCTCACGCTGTCGAGCGCCAAATGCGCCAAATGGCTCATGATTATTAAAAGTGGCCCGAAAATTTTGAATTTGGCGCATTGTCTTGTCGCATGGTTTTTATTTTTGTCATTTACCTAAGCAGTCAGACTGGTTATTGGTTTCGCTCACGCAGAGCATCGCTAGACCGAGAAAAATCGATAACCAGTCTAGCACGCGCGTCCTTCACCCTGTGTATCAGTGTATTTCACAGTTATGGCAGTTGGCACGTACGTGTTGATGACTTAGTAGTTTATCGGCAATTAAAGAAAAGGTAACGACGGATTAAGGACACGATGATTATTTATTTGACTGTCGGAACAAAGGCACACTTATTGGATTGTTTGTTACGGTTTAGTCTGACGATATTCAGTCTCGTTCGGCAAGCGATAATCAAAAGATACGGTAAGTATAATCACAGGGAATCGGCTCATAGTCCATACAGTCGATATATAGAGATAACATAATTATTTATTTACCCTGTGAAAGGGACAATTAAAGATCACAAGCAAATTACATAACCGACAACGAAAGGGTATATAATATTGACCAATCCATCAGGCATCCTAGTAGCACATATAATCATTATAAATGCCCATATTTTGTCGCATTCTCATTAAATTATTGGCTCATCCTGGCTCCAAAATTTGGCTCAAAGAAAAAAAAGTGGCCCCAATTGTGGACCATTTGGCTCATGCCTTGGCTCATAAAAAATAATTCCCAGCGTGAGCCCTGTATAAATTAACAATTCAAGATATAGAATCATATAATCAACCTCTTCAAGTTACATTTATTGTTATCGTCATACAATACAGTTATTGCCCATCTCTTGATTAATTTTGGACAATATAACGGAAAAGAAAAGTTCATAACAATACTGTTGTTATAACTCGTATGGAAAAAAATGTATTTTTTTTTGGCATTATAAATGGCATTATCAGCAATATCTTTATTATTCATATATGGAAATATGAATTTATATAGTTTCTTAATGAATTGTTTTACAAAAGCACACGAGAATATTTTGTTGAAGTCTGCAATATGAATACTAATAGAATGTATATTAGGTTCATGTATATGATAAACGCTCTGACTCATAGCCAATTGTAATTAGATGATTTTTTTCCGTATTAATGAGCTTGTATATAAGATTTGCATGATAACATAATTCTAGCAGCCACTTCCCGTGCCATGTCAAAAAATTTCTGAAAAAAAGTAAAGCATCCCACATATTCAGTTAGTATCTGGCAAGAAGAAAACTCTCCTGTTATTCTCTTAGATATCTTAACAGGAAAAAACTGCCTGTTAGTGAATACGGGGTTGACAGTAGAGGGCACTAACAGGCAGTTTTGTCCTGTGAAGATACGAAAGTGGATAACTTGAAAAAAATGTTCTACATGCCAAATAATAACTGAATATGTGACATTTTTTCAGAAAGGTTTTGACATAGATAAGTGCTATACCACACTCGATTTGGTTAATTTTCATTTTCTTTTTAAACGTACTTTATCATATGCATATTTAAATGTCAAATAAATTCCATGCCACCTCTGAATGTATCACAATTAATTACTTTTTAAAAATTCAAGATACTATTCTGCATTGTATAATTCATATCTTCAAGTGCGATGAAGTATTTTTTTCTAGTTATTTAGATATTGCTTGCTATTAAATGATCACATTCGTGTTACTTCAGTAAGCTAACATCTGATAGTTCATACAAACATGTTCCCGATGTTCACGATGTCATGCAATTCATACAGCTTATCCGATATAATTTTGCTCCACAAATCGGCAATATTTCAGGCAATATACCATATTTATCTTTACTCAAACGAAGACAACAACATCAATCATTCAAAAATACTATATATGATTATTAGAAACGTTAAATCATGTCAACTTTTTTATAGGAATGAAAATATGTGTATTTGAACGCAAAACTACATTAAATTGAACGCCGTAATCAACATAATCAATATAGCGCTTATCACACTTATCACTAACACTTAGCCTTTGTAAATGTGATTTTGATACTTTGTCATTCCATTTTTTAACACCAAAAATAAAGATAATGTGTAATGATTAATATTCTGTCCGGCCTTGTTTTTTATGCCATATTGAATATGATTCCTTGACAAAAATAATGGGATATATGACTGCGAATATTATGATCTTAATTTCAAAGTTTTATAAAGTAATCGTAGATATCTTTAATCATTGATCATGTATTCAAGTTAAGCAACAACACAACACTGTTGCTCTCACAGCACGAATATACTTGTAGTGTGTAATCTTTGAATTACACATGGAACACCGCTAGTGTCGAATCGTTGCCATGAAAGCTATTAAAAATAAGGAAGGACAAAAAGGGCCTATGAGGAATCCTACATTATCAAAAATGAACTAAGTCTGGAAGAAGGTGCATGTGAATGGTCAAAACAACTACAAGATCAAACATTAAAAACACTGAGATAGGACATAATATTACCGCCTTGTAACAATCAGTCGGCAATGGGAGAGACAAGGCTGCTTAAACCAGGTTTCAAGGGGTCCCAACCTGTAAAATCATTAAAATTTGTTGGCATTTAAATTCGTTGATTATGTTTTAAAAGGAATTTCATGGATGCCTATTCGTGGATTCGTGTTCTATAAAAACGTGGGGTCTAAAAAATTTCTGGAGCCTTTTCGTGGATTCGTGTTCTAAAAAAACGTGAGGGCGTGGGAGGATATTCAATATTCGTTGTAAAAAAAAAAACACTCAACGAAATTAACGAAAGTAAGTGTCCCACGAAATATAATGAATTTATTTAAGTATGGTTTTAGTTTTAAACAAGGGCAGTTTGCTAGTAACGTACTAATCAGATTTTATAGTTCCTGGTTGCTACAACATATTTTTTCACAGAGACAAGATCAGACATTTGGTGCATTTGGTTGGCAATGAAATATTGATAAAACAAACTTGTTTACTAGCTAGGACAGAACAGTAATAGCCAACACAAAGAAATAGTGTATGCATTGTGTTTGTATCCACATATCAAATCACATTGTGTATGATTGATATCTGTTTCTATTTAAGTCTTACATTTTTTTAACAAAAATACTTAGCCCATTTTATGTCCTATGGGGGGGTTGATATATAATGGCATATTTAAAGATTAGACACTACTTTAGACATGACAAAAACATATGGTTTATAAACCACAGTAAACAGAATGATTCACTGTAAGACGTTATTAATATAATGGCTTTGTGTACTTAAACTGTTCTTGCAAATAACCATAACTATAACTGAAGTTGATGGAAATATCCCTACCCTCGAATATTGCTTTACCACAGAAAAGAAAGTATAGGCAATATATCACCGGTCCCTGTATGCAATTTTAGGATTATTATAAAATAAAAGAACCAATAAAATCACGTGGAGTTATGGTTCTTGGACAAGGTACTTCATACAGACAGTTAACATGAATTTTACGAATCATTTGGACACTCAGATACTGACACAGAATATTTTAGTTACACGGTCGAAATCATTCACGTTATCCCGCCCCACAAATTTACTATGGGTAGACAGTCTCAATCTGATATTGAAGAAATTTCAAATAGGCTAGCCCTATCATTGTCACAACGATTAAAACAAGAACGCGTCATACATATCGAGTAAAAACAACAACAGCAATAACAACAAAAGTTTAAACAAGAAATTGATTCTTTCCTCCTTGATTGCCGAGCTAGATCACACAAGTAAATACTCAAAAAATGGAACAATATGACAGACGTATGTTCCATGATATATCGGGTATTCCTTTGTGATCCGTAGGGTTATAATCAAATAAACAACAGTCGGGGGAGTCTAGGAAACGGCATATTTGTACAAGAAAACATAACTCCCTTGAGTGAAAAGCTCAGCTTTGAAGCGCACCAACTGAAACATTTTGGAAAATTTAAAAAAATGAGTTGCAGAATAAGAGCGTTGCTTCCAGGAACTGAAGCAAAAGAGATCACCATAAAAAGCATGTTAGACATGGAATGCATCAGGAATGGGAAGCCCTTGTATATGCACTGACGTCGTGGCTTTTTTCCATACCTATCTTATTAACCCTATAAAACTGCATAATATAAATCTGACTTCATGACTTATGTCCCGAGCCTATGCGAGTATATGCGTATGTATATACATATGTTTTTTTCCAGTCATTTTGAGATTATGTAAAAGACAAGATAAAGTGCTGCCACACTGCAGTATCACGCCGTAGACACGTGGCATGATACCACACCCAGTCACATCTGACAATGGCCAAACCAGTCCTGGACCTATCCTTAAATTCTGAGCACTAAAAAAGGGAGTTATACCAGTACCATTTTTACGACTTCGATATGTCGCGGCCGGGGATCAAACCCACGACCTCTTGCTCCCGATGCCGACGCTCTAACCACTCGGCCTGTGGGGACGGTCGTTTATTTGTGAACAGGTATAAAAGAACTTGAGTATATGTGAGTGTGTATATATTTCGCCATATATATATATAAGCAATATGCTCGTGAGTATTACATAACTGCAGGCATGTTATGTACATATAATCATGGCAAAACATATGTATATAAATGTTCAAAGATTACTTATATTATTCTAGCACGAAATACTTGTAATGTAAGTATACAAACATAGCCACATTAACTCATATCGTAATCTTATCATGAGTCCGAATAAGAATATCCATAATCGTACAAAGACACATGAATATATATAATTGAAACATTTATGTACACATATTTATCAATATTCAATCACGCACACATATATTATAACCCTACATATGCCCCTATTCTCAAATATATAACATTACACACATACAAACATATATATACACATATACTCATATACCTATGCATGTCTATATCTTCTTAGTGTGCCAGATGAAAATTAAACTACTATGTTTGTGTATATGACTGAAACGAGGACCTGCGGGTCGGGTAGAAAATTAGCGGTACCCGGGTACAAACCCGATGTCGGTCATTTCTATTATGAAACATCATGTACTTCTTTTCTGTATAGCATATATATACGCCAGTGGCCAATTCATAATGATATTCTTTAACAGAGTTCTACACTATGTCAAGAAATTATTATCTTCACATGCTTCAAGATGGACACGTTTTTGTTGTGAAAAGTCCGTATCATATTAAGGACTATGTGACTGACTAAATTGCAAAATCACAAGTCCATGTACCGACCATAAAATGGTTGGCAAGCAAGAAGCAAAAGAATAAAATTGATTATATTTCAGTAACTATATCTTAATGTTTACCTCTTTATTAAGCCATGTTGCCGTTGTTTCTATATGTATTTTGGTGTACACAGGGACATAAGTTATTTTCGGTAAAAGTTTTCAAATCCTCTCATTCACTTGTGTCAAAAGGAGAACTAGTTTTACAATAGGGTAACAACAGTTCACATGATCGAGCCTTATTCTTTCAAAATATTATCATATATTATTTCAATTTGAAATGAATACAGACACCTTGAACAAATATGGTCCCCTCCATCTTGATTTGCACATGGATGCATACTCATTCATTCTAGCAACTTAAAGCAGTGTGTCATTAGCAAAGACTTGCAATTTATGAAATTGCATTCGTTGAGCAAATGTTTCGTACCTTTCGATCTTTTCTATATTTTTTTCGATTTCACATAATTTTTTTAATTAGTGTGTGTATATAATATTCCCATTTACACAGATCTTCCCGGAAATGAAGACCTCATCACTGAATCTTGTATTAATTCGCAGTACCACACTATTTGAGAAAGATCGTATTTTTTCTAGATATTGTATGAATAATGTCTTATTGGCAATTCGTATAATAATTTCATCAATATCTTATGATTTCATATGTTAAATATTTATATTTACAGATTTAGGATGAACAATCTGCAGAACTTTTTAACCGCATTTTCGTATCTCATTTCCGGAATAGCGAAACTTTGGGTTCGAGACTATAATTTAATGTGAAGGTCACCAGAGACAGAAGAAAAGAAAACGGCCCTATAGCGTTTTGTAACATTTAAGGCTAATGTATATTGAAGGGAAATATCGCATAAACGTTGGAACTTTTGTGTTAATTTTATTTTCACGTAGATCTCTACTTCGATTACTTAAAGCTTGGTGTTTTGCAGGTTGGCAAACTTTGTTTACATGAGTGTGTAGTTCATGATCCCAGGACCGGTCACCTAGTAATAAAAATATGGTGTATCGTGCTGCACATTGTTATTTGAAAATAAGTTTCGTCGTTTCTGATGGACATATTACGAATTCTGAAGCATTTAGTAATATAGTTTTTGTGGTTTACAAACTTCATTGTTTACTAGACAGGCCCTCTTCTATTTGCACATTTTGTATTTTTTACTTGTTTATGCCATATTATGGGATATTGATACATATAATCTGCAGAACGGGAGAAGCGACAGCAGAATTAAATTCAACCGTCCAAGTGGTTAACATTCTTACACAGTAAAGGTTAAATGAACAAAAAGTCATTTTTCGTAAAAAAAATAAAAAAAAACAAAAAAAAAACAACGTAATATTGAGAATTATTAAAAAAAAAAAAAGCACCATACCAAAATGCAGAGGCATGTTTTGGTAAAGGAAAATAACTGCAAGAATTTTTCATCTTGATACAAGACTGAAATATTTACTTGTCTTGTTTCGTAAACCTTAAGCGTATATAAATCTTTATGTGCTTAGTGTGTAGGGTAATTTTAACCTGCCTAGTGTGTTTACAAAGGCATTAAGACGAAACATAGGCATAATTTTCATTTTTAACAGCATTCATTTTTTTTCTTTGTAAACATTTACCTTTTATTAATCATAATGTCTGATCATAACCAGTTTCTTTGTTTAACTTTAATATCAGTTTTCTAAAAGACATTATCATTATTAACTTGCCAGTTTTTCAAGGAAAAATAAGAGGTATTGTTTTTTACGCATGAACTTCTAAACTATTAAAACTTCTGTCATCAAACTTCACATACGTGTCACTATTATAGGGGCTACATTCCCTTTAAGGGGCAATTCCGTTTAAAAAATCTTGTAACAGACGACCGTTGACATCCGCATGCGATGCGCTTGTGATAAAAGACAATAACTTATATAAGAGTTTTAACTTTACATCCATATTATTGTAATTAATTGTAAACCTTTGAAGTGAACACTTGAAAGTGTATATTCGACCTAACTATGGTATGTATTGGACACCATACATATTTAAGGAACTACTTCTTTTGTTTGTTTGTTTGTTTGTTGGGTTTAACGTTCCACCGACAGTATTTCAGTCATCTGGAGATGATGTCCACTTAAGACAGATATAGTGCTGCCACACTGCAGTATCACGTCGTAGACATGTGGCATGATACCACACCCAGTCACGTTATCCTGCCACCGGGCCAACCAGTCCTGCAACTACCCTTTTATGCTGAGCGCCAAGCAAGGGAGCTATAACAGTACCATTCTTTACGACTTCGGTATGTCGCGGCCGGGGTTCAAACTCACGACCTCCCGCTCCGGAGGCGGACGCTATGACCACTCGGCCACCGGGGACGGTTACTTCTTTTGTGTAAAGTTACATATTGGAAAATTGAACATTTTAATGGACATACACTGTTATTAGTTTTAAACAACTGATTTCATACATACGATTGAAAATTTAAGCTTTTGTTCACCTATAAGTATAATTCACCTATTGTATGCAGGTATTTATTTTGATATAAATTCACACAGTTGTTTAATATTTTGTACCAAATACATCAAATATTAATTCTTATATTTCATTAATATCTTTATCTTAAATTTGTTTTGTAATCAGCGTTAATGACGTATGCCTATAAAGCATATTTATAAAGGATAAAAGATATTTTTGTCTGAATATTTATAACCCAAAAAGTGTACCCATCAAGCCATATTATAAATTCAAGAGTAACATAGTCCTTAAAATATGTCAGTTATTACAGGTGGTAATTTTTTCTACATGTAATCATTTGTTTTGCCAGTATATTCAATATTTTGAATGTGGGCAGTAAACGGAAAAAAATGCACGGGTACCTGAGGGTAATATAACGGGTACTCGGGTAGAAAAAAATAGACTAGTTTCAGCCCTAGACTATTTGTATGTTCATATCAACACTATAATCATTATATATAATAATAACCTACCGGCGTTATTCGGTGTTAAATCTTTGTTTTGCCATATTTTCGCATCACTGTCCATTCATCAAAAGGAATACTCCTCACACCACGTTTATCCTTTTTTCACCTGTTCACTAGAATCATATTTATATTTCTATATGATTGTCTCATCTTTTTTTCCACTCTCTTCCATAAACACAGTATATTTTAACCAAAAGAATTATTTAAAATGTTCAAACATTCCATGAAATAATCTATCATGTACAGTGTACTTCCCATTTTCCTTATGTTTTCACTATACGTCATGAATACATAACTATCCAAAATAATGTTTTTTGTTTGTAAATCAGTCT
>CM037777.1:38207787-38257787 GCA_021229015.1 Solen grandis | reverse complement strand
TTACTATATATTGATTGCGGTAGGTCGGTGGTTCTACCCGGCTACCTCTGTGTACTCGGGGTCTTCCTCCACCTGTAATTAGCTGGACATCGCTATATGATTGAAATACTATCGCAGCGACGGTAAACCCCAATACAACAACAACAACAACAACTATATATTGAACATGAACATATATCACCTAATGAGTAAGGATAAATGATTCTACAAAGGGAAAAAGAAAGAGAACATGGGCTTTTTGAGAGTTTCAAAAACAAAGTTATTTATTAAGTCGAAAGCGATTTCTCATTTCATAACACAAAGCCTTCAAATCTATCATTTTGTAAAACAAACTACCAAAAACCAATTCTGACACCAGATGAATCTTCTGTGGTGTTTTATTTAAATTTGAATAAGATACACGGAATGTTCCCGGAATAAAATCAAGTTCAAATTGTACTTACAGTTAGAATATATTTAAAATTAGTGTTGGCATTGAATTGATACATGCTAACAATGTTCCATTTACATAGAATTGTATGTAGATTAACAGAACGAACAAAATGTAGCATAATATACAAAATTTTGTCATTCATTAAGATAAAGATGTTGCAAAAATGTTTCGTTTTTCAGTAGATTGAAAAAATGTATGGAACATTACAATTTTAAACTCACTTATCGTAAGAATGATTTTAGTTTCAATATTCCCCACTTATTACAACTATCAAAAGCCGGAGTCACGAGCCCCGATCCAGAATCGTTCATATGAGGAACCTTACAGCTGTCTAATGGTAGATTTATGGCTCTACCCGGATGTCCTCTGCATCCACTGTCCTCTTTAACCTGTAATAAAACGATTACTTTAGAACCGACATGCTCACGCAGTAACAACTATGAAGCAACAAGGTAGATGTATCAGAAATATCATGTGGCATTTCGAATATGAAATTTCAATTAAAATTAATAAACATGTGTCATTTGTGTGGATATACAATCCTGTATGATATCATTTCTTGTTTTATTTTGTGGCATATCAAATGTTACTTTATTCTTTACGCAATATATATCTTGTTTTATCTTACACAGACGCAATCATTAATATTAATCTTAAAAAAATTATAATGAGGAGCTAAGGTAAAAGAAAAAAGATTATAAAAAAACAAGAGCTGAATATCAAAGCGGCATACAATGCACGATCCATGCGCTCCGTGCATGGATAAGATCAACCCATTTGTCAACCATACTATCAAAGGATGAAGAAGAAAAGTGTCAGAACTGGAAAGTATAGTGAAAGTGTTTATTTTCATCCTAGATTTATCAGTTTATACTTTAAAGTTAATCTTGATCAGTATCATTAATCATATGAGATATCACCATAATTATAGTTTAATCTTAGTTCAAAAGATTGCTTATATTGTTTTTTCTCAGATATTAAAACGAACTGTTTTCAGCTAAATTGTTTTATAACTACAGCGGCCTTCTAGGAAATGTCACTGATTGATAGATACTTTCTTGTAATTCATATTAATCTATTTATTTTGAACCCATCATGTCAGGGTTGGAAAATACGGAAGTGTAGTCCATAAATAAGGGAATGATTAGACTGACGGTTGATGTTATTATAAGGGGAAAGAGTCATCAATCACTCTCCCAAAACAACGACATACTTTTCAACATAACGGAAAACTAAACAGGCTATACCAAGGCATACGAATGAGATCAAGTTTGATCAATGGGTATATGCTTTGTGTGCTAGCTGGCACATAAAGTGTCACGTGATCTCACAGCATGCATTTTTATTTGATTAGTGAGTACGTATACTAGACTAATACGTTTATTTTTAATTAATCTCTCGCCATTCCTTTAAATCATAGTCGCATACAATGTCAGACTATTAGGAACTTATAAAGTTATCGACACAACCTAAAGTCCCGGTGATCTTGACAGTAATATTCTTCGCAAAAACCATTATCCCGTTGTTGTCTCGACGCTCGTTATATTCATATTTAATAAATCTCAGACAAATAAAATATAAGCATATTCCTAAATGCTGACAGCGTGGCGCATTTGTGCCTTTTATTACCGGATTCACCATTATACCGGCAGACATGGTCATTATTATATATATCTAGGGAATTCTGGTTGTCTCTTAAAGCGTTTCTCCTTTCAGTCATTTATATATAACAGAAGACATTCATGTCGGGCAATTACTGAATTTTATAATTTTAGATGAATTTTTATCAGAAGCGTTATCATAGAAATGTTAATGAGTGTCTCTAACACCATCACACATAACCTTCATATATCTTATTTCCTATTTGAAAGCGATTGGTGATAATTAATAGACGTTTGGTGTGCAGTAAAATGTCATTCTTTAATTAATTGCGTATGCCTTCCCTGTGGGTAACTACGATTCATGCTGATGATAAGTGATCTAACACTCCACCTTCTACGTAAAACCTGCTCCAGGTCTCGGACGCCAATGACGTCATAACGTTGTCTTACATACGGACAGCCACCTGATGTTGATCTAAAGTCATACCCGATGGACGTCCCATAGGAAAGGGAAGTGTGTTCTTTTGAGTCATAAGATGATCTCTCTGACCACATCCGTTTGTTAAAACGTATAAAGGCATTCGGATTATGCACGTGCACGGCGTGATTATTGCAAGTTCGCACTGGAAACGTTCTATATTCAAGACAAACATGGAAATAAGTTTCAGTTTGACATTTTACTTAAATCAGCTCGTTCACAAGTGATCATTTGTTAAGAAATTGATTTAAACTATACATCTATACATATGTAATACGCGAATCGATACCTATCTTAAGACAACGATCACTCAATAAAACATTGAATTTCCGTGTTTTGAATTAAGATGGGAAGTTTCTCATCACAAGCCGTAACGTTACGAACGATATAAAACCTATAATTATAGTTTCTGGTCACTTGTGTTGTCACATTCACTCTTCATACAATAACAGGTTCAACATTTTGGTAACACTTACGAATTCGATACCCTGCACTCTCTTACACATCGGATTGCTTTACATTCACTATGTAGTGGGCTCAGAAAGTAGTTCCATCTATAAATAGAGACTGTGACGTCATTCAGACCGTTGTTGACATTTTGAATCCCACGTGTTACACGCTGTTTGTTCCTCAGCACAAGATTCTCGTCGTAATGTCGCACAATGCTATTCAGTCTGTCAATTTCATTTATTTACAATAGGACATCGTACGAAAGATATCAAGGCAATTTTCATTCGGTCAACGCAAGGAATGTAACCCCTCTCAAATCAATAACATACACAAGTACGATATCCGGCTGAAGCTGTAAATATTTACATCTGCGGATTGTTCCTATCTGCGTAATAAGGCAGGAAATAAGTTCCCAAAATAAAAACAAAGATATTATTTTCCATACGTTCATGATGATAAACATGTATTCGGGAGTATTTACCAGTATCTGACATGCGCCTCAACAACGCTAAGTTGTTCTAGACGTACAAATCAAAAGCTTTATTTACAACCGTGTGTACATTGTTCGTTATCCGTCCTAAATATACCAGTTATTGCATCCGTAGCAATTTTGTTATTGATATTTCAAAATCAATATTTTTTTCCATTTAATTTGTCTGTTTGCAATGAATTCATACCAATTCTTATCCTCTATTCATGATAAAAATAACATCACAAAAGCGGCCAATAAAGGATTGTTTCTCTTACACGATTTCATATTCCTTGATGTATAACGTAATTGATCTCGGCGTTTAGATGGACATATCGTTTACAAAATTGCTGACCCTAACTTAGCCCTTATAAATATTGTCAAAGCCATTAATGAGTCTCAGTCTCAGACCACAATCCATAAAACGCCATTTTGAGACAGATTCGTTTTAAAGACGTTGTAGTTGTCACAGCTAGCCAAATAAGCAGAAAACAACGATTGCGCTTGCAGTCACGTCAATATTTTTAAAATGTTAATGATAACAACAAGACCTTTTAAATTAAGATGAGTGACAGTTTGCCATCTACTGACACGTTTTATTGTGCTGACATCTTTATGTTTTGAATGTTAACTTGATGATTTCTCTTGAAAATCACCCATGGAAAAAATCTGAATCGGAGAATATCTTTATTTCTATCTATGCCCTAAAGCTTATTGAGATATTTGATGACACTTGCATGTATTGCCTTCTAATATGCCCAGCGGTAGTGTACTGAGTATAGATATGGATTTGGAAAAAAACTGTACGGGGTTTAGCTTTTATATGTACTGGGGATAGCCATGTCTGAAGTCGAGAGGGGGTTGATTATTGTTAAAACGGTACATGCAATAGATATTTCAAGATATGGAAAACTATGGTGGACATACTTAGACATACTTACCGGTGTGTCTAAGAGATAAGATATGCGGTTGGATAAAATTTTCGAAGGATTTGTTGCTTATGTATATAGCCAAGGGAAATAACATCACTAAGCCCATCCCGGCTTCTCCATGCTTAATATAGTTTCCATTGACAATGCATTTCTCATACGTGCACTTATCTCCGAAAAGCCGTTAATTTGGACTCAGAAATTTATATTCGAATTGATCAGTTGATTGTTCCTTAGCAAACTATCTTACAATATTAAGGAATAACAAATACGATATATTGTCCAGTTTTGTCCAAAAACTTTTCTTTAGAAACGACTTTTTTAAATTCAATGAAATGATCCAACTTCCACATTTAATCCATTCTCGGATTTTTAGGGAGGAGTTTGGGGATCATGACCACCCTCCCCTTTGATTTGGTTCTTCAAATAAAAGTAAAGAATAAATAAATCCCATACCCAACCCCCTCGAAAAAAAAATCATTTTCATTAAATTTAACCAAGGCATCGACTTGGTGTGCTGTTTTCTGCTCATTTGGGCTGCTTTACCCGATGTATGATAATCCACCGTGGTTGTTGGCGGGAAATTTATGTGAATGGTGTTAGACATATTCCGGTATGAGGACATCGTGCTTTGAAAAAGGTTGGAGGCACCGCTCTGCTCTTGTCATCAATCTGTCCGGTCGTTTCAAATCTTGTGTTTCGCATATCAACAAAATTATATGAAACTTACGGGAAAATCACCAGAATGGCAATTTTTGCACATATAGTTTCGTTTTGTAATTCGTCATGTTATAGCAAAGTAATTGTCCTATACTTTATGAAAATTGAGCTATGAAGAACTAGCCATGTCCAATGGACAAAGTTCATTTTTTGAATAACTTGGTCATTTAATAACTTTCCTAAATAATCCTTTCTTATCACTTTTAGTTTTAATTTATATAGTATACAGAACATGTTTTGAGTATAAAAAAAATACCGGTTTCACCACCGTAGGTCATGGAGTAATTTAATTTCGACTTTAACTCAATGGTTTTTACCACTACATAGCTGGTAAATATGTTTGTTATAAAAAATCTTTATGATCACCAGTGTCATTAAAATTGAAAAAAAAAACAACTGATAATGAGTGGCAATGACAATGTGTGAGATTTTAAAAGATATTTTAGCATCTCCATTGTTTAATTCCTCTGATTCACCGCCGAATCACACACACACACACTCTCTCTCTCTCTCTCTCTCTCTATTACTGGTTCAGTTTTGATTAACCATTGATTTATTTCAGTCTTTTATTACGATTCTTTTTACCTTAAAATTAGACATGTTGATGCATGAGGCTTTCGTAAGTAGGAATAAGACTAACCATTTATCCCAGTTATTACCCATTTAGAGTGAAATGCTCTATAGCCACCAGCTTTATCGTCTGTCGAGGGTATCCTTAAACCGTGATATCGTAATTTGTATCATACGCCAGACAAATTCAGAAATGTACATCATTATTTATTCATAAGAATGAAACGTATCAAAGGTTCACAGCCTTATACATATATATTATCTATCCAAGTCTGCGGTTCTTTGAATCTAGTCAAAACAGTCTGTAACTCGACCATGTATAAAGTGATATTTCTCTATAGAACATAAAACATGCATAACATGTCATCGTAAATCGATACCGTGGAATAGTAAAACCGAAAAACATCTTGGAGCATGTGCGCATAAAGGACAGAAGCTTAAATTTGACTTGTCCACCGCACAGGGGTTTGTAGTTGCATGGAGCGAATCCTATCGTATAAAAAAAGGAAGGGAGAACACTGTTTTGAGACAATATGTAGGAAATCGCGTATTAATACAAATATAACGTTGAAGATGGACAAAGGTGAAATGAGAGAAATAAAAATCCACAACATCAACATTATGGAAGCGGGCTTTCTCTCATTAGTATGCTATCGAGTTTTTAATGGCCCAATCGAACTTGACAACATTAGCCGAAAACAGTACCCCATCTGCCCTCCTACACCTACCGCCGCTTACCATAATGTACGATATGATTCGCCTCTTGCAATTTCGAGCCCCTGCAGTCTTCAGAAGATGACAGAGTGTTATATTTTGTTACACGGATCTTCCATACGGACTAAGCTAAATCCGCGTACTGAAATAAAGCAATTAAACCATTTTTGTTTTTGTATTCTCTTATTCATGTTAAGTTTATGTTTGTTATTACAAAAAAAATATTTTAGCCCATGTACATAATTTTCTATGAAATAAATCGCGTGTCTCTATTTATTTAATGCTTTTCGGTGTATTATTGGGAAAATCTGTTCACTGTTTCAAACCTTTAAACGGTTCTTTTCTCTTACTTTGTAACCGGACTACATTTTTTTCAATGGAATGTAATTCTTAATGCATCTCTTGAGGAGAAAGATCAATATCTTCCTACTCACTCGATGAATTAAAATTGATATTCCACTGCAACCAGCAATTATCCTCTATATAAACTTTCTTTTTCAAAACGCATTACTAAAATAACACATTTCCAGCATTATCGTACGATTATTTGTAAATTGCAGGTTGGTTCATTCTTAATAATCATACATAATTTCTAGTTTAGATTACAATTACATTTAAGCGGATGCACATATTGCAATACGTTTTAGAAACACGTTTTCAGCGTGGCCATACTACGAGGTATATGACATTATTTAAATCTATTACATGTAGCATATATATTAATTTGCCTCGATTGGAAAAAGAGAATTGCTTTAAGTATTTTATTTTTTCACCAATGATCTGGGACGTGCGCATGCGAAGCGGAAAATTGTGCACTACACAAAAGCCATAATGATTCTTTTGTCAGAAGTACAGTATTTGCTAAAATTCGGTAAAACATTATTACCGATGAGCTTTACGTGTTAGCAAACAAAATTTCACGAACTCGAAAAGTTTTCCCGAATGTAAGGAACAATCTACATCTGACAAAAGTATCATTGAGACCTATGTGTAAGGTACAATTTTCAGCTTCGCATGCGGTAAATACCATATAAATTGATAAAGAAATAAAATACTTACAATAGTTTTTTCCCTCTGAATCGATGCAAAATATTTTTTTCGCTATAGCTTACAATGACATCATATACCACGCAGTATGGTCACACTGTTTTTTTTTTCTAAATAATCATTAGATAACAAAAAAGGGAGTTTATTAAGTAAATGAATGTTTGAATCGCGGCATACAGCGGAAGCATTTTTTTATATCGGAAGAATGTATAATGCGGTATACTGCAGAAGCAACAGTACATTTGGATCAAAATCAAAAACATACATATCAAAACTGGATAGTTCAATAGACACACCTTTGCAAAAGAGACTATAATATAGATAATCATATCATTTTCAAAAGAACAATAATTCGTGAGTATTCAATGTATATATGGTACATATTCAAGACCAACGTTATCAGAAACAGATGCGCTTTTTTGACATAAAATGTATAATAAATCATTAAACAGTATAATACTTAAGCATATCCTTAAAGATCAAGTTATTTCCTCATACATTTTTAATTACTGAATTCTTTATCACACGTCGAACGGCTATGATAATCATTGGTATATTTCTTTGCATATCACCCCACTCCAAACAAACAAGAAAACAAAATGCATTGCAAATTTACCCAGGCATGTTGAACCGATTCCCTATAAAATTCTAGAATTTATGTATGTCAAGTTTGCTGGTACTGACTGTTGGGTGATTTTGAAAGCCACTAGTGTAATCAGCATCAGTTGGAAAAACATTATTGTGAATAATGTAAACGCTAATCACAGCAGTATTTCTCAAGAGAAAACACATTATTATTACTTGTAAGTCCAGACAAATCAGGTTTCAACAGATATCTGACAATTTGAGAGTCCTAATGCTTTCGGTTGCAAGATGGGCAACTTCACACATATACCAAAGCTTTATTGGTAAGACTTGTCTGAAATTTGCTGAGAAACAATTGAATCTTGCAGGGATTGTGTTTATATTTGGCCGTCTGATTGTTCAAGAGTCCTTCCATTCTTTCCTTTCAATGATAACACATTTCATATGCAGAAATTCCTCTAAAAAGTACCGAAACTAGCTACAATCATAAATCGCTATTATAGCGTACAATTTGTTTTTAATTTGGTAATAACAATCTGTACCATAGCTATAAAATGAAGCCTTTAAATTGGTTTGTTTATAAGAATTTATGTTGTATTACTAACACTGCTGTCACACATACAGTAATTGAGCGAATTCCGATCGGAAATGGTGATTTTCAAATAACTGTATCTGTTTTTATTTATGGATGAATTTTCTTAAAGGAACTATTTTTGGAAACTGGAAACTGGATTTTGTATGGGTAAAAAGTGTATAGGCATTAGTGTGGTTAAAGGTTTATAGAAAATTCCGACGTTCCATAAATTCACCGACGCGTGTTATACGTTCAAATGAAAGTGATATCGCTAAATTATGTGGCAATTGTGGTGACGTGTACAGCTCACATTGAAGAGTTCCGGATAGCTATATTCTAATAGGTTTTCGTATACAGTTCCCCGGATAGCTATATTCTAAGTTTTCGTATACAGTTCCCCGGATAGCTATTAATAGTTTTCGTATACAGTTCCCGGATTAATAGTTTTTAGAGTTCCCCGGATAGCTATATTCTAATAGGTTTTCGTATACAGTTCCCCGGATAGCTATATTCTAATAGGTTTTCGTATACAGTTGCCCGGATAGCTATATTCTAATAAGTTTTCGTATACAGTTCCCCGGATAGCTAATAAGTTTTCGTATACAGCTCCCCGGATAGCTATATTCTAATATGTTTTCGTATACAGTTCCACGGATAGCTATATTCGAATAAGATTTCGTATACAGTTCCCCGGATAGCTATATTCTAATATGTTTTCGTATACAGTTCCACGGATAGCTAATAAGTTTTCGTATACAGCTCCCCGGATAGCTATATTCTAATATGTTTTCGTATACAGTTCCACGGATAGCTATATTCGAATAAGATTTCGTATACAGTTCCCCGGATAGCTAATAAGTTTTCGTATACAGCTCCCCGGATAGCTATATTCTAAATGTTTTCGTATACAGCTCCCCGGATAGCTAATTCGAATAAGATTTTATACATTCCCCGTAGCTATATTCAATATGTTTTCGTATACACGTTCCACGGATAGCTATATTCGAATAAGATTTCGTATACAGTTCCACGGATAGCTATATTCGAATAAGTTTTCGTATACAGTTCCCCGGATAGCTATATTCGAATAAGATTTCGTATACAGTTCCACGGATAGCTATATTCGAATAAGTTTTCGTATACACTTCCCCGGATAGCTATATTCGAATAAGATTTCGTATACAGTTCCCGGATAGCTATATTCGAATAAGTTTTCGTATACAGTTCCCCGGATAGCTATATTCGAATAAGTTTTCGTATACACTTCCCCGGATAGCAATATTCGAATAAGTTTCGTATACATTCCCGGATAGCTATATTCGAATAAGTTTTGTATATATTCCCCGGATAGCTATATTCGAATAAGATTTCGTATACACTTCCCCGGATAGCTATATTCGAATAAGTTTTCGTATACATTTCCCCGGATAGCTATATTCGAATAAGTTTTTGTATACACTTCCCCGGATAGCTATATTCGAATAAGTTTTCGTATACACTTCCCCGGATAGCTATATTCGAATAAGTTTTCGTATATATTTCCCCGGATAGCTATATTCGAATAAGTTTTCGTATACAGTTCCCCGGATAGCTATATTCTAATAAGTTTTCGTATACAGTTCCCCGGATAGCTATATTCGAATAAGTTTTTGTATACACTTCCCCGGATAGCTATATTCGAATAAGATTTCGTATACAGTTCCCCGGATAACTATATTCGAATAATTTTTCGTATATATTTCCCCGGATAGCTATATTCGAATAAGTTTTCGTATACACTTCCCCGGATAGCTATATTCGAATAAGTTTTTGTATACACTTCCCCGGATAGCTATATTCGAATAAGTTTTCGTATACAGTTCCACGGATAGCTATATTCGAATAAGTTTTCGTATACAGTTCCCCGGATAGCTATATTCGAATAAGTTTTCGTATACACTTCCCCGGATAGCTATATTCGAATAAGTTTTCGTATACACTTCCCCGGATAGCTATATTCGAATAAGATTTCGTATACAGTTCCACGAATAGCTATATTCGAATAAGTTTTCGTATACAGTTCCCCGGATAGCTATATTCGAATAAGTTTTCGTATACAGTTCCCCGGATAGCAATATTCGAATAAGTTTTCGTATACATTCCCCGGATAGCTATATTCGAATAAGTTTTCGTATACAGTTCCCCGGATAGCAATATTCGAATAAGTTTTCGTATACACTTCCCCGGATAGCTATATTCGAATAAGTTTTTGTATATATTTCCCCGGATAGCTATATTCGAATAAGATTTCGTATACACTTCCCCGGATAGCTATATTCGAATAAGTTTTTGTATATATTTCCCCGGATAGCTATATTCGAATAAGTTTTCGTATACAGTTCCACGGATAGCTATATTCGAATATGTTTTCGTATACACTTCCCCGGATAGCTATATTCGAATAAGTTTTCGTATACACTTCCCCGGATAGCTATATTCGAATAAGATTTCGTATACAGTTCCCCGGATAGCTATATTCGAATAAGTTTTTGTATACACTTCCCCGGATAGCTATATTCGAATAAGTTTTCGTATGTATACAGTTCCCCGGTTAGCTCTATTCGCTGAATATATGTCTCGTACTAAATGAGGAGTTGTATTCGGGTAATTTGTTGTTGTTTTCTGAAAGCACACCCCTTCCCCCCGCTTCCAGTTATCTGATGCAAGATAAAATTCATTTAAGTGTATTGTATATACAAAAACAAACCAACGATATGTGCATTCAGGAATACAGTAGCAATGTAGTAATTGTCTGACTGGTTGTCTATCTGGGTGGATTTAAGAATTAAGTCATCCCCTTCCCCGTAAAAGACCAATGCTTCTTTCACATCAAGCAACGTAAATTGCGGATAGCGAAATTGGCTGGTTCGGTGGCATTACGAAATGCAGTGTGAAATAATGCGAATACAATACGCAACAGTCCGAAACTTTCCGACACTGTCCGGAAAAGAATTTTCAAAAAGAATAATCATGTTTAGTTTTTGGCTATCAACTGTATGAATTACAACGGAGTCAAAAGAAAAATCACCTTTAAACTTATATGTTAAAGGTCAGTTCAAATACATTTATAAAATCAAATTGGTCAGGTGCGGCGTATGAATATACTAAAGGCATACGCGCCCATTACCCCATTACACTAAAACTCACATTCAGGGGCGGTTAACTGAAAAAGTAGCATATTGATTCCTAATTTTCCCCACACATTTGTTTCTAGTGTAATCTTAATCATGCAAAGTTTAAGAAAATTATCATGGCCTTAATTTTCATTCTTTGTCTATATCGTAAAAAAACTGAAAATGGCGTGTATGCCTTTAACACCAAACTTTAAGCAGCTTAGTGATTGACTTTATTTTCAGTAAATCAACACACGTGTACGTACGTCATGTTAATTGCTAATTATACTCGTACATATGACGTTACTCATATGATGATCCCTGACTATATGTTGCAGTTCATGTTAACAAGATACTTATGACGTTACTCATGGTGACTCCTGACTACATGTTGCTGTTGATTGTAACTGACTACATATGACATTATGCACGGTGATCCCTGACTGTATGTTGCTGTTGATTGTTTCTGACTACATATGACATTATGCACGGTGATCCCTGACTGTATGTTGCTGTTGATTGTTTCTGATTACATATGACATTGTGCACGGTGATCCCTGAATGTATGTTGCTGTTGATTGTTTCTGACTACATATGACATTATGCACGGTGATCCCTGACTGTATGTTGCTGTTGATTGTTACTGACTACATATGACATTATGCACGGTGATCCCTGACTGTATGTTGCTGTTGATTGTTTCTGACTACGTATGACATTATGCACGGTGATCCCTGACTGTATGTTGCAGTTGATTAGTACTTACTACATATGACATTATGCACGGTGATCCCTGACTGTATGTTGCTGTTGATTGTTACTGACTACATATGACATTATGCACGATGATCCCTGACTGTATGTTGCTGTTGATTGTTACTGACTACATATGACATTATGCACGGTGATCCCTGACTGTATGTTGCTGTTGATTGTTACTGACTACATATGACATTATGCACGGTGATCCCTGACTGTATGTTGCTGTTGATTGTTACTGACTACATATGACCTTATGCACGGCCTGACTGTATGTAGCTGTTAATGATCACTGATTACATATGGCTTTACGCACGGTGATTTCTTACTATATGTTGCTGTAGATGGTTTCCGTGTATGGCATTGGCTCTGAGTTTATATGATATCGCTTATGATAATAAATGATTTTAAATGCCTTAGACAAATGATGAGTATATATTCATCATACATGATATCACTGATAATGATTTTGGTTATTCTACTTGATTAAAGCAAATTTTCGAATTAAAAGAATTCTTTAAGATGATCTTACGTAGTTCATTTAGTTTTTAAGTTTCTTAATTTTGATGACTACTTAGCGATGATGACTGGTGAAGTCTGTTGGTAATGATTTTTGATGGTGATGGTCAGCAACGGAGGTTAGTTAAAGTAAGATGATGATGATGATGATGATGGACGATGTTGAATTATTTGTTTCAGGGTTTCGTCCCTATTGAATAGTATTTCAGTTATAAAAGAACGTTACGGAGACTATACGCGTGGTCACGGTGATGTTCCAGAGTAGAACCAGTACTGCGGCTATTCGAATACCTTGCTGGCTGACTGTTCAGCATGGCATACGTCTTTGATCAGCTGTAGATGTTCTTCTTCGTACGCCTGCTGGTACGTACTGATGGATGTACGGTACCAAAACTACAAGTCTCTTCCTCAACGGGGGACATGAAATTATTTGTCCAAATGACTCACATCTGGGTACTTGTTTTCGTATTATTTCATTTATATCATCAATTTGATCAAATAGTATACGATCTGTATTCGACTTTGCATATGCTTTTTTTCGTATACAGCTTCAGTGCTGTTCACCGAATAGAGCTACTCCGGGGAGTTTTATGTGAAGTGAGCTTTTAGAGCGCGACAGTGACGTTCGAAGTGCCTATACTGACGAACATCCACAGCATTAGTCAACACAGGATTGAACCACCAGGAATGCAATTATGAAAAACTAGTTCTTTGAATTCAATTCTTTTTTTCGTACAAACATAGAACATATTTGAAAAATCAGAATTCCCCCCCCCCCCCTCCTCTCTCTCTCTCTCTCTCTCTCTCTCTCTGTGACGTAGACCTTTTATTGCATGGAATTCTACAAATATCCACAAATAGTTCATACCATGGTGTCATGTGCATCATAATACATTTATAAATAAAAGTAAACTTATTAATTAAGGTCCAGATTGATCATTTTTTAAATCGAATTCATATGTTTTTCGTACGAACAGGACGGCGTCTAGACTTAAACTGGAAGAAGTAAACAGGTCTGGATATTTATTTGAAACATTTACGCTGTTTACAAATTCCCTTTCATCTGCAATGCGCATAGACAAAGGATATACTGAAGAAGTTACAAAGGATAATTTGTCTTTTAACAAGAGAGAAAAGTCCGAGGACGTACCATATGCAGCTACATTTCATTGGCAATGCCCGGTATAATTCATTGATTTACATTGACCAATCCGTGACTGGGGAAAATTCCAAAAGTATGTTTGTTTCCTTTTGAAATTATACACGAGCATGTACTCGTTGATTAACGTAGATTTACGTCTCATTTCGGAGTTAAATGATCTATTAATTTCCACACCACTTTATTGGCTAAATTCTATTCCATGCAGGTGTTTTAATGGAAAATTATTCAGCCGAATAATTTGTTCTACAACTCAAAATTGTTGTTGTTTTCTCTCTCTCTCTCTCAGTTTCATTTAATGATTTATATATTATCCAATGTGAGTTATTGCAATGTTGAAATAAATGTTAATTGAGAATTGTTGCGGTTTGTAAAATAAGATCATTACATATTTCCATAATCAATTCATACAAGTTTTGTTTATTAAGTTTTTTAAGTTGTTTGTTATACGAATTATTTTCATACCTAAAATATTTGGCACGTGCCATGTATGATAAATTTATTGCAATTGCAATGCCTGACCCCTTCTTGACCATATGTTGTCACACTGCAGTATCACGCCGTAGACATGTGGCATGATACCACACCCAGTCACATTATCCTGACACCGGGCGAACCAGTCCTGCAACTTATTGCTGAGCGCCAAGCAAAGGAGTTATATGAGTTCGGCTTTGCTGTGTCGCGGCTGGTGATCTCACCCACGACCCCCCGACACCTTTTTAGCTCACCTGAGCACTTTGTGCTCAAGTGAGCTTTTAGGATCGCCCGTCGTCGTGCGTCGTCCGTCGTGCGTCGTCAACAATTTTCTTTAAACGACATCTCCTCTGAAACCGCTGGACAGAATTTAATGAAACTTGGCAGGAATGTTCCTTGGGTGAGGCTCTACAAAAGTTGCTAAAATAAAGATGATCCATGAAGAACTCTGGTTGCCATGGCTACAAAAAGAAAAATAATTTGAAAACTTTAAAAATCATCTCCTTCAAAACTACTGGCCAGATTTCAAAATAATTTGGTACAGATGTTTCTTGGGTCAACCTCTACCAAAGTTGCAAAAATTATTCCGATCCGTAAAAAAACATGGCCGCCAGGGGCGGGGCTTATTTGCCTTATATGTATATAGAGAAACCTTTAAACAACATCTCCTCTGAAACCACTGGACAGAATTTGATTAAACTTGGCAGGGATAATCCTTGGGTCAACCTTCACAAAAGTTGCTAAAATAAACTTGATCCATGTAGAACTCTGGTTGCCATGGCAACAAAAAGAAAAAAAATGAAAACTTTAAAAATCATCTTCTTCAAAACTACTGGCCAGATTTTAAAATAAATTGGTACAGATGTTCCTTGGGTCAACCTCTACCAAAGTTGCTAAAATTATTCCAATCCGTAAAAAAACATGGCCGCCAGGGGCGGGGCTTATTTGCCTTATATGTATATAGAGAAACCTTTAAACAACATCTCCTCTGAAACCACTGGACAGAATTTGATTAAACTTGGCAGGGATGATCCTTGGGTCAACCTTCACAAAAGTTGCTAAAATAAACTTGATCCATGTAGAACTCTGGTTGCCATGGCAACAAAAAGAAGAAAAAATATGAAAACTTTAAAAATCATCTTCTTCAAAACTACTGGACAGATTTCAAAATAAATTGGTACAGATGTTCCTTGGGTCAACCTATTTATCTCAGGTGAGCGATTTAGGGCCATCATGGGCCTCTTGTTTCATCTTGCGGTATGATAAGTTTTCTTAATCCGATTTTTCAGTTTAATGGCTTATCCGTGACCCAGCCTTCTGAGGTATTATTGACAGTCTTTTTTTCTTTTATTTTGTTGATTTTGATTAAAATGAAAAAAGTATTTCGCACTACCGGATTGATTGAATGATTGATTTTTTATTAAAGTTTAACTGTGTGGTATTATTCATATTGAAAATTGAAACGTTTCAACTTTGCATACAATGCTTGAAAAGCAAACCTGGAGCTTTCGTCTATATACTACAGACTTTGTCAGCAGAAAGAAACACCGCCCGAGGATGTCAGCGATGTTAACGTTGATTCCCAGATGTACAACAGGTTATGCTGGCCAACGTCTCGATTGAGGGATGGTTTTATAGCTAATTGGATTCAACGTTAACATCGCTCTCGTCCTCGGGTGGTGTTAACCCCAGTAGAGTCATTCTGCTCACAAAGTCAGTAGTATACAAACGAAAGCTCCAGGTTCGCTTTTGAAGCACTTTGTGTACGAAGTTGTAAAGTTTAAATTTTCAATGTGAACAATACCACACAGTTAAACTTTCAATATAAACAATTCCACACAGTTAAACTTTCAATATGAACAATACCACACAGTTAAACTTTCAATATGAACAATACCACACAGTGTCATCGACCAGACATCAAATTTAAATGTGAAGAAGAAACAAACAATTTATGGCTTTTTTTTTTTTTTTTTTTTTTGACACTAACACAATGCGGAAAGAGAATGGAAATTTGAAAACAACTGTTTACCGCAAACCGACTCCCACTGATCAATACCTTGATTCCAACTCTTGACACCCTGAAGAACACAAGTAAGGAGTATACGTACATCACACGGGCAGTAACGGAAAAGTCAGACATTAAAGGTAACATCACACTTCCATACCTTTAAGAACTCTGATCAACTTAAACGGATTTTCAAAAAAATAACACGGAATGAATGTAAATTTCAAACCTCACAAGACACTCAATCAACTTTTGGTCCATCCCAAGGACAAATAAAAAAAAGAGGAAATGTGTGGACCAATTCATCACATTAAGAGCGATAGAAAAAGTAATTACAGCATGTGGCAAAGATTATATCGGCGAAACAGAACGTACACTCAATGCCCGTTTTAGAGAACATCGCAGACCAAGTTCCAGTACAAGTGAGGTATCACGGCACATACACTTAGACAATCCATGACATTTAGTGAACATAGACATGATCAAAATCCTTGACAGGGACCCGCCTTGGTATGAAAGGGGAATACAAATCCGTGCTATAAACCACCCCTCAACCGAGACGGGGGCCGGCATAACCTGTCGCACGTCTGGGATTCAACGTTAACATCGGTCACGTCCTCGGGCGGTGTTAATCCCCAGTTCTGCTGACGAAGTCTGTAGTATACAGACGAAAGCTCCAGATTCGCTTTTCAAGAACTTGGATTGAAACTGCCACACTGCAGTATCACGTCGTAGACATTTGACATGATACCACACTCATTATCATGACACCAGGCCAACCAGTCCTGGAACTTCCCTTTTATGCTGAGCGCCAAGCAAGGGGGTTATACCAGTACCATCTTTTACGACTTTGCTGTGTCGCGGCCGGGGATCTAACCCATGACCCCCCGACACCTTCTTTCATCTTGCGGTATGATAAGTTTTCTTAATCCGATTTTTCAGTTTATCCGTGACCCAGCCTAATGAGCTATGATTTACACGTCTGTTTATTTTGTATTTTGTTGATTTTGATAAAAATGAAACATGTATTTCGGACTACCGGATTTAAATTATAATCCACTTTTTTTTTACATTATTTGAATCATTCATGTTTACGTTACAAATATATTGTACAGTTACATTTATATATTTGCAGTATTTTGGTACTGTTTTACATATTTTGAAATATTTTGCCACTGAAATATGTTTAAACTAAACCCGATAACTAGTGAGATGATAAACTGCTAGATTAATCCCAATGTTTTGAAAAAAGATTATATTATCCCTCAGTTTCCTTCTTTATTTCTCCTCGTCAGGACTTAGAATATCTATCAAATTTTGACTGTATTTGTTGCGCTTGACCTGATCGAGTTGCAAACACCAAATAACATAAATTTATCGTTCTTGTTATTTTATGGTTCAAAACATGTTCTCACCAGGGATACACGGAAAAGTAACCATTATACGACAAATATATTCCGGTTGATCACCCGCAGAATCATCGAACCAGTTTAATTGCCATTCTACTGACAACATCATGTCTAGACTGGACCTAAATCTAGGGAAATCTAAAATTATAAATAAGATGTTACCGTTGACGCAGAAGATTTAAAGAGAAAGTGCTTTTTTTCTATTCTCCTGTTATTAAACATTTTGATAATTTCGCTACGCTAAACAAATATAACATGCTTTTATATATAAAGCGAATTAAGTGTTGGCAATACAGAAATGTTTATTTGACGCATTAGCATTGTAAGTGCTTTTTAATAGCCATTACGTCTCAGGCAGATTGTGCATCTTGATGCGTTGATGTAATGCAAATGACATTGTAAAATAAACAAAACGATAAATGGCATAAAAATGAGATGAATGCCTCGAGAGAATGTTGAAATAACTGTATTGTAATAAAACTAACTTCGGGATGTCTTTCGTAATGGTAGTTTTCCGTCTCGTTGCGTATATAAAGCTTTATGAAGCTTGACCTACACGACGTGAGACAAATTTAAAGTTATATCGATGATAACCGTTCATGGAAGCATAAAGATAAGAGAACTTTATGGCGAAAAGTCAGGCATTCCATCCTCCACAATGACATTCAACAGATTTTAAGAATCTCATTTGAACAGCACACTGGTTCTGTGCTCAGCGTATTGTGGTATTTCAAGAACCGGTTAGCATGGCATTAGGTGTAACACGACCTGCTAGCACAGTGAGATTGCATCATTAAGTCAGAGTCTATAGATTAAAGATGTCCTGCCTACCGTCGAGACTTTATAACCAAGCAAGAACTTTAACATGTTTGACCTGTCACTGAAATATTGCATTGAGATATAATGGCCTTTGACACAGCAGTCTTCGTTTTTTTTTGTTTTTTTTTTTTTTTTTTTTTTTTTTTGTTGTTGTTTTTTGTTGTTTTTTTTTCTTTTTTGTTTTTTTATTGGCCAATAGTCTTGACTTGATTAACTTCCATACGATCAAATGATCCTAAATCTCTACCTTAACCTTGCTCCCATAATTAGTTGTTGTTGTTGTTGTTTTCGTTATTATTAATTCATAGGGTATTTCTTCAGTCCCCTTTAATACGATAGGAAAATGTATTCTATTTCGACGCTCAAAAGACATTGCTTAGAGTCAACTATAAACGTTTGTTTCATGAAAACACAAGCTTCTGTAAATATTCACTAAATGAATAAAACATTTCACCAGGAATTCGTTAATACTCGCAAGTACCTTAATTCAAAATTGATTTTCACTTGTTACATGAACCTAACATACTGCAACAAAGCAATTTTTTAACAATCTGTTTCATAAGTAATACTGACATAGATAATAAAACATAACAATACTGAATATATAACTAATATTTACGATGGTGTGCGGGCACCTGAGGACCTGCTTACGACTGCCGTTGGGCGTCCGTAGATTTCTGTGGGTCTGAAAAGGTTAAGAACTAAGAGCAGCCGCACGGCAGCCACAAGGCAAACATACACTTGATGAATGATCACCGTGAATTGCTCTACGCTACGGTAGCTCGACTTGCTACGGTACCCGTATGGCTAAAAAATCGTTTTCAATCCGCCCTATAATTCTAGGGTGTCCTAGGGAGACCATGCAGTCGCCGCAGATATCTCTTGTTTTTTAGGGGTGTATGGCCACCGTATCCTCGCCGTAGAGCAAATGTGTGAAAGGTCTTTGGAATATTTCGCCTCTGAGATGGACATGACTTCTTAAGAGGACCTGTTAAGAGATTTCATCTAAGGTGTCAATTCAATCACTTGTATATGTTTTGAAAAATGTCTAACGTTGCAATATGATTTTTTTTTTTAAATTTTATAATCATCGTAACAAAACTGACTTATTACAGAAAAGTTATAATATGGCTTATATGGTTTCTCGTTATGTCATTTGTCTAGACGAAAATAATTGTTGTACCAAAGGCATGTGTCTGAAACATCACTTACTTTAATAGGAGTGACAATTTTCATGGGAGAAGTGCGATTCCTTATAAATGTGTTTCACATATTGTCGCTTTGGAATCGTTCGGTAGACAATCAGACAGAAAGTTCATATCTGAGACTAAGTTCCTGTCTACACGAAAACATTCCAAGCGTTTTGTTGGTTGAAGTAATCCATCTTTCATGAAATTGTAATCATGGTCCATGAAGTGATCGTGGGAATTTTTGTTGTAAATGCAAGCCTTTACTGACTTTGAGCAAAAGACCTATAATTCCAAATCAGTGAATGCTTACATCTGCACAATTTCCAAGCCGGAGATCTAGCTCAGATCTCTGCCACAGTACGTTTAGAAACAGATAAGTTTCGTGGTAACTCAGTGTGGCAGTGATTGATGCGGAGTTAATCCACTGCGCCTAAGTTTTTAAAGAAAACACATCATTTCAAATATTTATCGACCAACAACCTAATGTTGTTTTTTACTTGGTATTTGATATTGATAAGATACGAAGAAAATCTGCATGAAGCGGTGGACTATTTCTTACATCCACGCCCGAACGACCGAGCTATATTTTTTATTTATTTATTTATTTATTTATTTATTTATTTATTTATTTATTTATTTATTTTCATTAAATATTGGAGTTTCATTCAAACTACCAAACATCACTTACCTCGAGATTCTCATTCTTACTTTGGTTATATAATATATAGTACTCTAGAAGCATGCGATGCCCTGAAAATGTTTAAATGCAGAAAATATGTAAGAAAAAAAGCATGTTTTTACTTCTTTGCGTGCTTCAATTGCCATATGAAAAAAATCCTTTAAAAGACTTATTAAACAAAGATTGGCAACTAGTCTAAATCTCACAAAAGCACGTAACAAATTAAATTGAGTCTTTTATCATGTAAAGTGTGTTTTTTAATGATAACTTAAAATAATTTTTAAAAGAAATCAAATTAAAAAGAACTCCTTGCAGCAGAGAAATGATTATTTTATAACATAGTTACATTTTCCTTTGTGATTTTTCCATACCCTAAGTTTGTAATATTCAATGATCTGCTTTATGCAATATTAAATGTTATTTTCCACTGGCTTTTATAGGAGTTTACTATCTCTGTTTTATAACTTTTTGCCCCCTTCCAGGAGTATGTCATCTTCAAAAGCGTTTTCGCCGAGGAGGTGCGTTCTCTAATCATACGTAACACACCCAATCAATACGAACATGATATAGTAGGATCCAGTGCAATCAATCACACCGTTTGTTGTACATCTTAAAATTACTTGTCAGGACTGGATATTGTAGAAATGACTCACGATCTATATATTATATGCTGTAGACTCTGTTTGATCTGTCTTGCTGCTCTTTCTGCTATAGAGAGTCACTTCATATCTTCCGTAGTCTTCCTTTGCGAGAGATGTGCTGGACTCGCGGTACACACGAGGACTGACACAGACGTGCAATGTGCTCTCTTCTTGTTTCCAGATTTCAGCTTCATGGATGTTTTCATTATTTGCATACGTTAATCGGACCAGAAAAATAATGTATATAACGTAAATAGACACGGTTGAAATGAATGTAATCGACATTTCTCGGCATGACCACCGTAGGAGAAAATTTCGAGGGTGTTATCGACACTAAGTCTTTGCAGAGATCTGATTTATTAGTTCTAATTATATTAAACCTGAATTTTGCTATTACACTATTTTCATAAGATTAGTCATGTAAACGTGTTATCGTGTTAATTTAGCTATTAATTATATTCTATTTCTTGACCGTTGTTATTCAAATACGTGAGTCTAGTCGTAGCTTCAAATTTTCATTTCTTTTTAGATGAAAATATACCTTTTTTGTAATAGTTTAGTGATATATTAGTGTAATCATAAAAATTCAATATGGTTCATGTTTTGACGAATTGCGGGTTAGATAGAATACAGGGTGAAGCTGTTTAGACAGAGAGGTAAATCTTATTATCATTTCCATCTGTTATTGTATAAAGAAAAAAAATCAAAATAAGCATTGCTGCCTTAAGTTGAAAATTAATTGTCTAATAATGTTGTCTTATATTACTAGTTTGTATAAAGATTGCACGGAACAGAAAAAAATTGAAATTCATCAAAAAAAAATTTAAAAAAAAATTGATACAATTGTTCATAAACCAATCCCTCATTGTACAAGTTATCAGATTTCTCCCCCAAACCACGGTAAATTCATTAAATATTACATACATTTTTGTATTTAAATAAGACTAAATAAATTAACTGTTTTCTTACATGATACATACATGAATGCTAGTTGTAAAATACGCATTTTTGAACCTGTTTGTGTATGTGTTGCAGTGTTACGGCACTTAGTTGTTTCTCTATATGTACTAATATTATATTTCTTAAAGGTATAAATACAAAATTATTCACCGAGACTTTGAAAGTGTATTTACCAGCAAGGATGAAATTGAATTACTTAATGAGACTTGGAAACTTTAACCTATATGCAGATAAGATCATGCTTTTTAGCATATAAGCCATTGAGTAAACACTAAAATGTTTAAGTAAATCTTGAAGTTCGTGGTATGACTATAAAAGGTGTGTTAGCGGGCAATAAATCACATCAGTTATATATATATATATTGTGTGTGTGTTTTCTTCTTCTTCTTCTTCTTCGTCTTGTTTTAATGTTGTTCTATTTTATCAATTTGTTGTTTTTGTTGTCGTGTTCAGTGTTTGTTTGTTTGTTTTGTTGTTTTTTGTTGTTGTTTTTTTTGTGGTTTTTTTTTGGGGGGGGGGTTGTAATTAGGGATGGTGTCGTCATTTGTTTGGTTTTTATTTAAATGAATATCTAGCTGCATAGAACAATATACATAAAAAACTTTAATTTCAACTATCCTGCATGCTCACTGTTACTCTAAAAATAACAATCACATACCAGATCTGCCTACTTGCCTTAAAATCTAAAACGATTTTCTGCGTCCTTGTGCTCAATCTCATTTTGGAAGCTTCCTGTCGGTTCTATCTAGAACAACGATTCATCTAGCTTCTAGCAGCTTACAAGTTAATTCATATTTCCCATGAGGATAGCATGCATGTAAATCTTTTGACGAAATTGAGTTCAAGATCGAAATTATCAAGGCATTAATTCCATATCACACAATATGTTATTCAACCCTTCAGTTTCTGTCATTACTACCACTTAAGCACGTGAACATCAGTTACAAAAGCGTCGTGCCAACATAATATACGGAATATTCAATATTAGAGCTAAGTATCGCCGCATGAAATAGTGATATTACATTTTTATACAAGCGTCACATATTAGTTCGTATTCAGGTTACCGTCAGTGTATAAGAGAGAAATATGAGGAGTTTGCTCTCCCACGCGAGTTTAGTTTGTTGTTGTTAGTTTTTGCTGAAAACATTCAATTTGTTGTTTTGTTAGTTTTCTTGTTTGTGTATGGGTGGGTATGTGTTGATTGAATGTGTTCGAAAAGTTTGTTGTTGTTGTTGTTGTTGCTATTGTTGTTGTTGTTGATGATGTTTAAAAAGTGTGATATTCATATTTAAAACAAATTGATATACCTATAGCTTAATAACGTACAAACTCACACAACATACCACAATACAGAACGTACCGGATCATGTCTAAATCAATGACAAACAAAACCAACCTATTACCTATATAGATATGATTAAATGAATATAGAATTCTTTGTTTACTGTTATCGTTTAAAACTAGACATTTGGCATTGCTGGCAAATCGTTTGACAATTCAACTGACATAAGATTTTGAAGTGTTCTTAACGTACACGAATCAAACGGATTCTCATATAACTTGCACGATTTTAATGTGTTTAACACTTTGAGTATATAATACATGTGCATATAAAATATATTCAGTGAATTTGGAAACTTATGAAATGGATGTTGAGTGTTCGACTTGCAAACCGAAGATTCATTTCCATCGTGAGAACAGTAGGAATTTCCTGGGACAGTAGGATTTTACCTAGAGAAGGATTTTACCTAGAGAAGGATTTTACCTAGAGAAGGATTTTACCTAGAGAAGGATTTTACCTAGAGAAGGATTTTACCTAGAGAAGGATTTTACCTAGAGAAGGATTTTACCTAGAGAAGGATTTTACCTAGAGAAGGATTTTACCTAGAGAAGGATTTTACCTATAGAAGGATTTTACCTAGAGAAGGATTTTACCTAGAGAAGGATTTTACCTATAGAAGGATTTTACCTAGAGAAGGATTTTACCTAGAGAAGGATTTTACCTAGAGAAGGATTTTACCTAGAGAAGGATTTTACCTAGAGAAGGATTTTACCTAGAGAAGGATTTTACAGATTTTACCTAGAGAAGGATTTACCTAGAGAAGGATTTTACCTATAGAAGGATTTACCTAGAGAAGGATTTTACCTAGAGAAGGATTTTACCTAGAGAAGGATTTTACCTAGAGAAGTAGAGAAGGATTTTACCTAGAGAAGGATTTTACCTAGAGAAGGATTTTACCTATAGAAGGATTTTACCTAGAGAAGGAGAGAAGGATTTTACCTAGAGAAGGATTTTACCTAGAGAAGGATTTTACCTAGAGAAGGATTTTACCTAGAGAAGGAGAGAAGGATTTTACCTAGAGAAGGATTTTACCTAGAGAAGGATTTTACCTGGTTTCCATAACTTAATTTTTTATAAGTAAACTCAAACACGCAGATATCTTGGTGGTATAAATTAAGCCTTGATACCAAAGAAAAGAATTAATTTAACATTTTAATTACTTAAATGATTACTCAAATGACTGTTTTGCCGGCCAATTATCTAGAAAGATAAACGGTTTTAATTGATATGCTCTTTTTGATGGTATGAAAAACTTCCAGAAAGATAATACATACATATAGGGGAAAAAGACACATATTTATGAAAATCGATACAATCTTGTGTGTGTCTATATATATATATATATATAACTGTGACTTTATCTCGCATTCAGAATTCCTACGATAACGATGTCAAGTATCAAACGGGAAATTTCATATAACATCTATAAAACTTAAATTGTGAGTCTCTTTTTTTTGGGGGGGGGGGGGGCACTTTCTTTTAAATAAAATACCATCCTGAAAAATATCAAGACCCAAAATGGAAATACTTTCAAATTGTCATATGGTACAAAGTTTAAATACACCATTAGGAGATGTTCACATTCTAAGTGAAGGGTCTGTAACTCTGCTGTTCCTGGACAATTGAGAGTTAAAAAACTTCGTACACAAGTTCACTTGCCGATATATCTTCCTGTAAAATTCCAAGACTCCATCTTTGGGAGATATGCTCGGTACAAAATTGTGTGTCAGGCACCAAAAGTAATTAAAGGTGCAATACTCTAATGCAACTGGACGGCAGTAAAGTTAAAACCCATAGTGCTTAAGTTCACAGGTAGATATACCATTTTATTAGGGTCCCACGTGAAATTCATTGGCAGATATGCGCGACACAAAGTTGTGTGAACATTCTAAGTAAAGGATCCACAACTCTGCTACGTCTGGACGATAGCGGACCCCAACTAAACTACTTAGTGAGATTTTTGTGGCAAAAGATCTTGTGACTGACAGACGACGAACAGACAGACAGGTGACCCTTACAATATGTCTCTCTCCTATAAGTCACATGTAAAATAAGACTAAACAGGTAAGTCAATGTGTATATCAAGTGACATCATTGTTGTTATTTTCAAGCAATATATGAAACATTGGAATTTATATGCGAGTGGACTACACTTCCAAACTATTTTGTTCCAAGTTTTCACGTAGTTTATGTCTTCCTTAGACATATATAGCGCCATCACAATGCAGTAGACATGTGGCATGATTCCACACAGTCACATTATACTGATACCGGGCCAGTCAGTCTGGAACTACCCTATATGTAAAAGCAAAATCTACATGCTCTTTTTATTTTAAATATGAATATGTCTTACACGTTTTCATTTTAAAAAAAATCTTATCCTGTCATTTCAAATAAAGACATTTGGAGCATTAGGCTCACAGATGGTCTTTTACTAAGAAATAGGTTATTACGGCTTTCCGCAAACCTGCGGAAAACGTATAGGGTTTGTTTACTATATGTGTTTATTACATCTATCAATATTCATTTACAGATTAAAGTCACCCTATGCAACCATCTATTATTGTAAACAAGAAATATCTTTAAAAAATGATATTCGTCGTAGTTAAATAATTGTCACTTGTAATTTGTAAAACAGATTAAATCTATTATAAAGTTGGAAAAAATAGTAAAAAATGTTTATAAATACCAAGATCATGGGAGGTATTGTGAAGGCTATATAACAAATCGGATTTAATTTACTAACTAAAACAAACTAATCTACCAACTTCCATGAAATATTATATGCACTTGCTGATTTTTAATACAATTCATATGTAACCAAGTGAAACCAAAGATCATAAATCGCGTATACCGATTATTGTTTCCAGATCTGCACAACTTCTCCGCAGTAGTTACCTTTCCTGGAGGCCGAGTCCACTTTTACAAATTAGGGGAAATTATTGTCTAAAATTAGACATACGCCTGATTCTTATTTAGTTGTTTTAAATCATATTGCTAAAGCAGCAATCATAAATTGATGAGAAAGTGTTGATTTTTTTAACTGTGCTACCTTTCATGTTTAAACTGAAAAAGAAACCTGTTATATCAAGTAGAAAGATATACACAACCTGAAACTCCCATTTTAAATTGGAATATCCTAAGTATCCTAAAAATCAATAATACAAGCCAATAATAGCATTACATTTACTCTGACTTCATGGCATACCAACAGTTGATTAGTTGAAGAAGTATGTCAAAGTCAATTTTTATACAGCTACGACGAAAAAAAAACACCTGGTTTCCCCATCACAGGAAATACCGTCACAGACGGTTTTGAAACAATATTTAGAATAACAAACCTATATTTAGATTATATAAGATTTATATTTAGATTTTTTTTTCATTACTGATCACATTCCCTCTTCACACATGCGCTAACTTCATAGGCTGAATTTACGAAATGATACGGAACGTAGGACGTTGTACCGCAAGCATCAGTGCTTCGGAGATACCGTATTCTATATTTAACCCTTTCCCTCATATAGACTCATTTTGACGCACTCAATAGGTACCACATAAAACCTGATCTGCAGAAAACCACAGTTAAACCTTAACAAATTTAATTATAAAATCCTCATTACCAGACCACTGAGGAGCAGCGAACAGCATAAAACCTGATCTAAGTTACTCGCAGGCTGATCTGAGGCTGAGTTACTCGCAGGCTGATCTGGTTTTATGCTGTTCGCATAGGTCTTTTCATGGTTTCCTCTAACAGAAGTTGCATTTACGAGACTGTGTCATACACTTGCCGAGTTTATTTTTCAGGAAACAAAGACTTAACCAACATATACGAGGCAGACAAGATTTTTTTTTAGTTTCTACCGATCATTTGTGAACAAGTTGCATTAATATCCAATGTTCATACAAGACTAGAAAGCTTTTTCATTATACAGTTTAGTTTGACTTCTGTCAAGATTCCTTTCAGTTAAGTTTTCCCTCCGCGACCTAACATTCAAAGAGTTTCAAATTCGTCACCCCTGTATGGATCGTATTATTGCTTCAGCAGAACTTGTTCTTAAATTGGCTATCATTTTACAGACCTGATAGATTATCATCTGATATGCTCTGCTGCGGTGGTGCTGACAGAAAGACTTATGATCAAGAGAGAGAACACCCTTTAATGCCACGGGAGATTAGACAATCGAACCGTTCAATGGTTTGCCTTTATTTCATTCATATCTGTCTTTTTTGACAAATGTTACTTCCTTTTTTTCATCGTATTTATCAAAGTTGTTCTTCCATCATATTTGTTTTGATGATTGATTTAGGAGACACGAAGTGATTTGAATGAGATTCGAAAGCTTGTCATCCTCAGTAACAAAAGTCAGTTGTTACTTCCTCATTATTGCTGAAAACAAGGAAGTTGGGGGGTACGCATTCAGTTCTGAGAATGAAGTTGTTGACCTTTATTTTGAACATAACCTTAAAGAACTAACTTACCATTTGACTTGACTTGACTATTTGAGTTTACCGTCGCTTCGACTGTATTTCAGTCATATAGCGACGTCCAGCTAATTACAGGTGGAGGAAGACCCTGAATGCACAGAGGCATCCGGGTAGAACCACCGACCTACCGCAAGTCAGCTGGAAGGCTTCCTCACATGAAAATCCGAATGACCCTGCCGGGATTCGAACCCACGCGGTGAGGGGCTGAATATAAAAAAAAACAGATTTCACGTTGTTCACACTCTAGCATCTTCATTTCTTAAACAATCATCTTTCTCAGGTGAGCGATTCAGGGCCATCTTGACCATTTTGTTTTATAAATCATTTGGGTGCAGGATTTAAACCCTCTAGATAAACGAAACATAGTTCAGAAATAATCAGACCTATCACTGACTGTGATCAAAACCTTTTCTACCCAACCTTGGCTTAGCGATTTAAAAGCAAAAATGAGAACACTTGCTGCCAGCTATATTTTCACTTCAAGATATAATTCACTTTTGAATTAAGACGTTACTGCAAACGAAAACTAATTTGTTGATCGAAAGAGCTGACTTAGTCCATAGCACAGGGTTTACCAATTTACCAGAAGTTATTTATGAAAAAAATAGTCCTGATATTGTATTTTAGCTTAAACTGATATTGTATTGTTTTTCACCTTTTCATAATATGCTTCAGCCTGTACACATACATATCATTTGTAGAGCAAATCAAGAAACAAGGGCCATAAAAAATATCTGTGTGCATGTGTTTCGTTCTATATATATTGCAAAATACCAACCAAAAATTGAATCATTACATTGTGAAAATATATCAAAAACGTATTTTGTTACATCAATTGCATACATTTTTTTCCCTGAGGTATCTTTTCATTTTTTAAACCAAATAGGTTGAATATCGAATTTACGTTTTCTTTATGATGAGATTTTGTTTCTTCTTGCATACAAGATGAGCTACATTATTGATATTGATATTGTATCATGTTCTTAGTTGATGCCGAGCTATACGCATTGTGTCATACAAATATGATCGTTTCTATGGTTTCAGAAAATAAAAAAAGATGTTAACGTTTCTATGCAATATTTGAAAAAGAAATCGATGTAAACGCCAAAGATTGTAATAAGTTAAATCGTTTTATTGTTTATTGTTCAGTTGTCATACTGAAATTCATTTTAGGAGGACAGGGATCGTATTAAATGAAGAGTTAAAAGTATTGAAGAGACACACCAATAACTATGTACGTTCAAACCTCCTAATGATTTCTGTAATTGAAATAATAGAATGTTTAGCATGGACTGTCAGATATTCACTCACAAACTTTAGCAATTAACGTTGAATGTTATTTTATATAAACATAAATATCCGAGTAAAGGTTTCATTCGTAAATGGTTTAGACAAACTTCGGACATTTTCGCAAATGATTTGGTCGAGAAAAAATAAATAATAGTACATGATAGAACGTAAGCTATTCAGGTGTATTGCTGCTGTTGCTGTTGATGTTTCTTAAAATAACTGCAAATTATCCGCTGAAGTGGTCTAAGAAATGGTGTACATGTATTAACAAAGACAAATTTGTAATGAATCATTAATGAATATCATATGTCATGTAACTGTATACCGATATAAGACATTGGGTTGATATTCTCTCATAATTATGTATCTGTTTTATCACTTAAAACTGAAATAAAAGGCATTAGAAACTCGACATTTTCTATTAAAAGTCGATAAAAATGAACGTGTAAGATTACATGTCCTTTTTAGCTCACCTGAGCACAAGGTGCTCATGGTGAGCTGTTGTGATCGCCTTTTGACCGGCGTCCGTCGTCCGTGCTTGAGTGCGTGCGTCCGGCGTCAACAATTTCCTTTAAACAACATCTCCCCCTAAACCGCTGAATGGATGTTGACCAAGCCTCACAGGAATCATCCTTATGATGTCCCCTATCAAAGTTGTTCAAATTATTTTGATTGGTTGAAAAAGTAGGTCACAGTAGCTAAAAATAGATTTGAAAAATGCAAACTTTGAAAATCTTCTTCTGCAAAACTGAAAGGTCTGGAGTTTAGATATTTGGTGTGTAGCATTGTCTAGTGAACTTCTACCAAGTTTGTTCAAATCATGACCCTGGGGTCAAAATTGGCCCCGCCCCAGGGGTCACGTGATTTTACATAGGCTTATATTGAAAAAAATCTTCTTCTCAAAAACCACAAGGCCTGGAGTTTAGATATTTTGTGTGTAGCATTGTCAAGGGGATCTCTTCAAACTTTGCCCCGGGGGTAATTTGATTTAACATGGATTCGTATAGAAAAAAAAACAACTAGAAAATCTTCTCCTCAGAAAGGCCTGGAGTTAAGATATGTTTGTGTAACATGGCCTTATGAGTATCTACCAAGTTTGTCTAAATCATGGCTGCCGCCTCGAGAGCGGGAGGTCGTGGGTTCGATCCCTGGCCGCGACATACCAAAGTCGTAAAAAATGGTACTGTAATAGCACCCTTGCTTGGCGCTCAGCATATAAGGGTAGTTGCAGAACTGGTTGGCCCGGTGTCAGGCTAATGTGACTGGGTGTGGTATCAAGCCACATGTCTACGGCGTGATACTGCAGTGTGGCAGCACTATATCTGTCTCAAGTAGACATCGTCTCCAAAATGACTGAAATACTGTCGGTGAGACTTTAAACCCAACAAACAAACATAAATGATGGCCCTGTGGTCAAAATTGGCCCCGCCCCAGGGGTCACTTGATTTTACATAGGCTTATATAGGAAAAACTAGAAAAATATTCTTGCCAGAAACCACAAGGCCCGGAGTTTAGACATTTGGTGTTTTACATGGCCTTATAGTTCCAAGTTTGTTCAAATCATGGCTCTTGGGTCAAAATTGGCCCTACCCCAGGGGTCACTTGATTTTACGTAGGCTTATATAGGGGAGTTTTTAAAAGATCTTCTTGTCAGAAACCACAAGATCATGGGTTTAGATATTTGGTATGTAATATTGCCTTGTGGACCAGAACCAGGTTTTCAAATCATGGCTCTTGTGTCAAAATTGGTCCAACTCTAAGGGTCACTTGATTTTATAGCTATAACTATCAAACTTTGGATCACATGTACCGTTTTTGTGAGAAATTACGATTATTTTTCTGTAATTCTGCATGCATTTTGTATTCAGTATGACTGTGTTATAAAAGACAATGAAGGCAATATTCTCAGGTGAACGATTCGGGGCAATCATGGCCCTCTTGTTTCAAACTCTAAGCAGAACATTGATGACACGTGTAGAATTAGTAAAGAAGTGAAATGAATTCAAAACATAGCGTTATGTGCCGCGTTTGTATTTAGTTAAAGCATGATTTTTTTTTCTGATTTTCTAGGAAAAATGCATGTTTATATAAGAATAAATCTTACTTGATAATAGTAAAGTAAAAATCCATTCAGAATCAAATACATTGTTTTTATAATGTCAAGGATAATTGTTACTGGATTTAGAATATTTTTTTCAAACCAGATAGTTCTAGAGGGTAGTCTCCGGATTTCCTTCATGCTTGATATTTCGGGATTAAATTGCACATTTTGATAGTTCATCGGGGTATGAACAACTCCTTGGCAACAATTTTTGGCAGCTGAGTTTTCTAAGTTATCAATATTGAACTTATAAATGTATAATATCATCTCTCATCAATTTTTGTAAAATCATGGTAGAAAAAAAGAAAGCATTATATATAGAGTCAATCGCCCAGGCTCATTGCCAACAATATATCCCCTAGTTAAACATTACTTCCATTTAGCGTGTTTTTGTCTTTACTTCTAAAGCCACATGTAAGCGTAATTCAAATGAATCTTTATGATAGAGGGGCTTTGAGTATGTAATCATCTTTGTATGAATGGTAAAGAGAATATATCAATTATTCCACAGATCTGTTGAAAGTATAATGGACCTAAGTGGTACTAAATAACAATTTGACTGAACATTATACCCTAATTATAGATGGTAATATATCTAATTTAGACAGAACATGACCCAGTCAGAACAAAAAGCAATCCAGCTCACATTAAACAGTCTCAATAGATAGGTGTACTCCATAAACGATGTCTATAATGAGATTGATGGTCGGTGATATTGTTTCGGGAAAAAGGCAATAAATCAATTTCTTTTCACGCTGGCTTATTTAACATTAATACGGAAAACTGACAGGCCAAATATTGGCGGAGGGCGGTGTTCCATACAAGGGTATACGAATCGTATATAAATGATGATTAATGGTTGATAGGTTTCTGTGCCGCCAGATTCCTGATGCGTCAGAGTGCTGCATGGCTGCAATATTTATCATATAATAAGAGCATATAGATCCGAAAATTAAAATCTTATTATACCTCCAACAATGAAGTAAGAGGGAGTATACTGAAATCAGGTTGTCTGTCCGTCTACCCCTCCGTAACTACTGGACATATGTCAATGAAAATCGCTGGGATTAATCATTACACATTGTAGATGTGTGTAAGCTATAGCAGGTTGGGTTATCTCCCCTTTCTGGAAAATTATGCCCCTTTAATCGTTTTGGTAGCTCATATACATTACCAGCTACTGCTTCAGAACTACTGGATGTATTTCAATGAAACTTGCTGTATTTTATCATTACAAATTGTAAATGTTTGTTATCTATAACAGGTTGGGTTATCTCCCGTTTTTGGAAAATTATGCCCTTTTGTCCGTTTGGTTTCTTATGTACATTGCCTGCTACTATCATAACGATCTGCCGGCTACTCCTCTGTAACTACTTGATGCATTTAAATGAAACTTGCTGGGATTAATTGTTGCGCATTGTAGATGTGCGTTATCTATAACAGGTTGGGTTATTTCCCTTTTTTCTAAAATTATGTTGTTGTTTTTACCAAGTTTGCATCTCCTGTGTATTATATATAATTTAAGTGTGCCCCTTCTACACTATATCATGGATACCAACAAAACTTGCTTGGGTTAGTTGTTACACAAATGTTATCTATATAGGTTTGTCATACGCAGGAATTGAACCTGCAACCTTTTCCTGGGTGGGCGGAGGGTATAAGTCAGTCCCTAGCCGACAGTTCTAGTTATAGTATATAAAGGGTTATTTTTTCTTAATATGGACATTACAGACAGCTTTGTTTAGATTAACATTTTGATTTTTGAAGAAAGTGTTTTGTTACTAGACCAAAATAAAATCTAAAGTTTGATACTAATGTATCGGGACAAATCTTCCTATCTATAACACCTATGGGACAGCCAGAACCTATCATTCTCACTTGTCTGAGAAATTAGGCAAATATATTACAAGCTACATTACGCGAAATATAGATTACTAACAAATGATGCAGAACTTCATAGCTATATGACCATGAAATGTACACATCAACATGTCAGTTATAAAATGTAGATGACCATTTCAAAGTTTGAGGTCAACACGGTACCTCCGAAAGTACTATGAAGTTGCTAAGTTCCCTCTATATACCTCGGTATATATTATTGCAACAGGACCTTTAAATACATAAAACGCGGTAATATAAAATGTCTACAAGATAATACCAATATAGCTTTAAATACACTTTAATATTTTCGTTTATGAAACGTAGACAGTATGCCTTTACTGAGAATGCACAAAATATGTAAAACGATTCCTCTACACGAATGCCATATTTTATTCCAACAGTGTTATGTGTAAAGTTTATTCTGACTATATTCTCTGATTTGAAGATCGTTTTGCATAAACAAACAGTGTATAATTCATATAAAGGTTAATATTCAGCAACAAACATTTTCAAACACGCAAATGAGATTTGTTTTGCTTTTTTAACAGATGCACTTATCTTTTACAGCAGCACATTGTGCTTGTCGTCTACAAGATTAGGAGAGATACGGTATAAGATAATCCCATTTCGGAATACGTTTGGCAAATGACGCGAAAAAATATGCAAAACTTTGCAATTTTGCGAACCTCATCGTATTTTCGAAGACATACCTCGGAGAGTTGGTAACGGTACATAATGCCCGCGGAAAAAGCTGATCGTAACATGTCTAGGATTACACCAGGACTGGTAAAGTCGTGAAATAGGACAACAAGGGTCAGCTTCAGACATTAATTCAAAGACGCGGATAATATGAATTGTTATATTGAAAGGCTTTAAATTCGGCACCGATTTCGGTGTTTTTCATATGCCTGGCAGCCGTCATGATGGTCGGTAATATTGCACTTCATACTGCCATACTGCTTCGAGTAGCCAAGGTCCTGGCTCTCAGGAGATGGTGGATGAGGTCATGGCTGGCATGAAGTATAAAGATTTTGTATACAGCGTTATCCCTAATGTTTCTTATCCATTCTAGCGACTACTCTCTTTAAGTTAACAAAAGGTCTTTACAAGTGGATTGATTTGAAATATACAATTACTGCCAATTTGTATTCATGGGGAAAGACGTAGGTTGATGAGGTGCAAATTCTAGACGAGAGCAATGTTTGATTGCAATTCAGTGGTGGTTTACGTATATTATTGCTCCATCGTTGCCCATATTTTTTCCTGGCACGAAGTGGATTTTTGCTTAATATTTACAAAACAACCGAATGCAGTCTTTGGACAAAGATAACCATACTTAATTTGAAATTAACTAGCGATAGAGAGACAATCTTTGGCCCTATTGACTTCTAACCTTGGGAATATTCAAAAGACGGGGTTTTCACTAAGCAACCTAGATGGACTAAAAATGCTATTTGCTGGGAGATTAGGAAAGTCAGTACAGGAGCAAATGAGTTTCAGGAGATGTAAAGACGGTGTTATCTCACATAAAGGACGTCATCTTGAATTTTTACCATAAATATGAACTAAAAATTTTAAAAATCTTTTCATGTAAGGAGGATAATGTGTATTCATTCTATGTCAGAATAATAGTTAATTATCTCTGCAAAAGTATTTTATGTTCATTATACCTGTATCATTCTTGATAAAATAAACAATATATATGGTATCAGATCTTCTGAGACACCCTGTATAATGAGGATTGTTTTATATAAGTAAAGTTGTCTAGAGGCTATATTGATATTATACGGGGAAAGTTACTCCTTCCAGCTAAAACAGCATCATCACCAACAACAAAACAATTCTTTTCCGCAATTTTCTTCGGCGGAGACTGTATGCTTCTGCCTTTGACCCAGATTTTTTTATTATTTTTATTAATAATGACCTCATTTTGAAAACAACTCAGAAAAACGGTGTGGGTGTGGATTAAGGACGTTATATTGAGTTTTGTAGAGAATTAGGCATTCATCTAAAATGTAACTGGGACAAGGATCTCGACTTTATTTTTCAGTCAAGTAGCAGTACACGCTTGAAATTTCAGATGACCAAACATGAACAAATGTGTATCCTTTCATAAAGAGAGCCCCTCCAATTTGGGGAGTACATGGTCAATTTTATGGGTAAGAGGTAAATGGGCATTATCAAGGGTGAATTTTGCTATCAGATTAATAACAACAAAATGGCTCTAAATGACTTCCGTACACAAAATTGTTGAGAAGTGTACTAGTATTGATAATCAAATAGTACAGATGTTGGTTTATATAAATCAGTCATCGTCTGCTAGCTTAGAGTTATTGGTAGATTTAACAGATGGCTTAAAAAATAATAAAAAGAAGCATTAGTGAAAGTGGTTTAAAATCAGTACTCCCATATTAAATGAATATTTTATGTTTATCCCCGACAGTTTAATAAAAGAAAAACAGTTTTGGAAACAAGGATCAATCAATTTTGCGAATTGTCGAACGTTTCCCTGTAAATTTATATTACACTCGAGGTGAAATATTGTGTGGACATAGCTCGAGAAAACAACTGAATACCTGATGATAATGGAAATGCAATGAAAACACACTTACCTATTTCAACATATATGTATAATGAATGTTTCCTATTTGCATACAAGATTAGCTATAGTGCTGATATTGGTATCGTTATTGTTGTTGTTGTATTGGGGTTTACCGTCGCTGCGATAGTATTTCAATCATATAGCAACGTCCAGCTAATTACAGGCACGGTGGAGGAAGACCCCGAGTACACAGAGGTACCCGGGTAAAACCACCGACCTACCGCAAGCCAGCTGGAAGGCTTCCTCACATGATGATATCGTTATTGCGTTTAAGAAATCAATCTACAGCTTGCGTTCTTCGATCTATACCGGTCTACACATATTATATCATAAAAGCAGTAGTTTCGTTACTATGGTTTCAGATAATATATCTTTCTCTATGACACTGTAACAGTTATTCAAAAGGTTTATATTCAAGGCATTTATGGATGCAAATGCGTGTACTAATTGGTTAATCCTAATGTTTCTTTTAGCAACCGCACCGAATTTCATTAATATGTGTGCATATCATAGGCTTGTGTGTGTTGACAAAAAAAAATATATTTTGCGATTGAACGAAGCGATTACCAAACTGTAAGATGGTATAAATACAGAGTACCACTATCACAAACAAAACACGTTTTCCAATTCGAAATAAAGACTCCGTCAATAACATAAATAGTATCAATTTGGCTTTTATTAGTGTGCATGTTAATTGTATCTTAATAATATTTCATGATAAATGGACTTTGGTAAACAATCATACCCTTTAAATATGTTGACGATTTTTTTTTTGTCTAAATAAAAAATAAATTATCAATTCATTCACATTTATTTTCAAATTATACTCCCCAAACGGCCACTAATGACTGATACCATAATTTCATTATTTACAGAACTACGTCTAATTCGGACAGAATAACATGATCCAGTCGGATCAAAAACAATCCAGCTCACATTGAAGAAATCTGAATAGACAATGTGACTCCAAAAACGATGTCTATAATGAGATCGATGCACTGTGATATTGTTTTGGAAAAGAGGTCAAAGATCAATTTCCCCTTACGGCGGTACATGTTGCAGTATAACAAAAACTGACAGGACAAGAGGCTGGTTCCACCATGAAAGGGAATATGATTGATGGTAGAGAGACTTCAGTGCTGGTTGACTCCTGGGGTGTCTACAGTGACTTAATAAAATGAGACTGAGATCGAAAACCTTATTAGAATAAACCCGCATACCTACATTAAATCACTATCTGAAATTAATGCATTTTAGATTAAAAATACGTGCATATTGTACTCAGAAATGAAGCTTGATTTATTTGGAGTAATGATTGATTCCACAGTATAATAAAAAAAAATCAAATGATTAAAGTGTCGGACCTAATTTACATACATTATTTTTCATTTTAGTTTAGATAAATTGTCTATATTAGATGTTTTGTTGTTGTTAACATCAGTTGGGGAATCATCCAGATGAATATTTGTACGTCAGCAATCAAATATGATTTAGATGTTATACCAACAAAATGAATGTCAGTTAATGAAATTTTCGTTTTCTCTTGATAGCTAATAGTAGATGCATTAATCGTTTTCAACAGGTTAATGAAAACTATAAAAAGTATGACTGTATTAGTCCCCTACCGGTGATTACACCGAAGGGGAATATAGGTTTGCCCTTCGTCTGTCTGAAACTGGATCCCGCGATAACTTAAAAACCATTTAAGATAATATTATGAAAATTAGTATATGAATAGATGGCAGTATGTAGATTCTGCACGTCACTTTGTTGTGTTTTTTTTCTCGGACCAAATTTTCTGGTTGCTATGGTAACGGAAAAATTATGCACCTCACGGCAGGGGACTCATGTGTTGCGTGCAACACCAGTTACTTGTACTTAGTTTCATTCGGTTTTTAAAACTTAATTATACCCGTTAACATAATGATTGTAAATTGATTTTGTCTTAAATTTGTTACAAACGTTAGTAAATATTAACATATTTGTGTTTCATTTTGCACGAGTCAGTGTTATTTTCTTGCGTAAACATCATTTAGCAAACTTCTGTATAATCAAACAAAACACGGAAAGAAACAACGGAGAGTTAATGGGAAGTGACACTCACGATAGTTTAGCTGATCGTTACAAAAATGTTCATCGAAAATATGATTCTTGTTTATGATCTCGCCGGTCCTTATTGTCATACTTAATATTTCGCAGACAAAGCAATGGAAATACATTACTAAACGATGGCACTCTGGATCTTTTATGTCTTTTATTATCGGATTTACCATTATATCAGCAGACACCGATATTATTCCTAGTTATTTCTCATTTATTTTACGTAATCTAGACCTACAGCATATAGAATGAGATATACATGTGGCAAATATGCTTCATAAGTCACCTTTGAATTGATATAGATGTATACATACTTCGCAGTCGCCTTAACGGGTTTATGTGGATGCTTACTTAGACTTTATCTCGAAAGTGAACTATACTTTCTATACCAAATTTATTGTCATAAAACTCATAGTGTCTTCTCCTTTTATATTTAATATTGAATTGAATAAAGAATGCTTAGTAAAAGGAGAGGTCCATTTGGAGAAAAAGTATTAGACAGTGTTTGTAATATGTCGTTCCTTCGGTAATAAGTATATAGCATATATCAAAGATAAAATAAAAGCATTACAAAAGGGTAAGTTTCTCATATGTCCTTAATAACATCCTTTAAGGCACAGTTCGTTGTAATTTGATTTTGTTTGAACACCTCCTTTGCCTTATAGAATAAAGTATTGTTATCAACTCTGTTTGCTAATTGAGTTTAATATCCCACCGACAGTATTTCAGTCATTTAGAGAAGATGCCTACTTGAGACAGATATGGTGCGGCCACTGTATCAAGCCGTAGACATGTAGCATGATACCACACCCAGTCAAATTATCCTGACACCGGGCCAACCAGTCCTGCAACTACCCTTATATGCTGAGCGCCAAGCAGGAGAGCTATAACAGTGCTATTTTTACGACTTTGGTATATTGGAGAATATATATTTCCGCAATCAACACAATAAGACTGGCGATGGCATTTTCTTGACCAATACAGTAACTGTAATTTGTCTAGACATTCACAAAGACAACCCGTCTTGCAAATAATCATTAACCTGTCTTTCATGATTACCCATAATGACAACGGTCTGGAAACATATCTGGTGTTCTGTTTAGCACTTGGTGCGGATTATGGACGTAATAGTGAGTCAAATAGACATTGGTCTAACACGTGACTAGAACAGCAAGACAAAATCGGTTTTGCAGGTTTAAGTGTCATGTGAAATACTCTTAAAAAGATTTAATTGAGATGGAGTGTTATTGATGTACTATACATATTTTATTGGCATTTTCACCATGTTTGTTTATTTGTTTTGGGGATTTAACTTCAAGCATAAAGTATTACACTCATTTGAAGACTATCTGTACTTGAGACAGACATAGTGTTGCCACACTGCAGACTTGTGACCACATTAAGTCATATTATCCTGATATCGGGACAACCAATCCTGGAATTTCTCTTATATGCTGAGCGCCAACCAGTTACATTTTTAGCTCAAGGTGAGCTTTTGTGATCACCCTTCGTCCGTCGTCCGTCGTCGTGTGTCGTGCGTCGTCATCAATTTGCTTTAAACGACATCTCCTCTGAAACCGCCGGACAGAATTTAATGAAACTTGGCAGGAATGTTTCTTGGGTGAGGCTCTACAAAAGTTGCTAAAATAAAGTTGATCCATGAAGAACTCTGGTTGCCATGGCTACAAAAAGAAAAATAATTTGAAAACTTTAAAAATCATCTCCTTCAAAACTACTGGCCAGATTTCAAAATAATTTGGTACAGATGTTCCTTGGGTCAACCTCTACCAAAGTTTCTAAAATTATTCCGATCCGTAAAAAAACATGGCCGCCAGGGGCGGGGTTTATTTGCCTTATATGTATATAGAGAAACCTTTAAACAACATCTCCTCTGAAACCACTGGATAGATTTGATTAAACTTGGCAGGGATGATCCTTGGGTCAACCTTCACAAAAGTTGCTAAAATAAACTTGATCCATGTAGAACTCTGGTTGGCATAGCAACAAAAAGAAGAAAAAAATATGAAAACTTTAAAAATCATCTTCTTCAAAACTACTGGCCAAATTTTAAAATAAATTGGTACAGATGTTCCTTGGGTCAACCTATTTATCTCAGGTGAGCGATTTAGGGCCATCATGTGCCTCTTGTTTACGACTTTGGTATGTCGCGGTCGGAGATTGAATACACGACCTCCCGATGCAAGGACGGACGCTTCAGCAATTCCACCACCGGGACCGATACTTTTTATAATATCTTAAAAAAATCGTTACACATGCTATCACTATTTAATTTCGAATTAAAGATGCCATGTTACTCTGTTTTATTATAAGTTTTTCTCCATAATTAGGTATTTTTTTATAAAAACAAATATCTTTACAGTGAGATAAGATGCGTATTCAGAATACACGTGTTATGACTCGATGTTTCTTTTTTCCTTATTTTCCCCTTAATTATTACCATAAATGACGAAACAATTTCACAACAGGTTATTTCTAAAGGGAAATGCCTTAACAGGTTATTAATTAATCCTCACGCCAATGATGACTATCAGGCGAAAAAAAAAATAAGTTGCTTGCTTCCACTAAAAAATCGTTTTGCAACAGTAATAGCGCGAATGCTACGAAAAAAAGTTTAGGGTCGGTACAAAAAATAGGGGCGGTCGGGTTAGTGGAACCAAGTAACTTTTTTTATTACGCCTTATTTTCTTCCAAAAACTAATGAGAGCTAAACAATATCACTAAATGAAAAATAACGTCCAAAATAACGTTATAACCTTTCAGTAAAATATTTTTGTAATGTAATGGTCGTTCAGGCAACAACCTATTCGATGCGATCATGATTTGATTTTCGTTGCTGTACTGAAAAATTACAGCAACATTAATTTATGATATTGCTTATGTTTTGCACCAAAGACATCTCAGTCCTACTTCTTGTCCTTTAGTTTTCACATATTAAGTATTTACCAAAGATTATACTAAATCATTTTAGGCCTTTGCTGATGTAATTTTAAACCGGATCAATATCTATTCTCACTGCGGTGCGTTCGAGACCCGACTGGGTCACACGGATTCTTCTTGAAAGGACGCCTTCCAGCTGGCTTGCAGTAGATCGGTGGTTCTACCCGGGTTCTTCTGTGAACTCAGGGTTTTGAATTAGATGATGCACATTAAAAAAAAACGGTGGTAAGACATTTTTAGCACATTCGGAGTTATCCGATTTTTGCCTTTGGCGGTGTGTCAGCGTTGCCGATCTGTTTAATTACTGTTACATTACAAGTGCAATTAATTCGATTATTATCTAGCAATTCTCCAAGCCAACAGGAATATCATTATTTCGATAAACGTTTAGTTAGCCTTATGTCGATTTTTTCTTCCAGTTAAATTTTCCCAACGCGAGCTAAATTCACAGATTTTCAAATTAATCACCCCGGTATGAATCCTGTTATTACTGAAGTAGAACTTGCTCTTAAATTGGATGTCATTTCACGGCTATGAAATATTTTCATCTGATATGTTCTGCTATCGAAGCGATGAAAGAATGACTTATGATGAAAATGTATTGATATTACGGGAGATTACACAATCAAACTGGTGTGACTGACATTCAATGTAACAAATATGCTTAGCGCGTTATTCCCTTCTCTCATCTTATGTGATTGTTTTTAATTGTATCTTTGTTGTCGGTTGGTTAAGGACTGAATGAGATTCTAAAATATTCTTGCCAGATATGAAGTGTTTTCTTGTTTGACTATGTCAACACTCGACCTTAAAAATAATTTCGATGTTAACTGTTAAAGTTACTGTTTTTAGTAGAATGTATAGTTCCCTTAGTAGATTAACGCAAGATCTCCCATATATTCTATTCATTTCTTTTATGTATCATTTACTATATGCATGATCTTAAAATTCTGTTTTACTGTCTAAGATATTGCCACTAGTGGGGATAATTTCAAAATCCATCTAAAATCTAGTATGTGGTGCGATTCTGAGATTTTGCAAAGGTTTTTACTAAACCGAGACATACGTTTAAGTCACGTGAATAGGTGGCCTAGTTTATAGACATGTATTTTGAAACTTTTTATATTTCCATACTTGTATAAAAATAATGCTCGTCATTAAAATTGAATAATACAAAAACATAGAAAATAAAATGGCCACTTCAAAACTGAATAATGGCTAAATAATTCATAGCATGATATATTACATTAATGTTTAATGTTCCAACGATAGAATGTCTATTTAATGCTATATATAGATACAAGTACCGTTATTATTTAGGAATGTTAAAGTTTTCAATTCAGACTAGAGAAAGGCTTCCAAATTGTTAATCATTGTAACACACATGTATGTATCACACCAAGAGCTAGCACTTCGTTCTATAGACTTGTGGACGGAGTTTACTTTATATCTTGATGAAATATTGATCATTGCATGATCTTGTTAAAATTGTGAATGAATCATGGGCACCATGCTTAAATCACCTTAGGATTAAATTGGATTCAAATGTATACACAGAACGATTATAGAAGTGCCAAATAGTATGATATATTAATGATGTTTTCTTATAATATCTAAACGTACAATATCGAGAAGAACTGGGACATTGGTGTTTGTGATAGAGAGAAATTCATTAAGGTCATTTTTTTTTCTTTCATTAACCCTTTCCCTCATATAGACTCATTTTGACGCACTCAATAGGTACCACATAAAGCCTGATCTGAAGAAAACCACAGTTAAACCTTACCAAATTTAATTATAAAGTCCTCGTTTCCAGATCACTGAGGAGCAGCGAACAGCATAAAACCTGATCAGCCTGCGAGTTACTCGCAGGCTGATCTGGTTTTATGCTGTTCGCATAGGTCTTTTCATAGTGTCCTCTATGAGGGAAAGGGTTAAGCATAAACACCGCTCATGATACCTTACAATGTAGATTTTAGATGAATGTCATTATGGACATATCAAGTGTACGTTTGTCTTGTCTACTTCTATAATGACGATAATATAATGAAAATAACGAGATTTATCATATGATATTCGATGAGATACTGAAACATATCAGCGCGATATAATTCATATCTGTTTTAATCTGAGTGAAGCATAGAGTGTTGGTTCCCGTTCTATACATCGATATATATGGCAAATAGAGCGTAAAACGGATAAAATTTCTATGACGTCACGGTTATATAATTCGGCGTGATTTGGTGCCATTCTTGTGTTTGTTTTGAGTGAATATGGAATATATCACTTCTCGACGTGATACAATTTTTACATTTACACTCACGCTCGTGAAAATAAATGAAAAAAAAGAGATACATTCCATATTCACCCAAAGCAAATAAATATCCTCTAATTAATTCATGCTTTCTGATGAAATACTGTCTTTTATCAGTTAGATAAAATCCATTTCCGACAGTGTGAGTGATATAAATCTGCAGGAATTACTTTTTTACTTATGAAGCTATGTCTATAGGTATACAGCAACAGATAGCATAAAATGCACTCATAAAAACATTGAAATTGTACCACTTCTAGATGATATGTATACTTTATCCACTCAAATCAAACAAATATCCATTATAAATTTGTCAGTTCTTTTCATCATTTGATAATACTTTTGTGAGAATACCGTCAGATCAATATTTTATGTAAAAAATATTCTTGAATCTTTCTATTGAGATTGGTTATTACAAATAAGCTTCCGACTTTCACAGCAAATCGACATTCACATAAAATCGAAAGCTGCATTGCATCGTTATTTTAAATGGACATAAAAATAACCCGAATGTTTATGGATGTGTTTGCTGTCTATGTGAATGTGTGAAATGTATTTTATGTAAACAGAAATTTCAGGCTCCTGAAAGCAACTAGTTAGTAAATTCTTATTTAAATACAGATTCTCTGTCAAATTGTAAAAATATAATTTACGGATTACCATTTGCAACCATGGATTCGTAAAAAAAGAGTTTGCTTTAAGACTTTTTACGGTTCTGTAAAATTAAGGCACTGTCAAGAGATGTTATCAAAAATGAGAAATAAAATGTTAAATTGAAAAAAAAGAAAGTCACGCTTCATAAAATGTTTCGAATGCGCTGAAACGAACTGATATAATGCATGTAGCATTTTATATCTTATCTTGAAGACAGTTTTATTAATATATATTACTTTTCATTAAAGCAGGGTTCACAGGTTAAGAATTTGACCTTAATTATGTATATGTTTGTGTGTATTACGTCAATACCCAGCTACAGACGCATCTTCATGCGATGCAACCATCCTCGCTTGTAAAAAAAAGGGTGGTTTTCCTATCACAGGCAAAACCGCAACAGACGATATTGAAACTATATTTAGAATTATAAAACCTATATTTGGCTTTTCTATTTTGATTTGTCGTCGCTGATCACATTCACATTTCGCGCATGCGCTAACTTCATAGGCTGAACTTTCGAAATCGCTACCCCAATTTCGCTGAAGTTGCGTTTACGGAAATAGCGTTTTCACCTGACATATACTCACTGAGTCTATTTTTCAGGAAACAAATTATTAAGATTTCACAACATTAAGGAGGGAAAATAGAAAATTATATTTTTAATCTGTGAACGAGCTGATTTAAAGATAAACATATACAAGTAAAAAAAAATACATATTTCTTTATGTTTATATCGCGAGGTTTCATTTCCATGTCAGAAGAAAAGAAAAAGATAAGAGGGTTTTTTTTACACTAAGTTTGCGAAATTTTTAAAATATTCAATGGTGTAACATTTTTATCTTGTTTGTAAATGATGATGTCTAAGTTGCATGCGCGTTTTTGTTTTTTTTATTCATTTATTAATTTTTGTTTTTCTTTTTCTTTTTTCTTAATTAGATGTTTGTACTTCGTTAACAGAAAAGCAAAATAAGTAAAATAATAAATATACCCTTTTTCCTACGGGGTCTGCAAATGTAGCAAATAAGACTTTCGATAGTTTTGCTTAAAACTTCAAAATATTCGGTATGTATTATCAGTAAGAGGCATAAACAAAGTATAAAAACACCACACTATGCAAACCGTATTTCATTTATTGATGATTTGCATAAACATTTTATTTGTATCATACTGACTTGACATTCACATAAAAAACAAGGTCATCAACCGATTATGAAAAAAACAACAACAAAAAAAAAACAACAGAAGCATGCCTTGATAATACATCACCACCTACATATTCCATATATAGTCAGGATTCTGAGTATCAATGTCAACCATGGCCACAATGGTAAATTTATAGTTTCTAATATGCGGGCTAAGTATTGCTTTTGACATATAAAAACATCGATGCTCCTAGGCTGCTTAAATGATAATTAGGTTTTCGCCTCTGCAGGGCGAAAACCTATTGTTCTTCTTCTGTTGATTTGTTAGGTTTTCGCCTCTGCAGGGCGAAAACCTATTGTTCTTCTTCTGTTGATTTGTTGTTGTTTTTTTTGTTTTTTTTTATTATTTTTCCAATTCCACCCATTTTTGTGTCCAGCCTAGCGGCCAGATGAGAAAAGCTACAGCTATGAAATTTTGGGCATGGAGTCATCTTTATCTGAACATGTGCCTAATTGGTCAAACTTTTCACATTTATTTCTGATTTAGCCACTAGGGGGCGCAATGCATGTAATCACTGTTTTGCTAAGAACTCAAAAATTTGAAACCTGATTTAGATGCGGTTTTTTTACATAATGTTCCTTGTTGACAGCCCAATCAAATATGATGGATATCTTATTATCGAGTACGGGAAAAAAATTGTTCTAGGAGAGGTTGAATGTTCGAACCTTGGAAAAAAGTGGAAAAATGAGGGTAGGTCTACGAAAAACCTACCCACTTTTGTTAGAGATCAGATAGAAGAATTCTGTTTGCTGCACACGATTTGCAAGACATAAACGCACAAAATATATGGGGTGGTGAATTAAGGAAATGCGTGGTTTGTCCTCTAGGAACGGTCAAACTTCACTAAATTTTAGGAAAAATTAAAATTTCAAAAACATGTTTTTGTGTTTCCTGACTTTATTTTCTGTTCATTCTTCATGAAATTTTCACACGATATGTATTGTTATGTTTGAAAGGGCCTCACAATTCAAAAAATAAAAAAGAATTGAAAAGGTCAAGGTCATATTACGATTATTGTGTTTTAATTCGGCCACAAATAGCTCCAAAACTAAAAATATGTCATTGAGAGTATATGAACAAAAGTTTTAGTTCCTAAAGAGCTCTTTCCAGTGATGTTTAGTTTGTGAAGATCGACTTGATTTGGTCATTATACGGCAGTCCAAAGTTTGATCCTTTTTTGGAATAATTGTAAATCAGGTTTTATGCTTCAAATTCTGATACATAAGAATAAAAAGTTTGACTTGTGCGACTAACGTTAGTATACTTGATTGAACTATTTGCTGCTTTGCTAGGTACCTAACAGTAAAATTTTAATCAATTTTCTTTCTCATTTTGCCGCTAGGGGGCGCTTTTCTTGAAATCATTCTTTTGCTTATAACTCAAAAAGTTAAGTCCGATTCGAATGCGGTTTTTTGCATTCTGTTCCCTGTTGATAGCCTAATAACATATGATAGGATTCGAGGGTCCGTGTGGCTGAAAGCTTTTGAGCTACGGAAGGTTGAATGTTCGAACCTTGCAAAAAAAACAAAAAAAAACAAAAACTGTGCAAATGAGGGTAGGTCTACGAAAAACCTATCCGTTTTTGTTAGAGATCAGATAGAAGAATTCCGTCTCCGGCATACCATTTAAAAGACGTATACACACAAAATATATGGGATGGCGAATTAAGGAAATGCGTGGTTTGTCCTCTAGAAACGGTCAAACTTCACTAAATATTAGGAAAAATTAAAATTTCAAAAACATGTTTTTGTCGCTTCTGACTTTATTTTCTGTTCATTCTTCATGAATTTTTCACACGATATGTATTGTTATGTTTGAAAGGGCCTCACAATTCAAAAAATGAAAAAGAATTGAAAAGGTCAAGGTCATATTACGATTATTGTGTTTTTATTCGGCCACAAATAGCTCCAAAACTAAAAGTATTTCATTGAGAGTATATGAACAAAAGTTTTAGTTTTTAAAGAGCTCTTTCCAGTAATGTTTAGTTTTTGAAGATCGGACTTGATTTGGTCATTATACGGCAGTCCAAAGTTTGATCCTTTTTTGGAATAATTGTAAATCAGGTTTTATGCTTCAAATTCTGATACTTAAGAATAAAAAGTTTGACTAGTGCGACTTATATACTTGTTTGAACTATTTGCTGTTTTTGCAATTTTGTTTCTAATTTTGCCGCTAGAGGGCGTTTTGCTTAAAATCACTCTTTTGCTTATAACTCAAAATGTTTAAGTCTGATTGAAATGCGGTTTTCAGCATTTTGTTCCTTGTTGACTGCACCACAGAATGTGATGGATTTCAAGGGACATGGTATGGGAAAATATTTGCGCTAGAAGAGTTTGAATGTTCTAACATTGCAAAAAAAAAAAAAAAAAAAAAAAAAAAAAAAAAACTGTGCAAATGAGAGTAGGTCTTCAAAAACCTTTTCGTTCTGTTTCATATTGAAAATTGTGGCTGAGTTGAAATAAAGTGTTCAAGTTGATTAGGTTAAAAGCGAAAACCGAGATACCGCTTGCGGTTCTAGTTTTTTTTTGTTTTTGTTTTTTATTATTTTTCTAATTCCACCCATTTTTGTGTCCAGCCTAGCGGCCAGATGAGAAAAGCTACAGCTATGAAATTTTGGGCATGGAGTCATCTTTATCTGAACATTTGCCTAATTGGTCAAACTTTTCACATTTATTTCTGATTTAGCCACTAGGGGGCGCAATGCATGTAATCACTGTTTTGCTAATAACTCAAAAATTTGAAACCTGATTTAGATGCGGGTTTTTACATAATGTTCCTTGTTGACAGCCCAATCAAATATGATGGATATTTTATCATCGAGTACTGGGGGAAAAAAATTGTTCTAGGCGAGGTTGAATGTTCGAACCTTGGAAAAAAGTGGAAAAATGAGGGTAGGTCTACGAAAAACCTACCCACTTTTGTTAGAAATCAGATAGAAGAATTCTGTTTGCTGCATACGATTTGCAAGACATATACGCACAAAATATATGGGGTGGCGAATTAAGGAAATGCGTGGTTTGTCCTCTAGAAACGGTCAAACTCAAATTTTAAAAATTAAAATTTCAAAAACATGTTTTTGTCGCTCCTGACTTTATTTTCTGTTCATTCTTCATGAAATTTTCACACGATATGTATTGTTATGTTTGAAAGGGCCTCACAATTCAAAAAATAAAAAAGAATTGAAAAGGTCAAGGTCATATTACGATAATAGTGTTTTTATTCGGCCACAAATAGCTCCAAAACTAAAAATATTTCAATGAGAGTATATGAACAAAAGTTTTAGCTCAAGAGCTCTTTCCAGTAATGTTTAGTTTTTGAAGATCAGACTTGGTTTGGTCATTATACGGCAGTCCAAAGTTTGATCCTTTTTTGGAATAATTGTAAATCAGGTTTTATGCTTCAAATTCTGATACATAAGAATAAAAAGTTTGACTAGTGCGACTAACGTTAGTATACTTGAATGAACTATTTGCTGCTTTGCTAGGTACCTAACAGTAAAATTTTAATCAATTTTCTTTCTCATTTTGCCGCTAGGGGGCGCTTTTCTTGAAATCATTCTTTTGCTTATAACTCAAAAAGTTGAAGTCCGATTCGAATGCGGTTTTTTGCATTCTGTTCCCTGTTGATAGCCTAATAACATATGATAGGAATTAAGGGTTCATGTGGCTGAAAGCTTTTGAGCTACGGAAGGTTGAATGTTCGAACCTTGCACAAAAAAAAAAAACAAAAAAAAAAACTGTGCAAATGAGGGTAGGTCTACGAAAAACCTATCCGTTTTTGTTAGAGATCAGATAGAAGAATTCCGTTTTCGGCATACCATTTAAAAGACGTATACACACAAAATATATGGGATGGCGAATTAAGGAAATGCGTGGTTTGTCCTCTAGAAATGGTCAAACTTCACTAAATTTTAGAAAAAATTAAAATTTCAAAAACATGTTTTTGTCGCTCCTGACTTTATTTTCTGTTCATTCTTCATGAAATTTTCACACGATATGTATTGTTATGTTTGAAAGGGCCTCACAATTCAAAAAATAAAAAAGAATTGAAAAGGTCAAGGTCATATTACGATTATTGTGTTCTTATTCGGCCACAAATAGCTCCAAAACTAAAAATATTTCATTGAGAGTATATGAACAAAAGTTTTAGCTCAAGAGCTCTTTCCAGTAATGTTTAGTTTTTGAAGATCGGACTTGATTTGGTCATTATACGACAGTCCAAAGTTTGATCCTTTTTTGGAATAATTGTAAATCAGGTTTTATGCTTCAAATTCTGATACATAATAATAAAATGTTTGACTAGTGCGACTTATATACTTGATTGAACTATTTGCTGTTTTTGCAATTTTGTTTCTAATTTTGCCGCTAGAGGGCGTTTTGCTTAAAATCACTCTTTTGCTTATAACTCAAAATGTTAAAGTCTGATTGAAATGCGGTTTTCAGCATTTTGTTCCTTGTTGACTGCACCACAGAATGTGATGGATTTCAAGGGACAGGGTATGGGAAAATATTTGCGCTAGAAGAGTTTGAATGTTCTAACATTGCAAAAAAAAAAAAAAAAAAAAACTGTGCAAATGAGAGTAGGTCTTCAAATACCTTTTCGTTCTGTTTCATATTGAAAATTGTGGCTGAGTTGAAATAAAGTGTTCAAGTTGATTAGGTTAAAAGCGAAAACCGAGATACCGCTTGCGGTTCTAGTTGTAATATTATTATTATTATTATGAAGCAT
>CM037777.1:38157687-38207687 GCA_021229015.1 Solen grandis | reverse complement strand
TTGCCTCCGCTGGATCTCTAACCAGGCCTTATATAAAAGCTTCGGGAAATTTACACCAAGGCCACCTTCAGGGTTTTTTTTCCTTCTTTATGAGCCGCCGTTTAACGGCGGCTTCCCCTCGGCAAAATAAGACATTTTTTCCCCCAAACTAAGCCTAAATTCCCTTTTGAGTTTTTTTTTCCCACCCAAGAAAGTTCGATTTTTTCGACGATTTAACCAAAAATTCGCTTCAAATTGGCGAATGTGTTTGGCGCATACGAAGAAGAAATCAGTAAATTAGTACCGCGGTTATTTAAAGTTCCGTAATGCACAAAAATACAGGTCGCTCTACACTGTATACTACTTTACGTAACCAGCACCTGCTGTGGGATTATCAAATCAACAAGCATTCTAAGCCTTCTAAGCAAAGATGTGGAATACCCGGATGGTATTGCCAGCTTATAACTTGTTTATATTTGTCACACTCTCTACCGACTTTTGTTTATACCTGCATTTGGAATTGCTATGAAATTGCGCAATCACCACAATGCGGCCATTTGCGAAAAACATCAGCAAAGTTTCATCACTACCGTTTCTTTTAAAAGATTTAAATTGATTAATTGATTTACCTAGCTAGATTCCAACTGGTAAATAGCATAGATGTACCAATGTATATAAATGACTCGACACTAATCGCTAATGGAGCGAGTCAAAACGTATCCAAACTTAAACGTACCCAATATATAACGTACCCAATTTTTTTCTTTTCTTTTTTTTTTTTTAATGTTTTTAGTCAGGTTATGATTTATGATTCTATTGGAAAATATATATTATTTTTTTTACATGAACACCTTTTTTTTTTTTTTTTTAAAAATTCTCATATAAATTTGAATGAACTATTTTATTTGAAATTTTTTTTAGAATTTATTTATAAAACTAAAATTTGTATTGTTTTTATTTCCATGTATTTTAAATTTTATCCATATTTACTGTTGTTATATTAAACAATATTTAACCTTTTGACTTTCCTGACATTATATCATAAACTGATCAAACAAAGTTCATCCATGGTAGATACCTGTATTTAGTTAGTACAGTTTGCATGAACATCAACTCCTTTTTTTCCCCTAAAATTCTAAAATCGCGTGAAAATTCCCCTTTGGAAGGGCGGCAGGTGGCTTCCCCCAGGAAGGAAAAAAAACCCTGACCTTTAAAAAAATCTTTGTTTCCCCTCTCCCGACTCTAGTCTAGAGAAGTGGGTAGGTAGGTAGGCAATTTTTTTAAGATTCGTACCAGATAAAAAACAAATTTTGCTGTATAAAACGATTTTTCAAAATAAAGTTTATGTGAAATACATTCTAAGGAAAAATATGGAATTTTAATGTTATGGAGTCATAGGACATGCCTTACGCACCTGGGTATTGGCCTTTGTTTTGTAAAATGAGACGGATGGAGGCATCTGTGTCCTCTAGACACATTTCTTGATTTTTTTTGGTTGCTGTTTTTTTTTTTTAATACAAAAAGGTCCACCAAAGGTACATTTTATTGCAGATTAATACAGTTTATATGTATTGTACCAAGACATTTTGAACCACGGTTTTGCGGTGCATTGGTGAATCGTTGCATCTTCACAGTACACAATTGTTTGTTCAGATGGTCCTAAACCTATCGTTACCATGCAAATATCCAGTTTTGTAGGATTATTAATAAAAAAAGAAACCTAATAGTGTTAGAAAAATACTGCTTAGGTTCTCTTATATCGTGACCGAATTCTACAAAATTGCTAATTTTTGTATTGTGTGAAACCTCCACCATTACTGTCATGCATCTGTTTTAAATCAAAAGAAATAGACCAAAATTTAGACTTTTAGTTACCATAATGTTCAGCACAGAAAAAGAATATCTAGCATGTCCGTAAGTAATTCCTTGGTATATATATTTGTTTTCATTTTGTATGCACCATGTCATGTGACTTCGTTACCTCACATTTCCAAGGATCTTTGGCAAAAATAAAATAAACTATTCTTATATAGAATTCAATTTCTCCAATTAATATGCCTCCAAAGACCATTGAAAATAGCTGCAGTCAAGATCTGTAAATTGTTAAAATCAGGAAATAAAATGGTTGGCACCTTAACCCTTTCCCTCATACATACTCATTTTGACGCCCTCAGTAGGTATCATATAAAGCCAGATCTGCAGAAAACCACAGTTAAACCTTACCAAATTTACTTACAAAATCCTCATTTCCAGACCACTGAGGAGCAGCGAACAGCATAAAACCAGATCTGGTTTTATGCTGTTCGCATAGGTCTTTTTATGGTTTCCTCTATGAGGGAAAGGGTTAAGGAGGGCATCAAGTAGGATTGGAAATCATACATTTCATATAATTTTTATTGTACAAAACATATTTCTAAATTCAACTTTAAATGTTCAAACAGTTTTAAAATGTCCCAAATCATGTGTTACTTATCCTGAAATTTCCAAGAATCAGCTGACTTTAATTTGGCTTCTCCCTCAGATTTTGGCTGATATAGTCCTATTCATATTGCAAACAGAACATTATTCTGTTGAACTAAATACAAGGATGTTACCCTGGCTGCTGGAGGGATATTTCAATTAGCTATCTGATCACTAGTGTGAGGAATTACAGCATCTGTAATGTTCTTAGAGCTGCCTTGTTATTGATTGCCTCAACCATTAGGTCTTTAATGACTTCTAGCAGCTTGACCATTGTTGAGGCTGTGTATTTCACTGAAATAGATTGTGGTATGTAATGAGACATTTAGATAATTACGTATAGGTTAGTTCATAGTTGCCTTTAACTACACGATATAGTCATGAGGGCGGAGCCCGAGTGATTATGTCGTGTAGTTAAAGGCAACTATGAACTAAGCTATTTAGCACATGGTATTTTCCTCCACTAGTGACAAAACATCCCAAAAGTGTGAGTTATGTGGTTGCATAGTCCATACTTATTGATTTTTTGCAAAAGTGTGGACTACGCGTTATAGTCCACGGTGACTATGAACAAATACTAGCATCTGATTGGACGAGAGGAAAATGAATCAATATCCCATCGGTAATGTATATATATGTATATGAATTTCCCAAGTAATTTATAAGTACTACCATTCCGGAATTTTTAACATCTAATTTTTGTAAGACTTGGATAATGTCTCGGAGGTTATGCTCGTTAGAAAGTCTCAATCTTTGTCTTACAAGCAATGAGAGCATTCTTTTTTAGATATATATATATATATATATATATATATATATATAAATACTATTCTTTTTATCATATACATTGTATTTGATCGAGAATATGGTCAAGAAACTTCTTCTTCTTACCCTTGTCGCCTTCTTCTTGTCGTTGTCATCATCTTCTTCTTGTCGTCTTCTTCTTCTTCCTCTTCTTGTCATCTTTTTCTTCCTTTTCTTGTCATTGTCGTCATCATCTTCTTCTTCTTCTTCTTCTTGTCATTGTCGTCATCTTCTCTTTTCTTCTTCCTCTTCTTGTCATTGTCGTCATCTTCTTCCTCTTCTTGTCATTGTTGTCATCTTCTTCCTCTTCTTGTCATTGTCGTCATCTTCTTCCTCTTCTTGTCATTGTCATCATCTTCCTCTTCTTGTCATTGTCGTCATCTTCATCTTCTTCCTTTTCTTTGTCATTGTCGTCATCTTCATCTTCTTCCTTGTCATTGTCATCATCTTCATCTTCTTCCTCTTCTTCCTCTTCTTGTCATTGTCATCATCTTCATCTTCTTCCTCTTCTTGTCATTGTCATCATCTTCATCTTTTCCTTTTGTCATTGTCATCATCTTCATCTTCTTCCTCTTCTTGTCATTGTCATCATCTTCATCTTCTTCCTCTTCTTCCTCTTCTTGTCATTGTCATCATCTTCATCTTCTTCATCCTCTTCTTGTCATTGTCATCTTCATCTTCATCCTCTTCTTGTCATTGTCATCATCTTCATCTTCTTCCTCTTCTTGTCATTGTCATCATCTTCTTCTTTTCTTCTTCCTCTTCTTGTCATTGTCGTCATCTTCTTCCTCTTCTTGTCATTGTTGTCATCTTCTTCTTCTTCTTCCTCTTCTTGTCATTGTCGTCATCTTCTTCTTCATCTTCTTGTCATTGTTGTCTTCTTCTTCTTCTTGTCATTGTTGTCTTCTTCTTCTTCCTCTTCTTGTATTGTCGTCATCTTCTTCTTGTTGCATCTTCTTCTTGTTGCATCTTCTTCTTCTTCTTGTCATTTTCGTCATCTTCTTCTTCCTCTTCTTCTTGTTGCATCTTCTTCTTCTTCATTTTCTTCTTGTTGCATCTTCTTCTACTTCTTGTCATTGTCGTCATCTTCTTCTTCACCTTCTTCTTGTTGCATCTTCTTCTTCTTCTTGTCATTTTCGTCATCTTCTTCTTCCTCTTCTTCTTGTTGCATCTTCTTCTTCTTCATTTTCTTCTTGTTGCTTCTTCTTCCTCTTCTTGTCTTTGTCGTCATCTTCTTCTTCTTCCTCTTCTTGTCATTGTCATCATCTTCATCTTCTTCCTCTTCTTGTCATTGTCATCATCTTCATCTTCTTCCTCTTCTTGTCATTGTCATCATCTTCATCTTCTTCCTCTTCTTGTCATTGTCATCATCTTCATCTTCTTCCTCTTCTTCCTCTTCTTGTCATTGTCATCATCTTCATCTTCTTCATCCTCTTCTTGTCATTGTCGTTCTTCTTCCTCTTCTTGTCATTGTCGTCATCTTCTTCCTTTTCTTGTCATTGTCATCATCTTCTTCTTTTCTTCTTCCTCTTCTTGTCATTGTCGTCATCTTCTTCCTCTTCTTGTCATTGTTGTCATCTTCTTCTTCTTCTTCCTCTTCTTGTCATTGTCATCATCTTCTTCTTCATCATCTTCTTGTCATTGTTTTCTTCTTCTTCTTGTCATTGTTGTCTTCTTCTTCTTCCTCTTCTTGTATTGTCGTCATCTTCTTCTTGTTGCATCTTCTTCTTGTTGCATCTTCTTCTTCTTCTTGTCATTTTCGTCATCTTCTTCTTCTTCCTCTTCTTGTCATTGTCGTCATCTTCTTCCTCTTCTTGTCATTGTCATCATCTTCATCTTCTTCCTCTTCTTGTCATTGTCATCATCTTCATCTTCTTCCTCTTCTTCCTCTTCTTGTCATTGTCATCATCTTCATCTTCTTCCTCTTCTTGTCATTGTCATCATCTTCATCTTCTTCCTCTTCTTGTCATTGTCATCATCTTCATCTTCTTCATCTTCTTCCTCTTCTTGTCATTGTCATCATCTTCATCTTCTTACTCTTCTTGTCATTGTCATCATCTTCTTCTTCCTCTTTTTGTCATTGTCATCATCTTCATCTTCTTCATCCTCTTCTTGTCATTGTCATCTTCATCTTCATCCTCTTCTTGTCATTGTCATCATCTTCATCTTCATCCTCTTCTTGTCATTGTCATCTTCATCTTCATCCTCTTCTTGTCATTGTCATCATCTTCATCTTCATCCTCTTCTTGTCATTGTCGTCATCTTCATCTTCTTCCTCTTCTTGTCATTGTCATCATCTTCATCTTCATCCTCTTCTTGTCATTGTCATCATCTTCATCTTCTTCCTCTTCTTGTCATTGTCATCATCTTCATCTTCTTCCTCTTCTTGTCATTGTCATCTTCATCTTCATCCTCTTCTTGTCATTGTCATCATCTTCATCTTCTTCCTCTTCTTGTCATTGTCATCATCTTCATCTTCTTCCTCTTCTTGTCATTGTCATCATCTTCATCTTCTTCCTCTTCTTGTCATTGTCATCATCTTCATCTTCTCCTCTTCTTGTCATTGTCATCATCTTCATCTTCTTCCTCTTCTTGTCATTGTCATCATCTTCATCTTCTTCCTCTTCTTGTCATTGTCATCATCTTCATCTTCTTCCTCTTCTTGTCATTGTCATCATCTTCATCTTCTTCCTCTTCTTGTCATTGTCATCATCTTCATCTTCTTCCTCTTCTTGTCATTGTCATCATCTTCATCTTCATCCTCTTCTTGTCATTGTCATCATCTTCTTCTTCCTCTTCTTGTCATTGTCATCATCTTCATCTTCATCCTCTTCTTGTCATTGTCATCATCTTCATCTTCTTCCTCTTCTTGTCATTGTCATCATCTTCATCTTCTTCCTCTTCTTGTCATTGTCATCATCTTCATCTTCTTCCTCTTCTTGTCATTGTCATCATCTTCTTCTTCCTCTTCTTGTCATCATCTTCATCTTCATCCTCTTCTTGTCATCATCTTCATCTTCTTCATCCTCTTCTCGTCATTGTCATCATCTTCATCTTCTTCCTCTTCTTGTCATTGTCATCATCTTCTTCTTCCTCTTTTTGTCATTGTCATCATCTTCATCTTCATCCTCTTCTTGTCATCATCTTCATCTTCTTCATCCTCTTCTTGTCATTGTCATCATCTTCATCTTCTTCCTCTTCTTGTCATTGTCATCATCTTCTTCTTCCTCTTCTTGTCATTGTCATCATCTTCTTCTTCATCTTCTTGTCATTGTCATCATCTTCTTCATCCTCTTCTTGTCATTGTCATCATCTTCTTCTTCATCCTCTTCTTGTCATTGTCATCATCTTCTTCTTCCTCTTCTTGTCATTGTCATCATCTTCTTCTTCCTCTTCTTGTCATTGTCATCATCTTCTTCTTCATCCTCTTCTTGTCATTGTCATCATCTTCATCTTCTTCCTCTTCTTGTCATTGTCATCATCTTCATCTTCTTCCTCTTCTTGTCATTGTCATCATCTTCTTCTTCATCCTCTTCTTGTCATTGTCATCATCTTCATCTTCTTCCTCTTCTTGTCATTGTCATCATCTTCATCTTCATCCTCTTCTTGTCATTGTCATCATCTTCATCTTCTTCCTCTTCTCGTCATTGTCATCATCTTCTTCTTCATCCTCTTCTTGTCATTGTCATCATCTTCTTCTTCATCCTCTTCTTGTCATTGTCATCATCTTCTTCTTCCTCTTCTTGTCATTGTCATCATCTTCTTCTTCTTCCTCTTCTTGTCATTGTCATCATCTTCTTCTTCTTCCTCTTCTTGTCATTGTCATCATCTTCTTCTTCATCCTCTTCTTGTCATTGTCATCATCTTCATCTTCTTCCTCTTCTTGTCATTGTCATCATCTTCTTCTTCATCCTCTTCTTGTCATTGTCATCATCTTCTTCTTCCTCTTCTTGTCATTGTCATCATCTTCTTCTTCCTCTTCTTGTCATTGTCATCATCTTCTTCTTCATCCTCTTCTTGTCATTGTCATCATCTTCTTCTTCCTCTTCTTGTCATTGTCATCATCTTCATCTTCTTCCTCTTCTTGTCATTGTCATCATCTTCTTCTTCTTCCTCTTCTTGTCATTGTCATCATCTTCTCTTCTTCCTCTTCTTGTCATTGTCATCTTCATCTTCATCCTCTTCTTGTCATTGTCGTCATCTTTCTTCATCCTCTTCCTCGTCATTGTCATCATCTTCTTCTTCCTCTTCTTGTCATTGTCATCATCTTCATCTTCTTCCTCTTCTTGTCATTGTCATCATCTTCATCTTCTTCCTCTTCTTGTCATTGTCATCATCTTCATCTTCTTCCTCTTCTTGTCATTGTCATCATCTTCATCTTCTTCATCCTCTTCTTGTCATTGTCATCATCTTCATCTTCTTCCTCTTCTTGTCATTGTCATCATCTTCATCTTCTTCCTCTTCTGTCATTGTCTCATCTCATCTCATCCTCTTGTCATTGTCATCATCTTCATCTTCTCCTCTTCTTGTCATTGTCATCATCTTCATCTTCATCCTCTTCTTGTCATTGTCATCTTCATCTTCTCCTCTTCTTGTCATTGTCATCTCTCATCTTCTCCTCTTCTTGTCATTGTCATCATCATCTTCTTCTGTCAATCCTCTTCTTTTCCATCTTGTCATCATTTTTCATCTTCTTTCTTCTTCTTCTTGTCATTGTCATCATCTTCATCTTCTTCCTCTTCTTGTCATTGTCACCATCTTCATCTTCTTCCTCTTCTTGTCATTGTCATCATCTTCTTCTTCATCTCTTCTTGTCATTGTCATCATCTTCATCTTCTTCTCTTTGTCATCATCTTCTTCTTCCTCTTCTTGTCATTGTCATCATCTTCATCTTCTTCCTCTTCTTGTCATTGTCATCATCTTCTTCTTCCTCTTCTTGTCATTGTCATCATCTTCATCTTCTTCCTCTTCTCGTCATTGTCATCATCTCTCTCTTCTCCTCTTCTTGTCATTGTCATCATCTTCATCTTCTTCCTCTTCTTGTCATTGTCATCATCTTCATCTTCTTCCTCTTCTCGTCATTGTCTCATCTTCATCTTCTTCCTCTTCTTGTCATTGTCATCATCTATCTTCTTCTTCTCTTCTTGTCATTGTCATCATCTTCTTCTTCCTCTTCTTGTCATTGTCATCATCTTCATCTCTTCTCTTCTTGTCATTGTCATCATCTCTTCTTCCTCTCTTGCATTGTCATCATCTTCATCTTCTTATCCTCTTCTTGTCATTGTCATCATCTTCTTCATCCCTTCTTGTCATTGTCATCATCTTCTTCCTCTTCTTGTCATTGTCATCATCTTCTTTCTTCTCCTCTTCTTGTCATTGTCATCATCTTCTTCTTCCTCTTCTTGTCATTGTCTCATCTTCTTTCTTTCTGTCACATACATCACTTCTTCGTCATGTAATGTAATGTTCTAATTTCATCATTCAGTCATGTTTAAATCTGATTCACACTCATGTATTATCATTGTACCATAAATTTATTCTTCAAATCTTGGTACAGTTCATAACATTTCTAGATTTCACTGCGCATTTGTAACATTTGTTATTCTCTCCTGTCTTTGTCATTTTAAAAACATCTTTCCTTTGTGTCCTGTCAAATTGTTATGTTCTATTTTTCTTAGAATGACTATCAGAACGGTCAGATTAGTAGGTGTTTCATAATTCATCATTCAAATAGAACAATAAATTGATCCACAAAAGTAATTTAATCAAAGGACTTAATAAAGATTCGTAACTTTCCTCAAAAATCATGGAAGTCCCAAACAGACATAAAACGCAGACACATTGGAGAACTTCAGTTTGTATTTAAATTGCTCACTCATGTCTGGAATAATTTAAAAAAATTTTTAAACATTTTGGTTTCTGCAAAACAGTTTTTGTTTTGTTCAAAATATTTTAGGAAAGATAGATAATTGGACCTAGAACGGTCGTTTTAGGGGTTTTGAGTATTAACCTCAGGTCTCAGTCTAATAGACCCTAATAATGTTGCATAACGTAGAAATAATTATAGGATTCAATCACTGTCATTTGCAGAAATCCTTCCATTCTTTGGAGGATGAAAACCTAGAACATTAAATAGTGAGTTGACTCGCAGAACCATATTAAGTTTCAACTCATCATTCTAAATGAGGAATTACAGATTTAAAGTTTAATGATTAATACTGTTGGAAATTTTTGGTATTGTATGTTTACCATGGATGCGTCAAAATGTCTGATGAGGAAAAGGGATAATTCATTCCTGATTACGTGTTTCAATGTGCTGGTCTTTATCATCCCGATTCATGGCACGGTATTCTAGTAATAGCAAATTCAACTGGAAGTATCTGATATTAGACTTCAGATCACTGTAATTTGCAGCAAATCATTCAATTGTCTCTTTGGGGTGATGATTCAAACCTAGACATTATGTTGTATTTGACTGCTGCAGAACCATATATAAGTTAATCAATCATTCTAAAATGCAATGTACAGTATTTTATAAGTTTTAATCCATAAACTTTAGCAATTTGAAATAATATTGGTATTGTATACTTTCACCATGAGGCCACAAAATGTCTGATGTCATGACAACAAGGGATGTCACTCTCAGTTCCTGTTCATGTGGATTTCCACATGTGCTGGTCTTTCAAATTCCAGTTTCAGTGGAATCTATGTGGTATTCTAGTAACATAGCAAATTCCAATGGAAGCTATCTGGCATTCCACGTAATAGCAGATTCCTGTTGAATCTATCTGGAATACCAGTGGAATCTTTCAAGTGGAATCGTTCAGTTATTTCACTGGAATTCCAGTGATTTTTTCATTGGGGTTAGACTGTTTCATACAAATACATATTACAAGGCTGAAGCAGTCAAAACCTGTAAATAATCTGTACAACTCCCACTCATAATTTTTTATCTTAAGGTGGGCAGTGCTATGTTCATGATGATTAAATAGCTATGCTACAGGTGCCCTTCCTAACCTAATGTATCCAATTCCTGGAAAACATCTCTCTGTATCGGAAAATGCAACCAAACCATTTTTAAAGGATGGTCTATAGCTAGTACGAAGTTAAGAAGTTTTTTCTTGTATCTGTCAGCTTTAAATTGTAAAGAATTGCTGCAGCGAGACTGCTAGACTGCTACTGGTATTTACGTAGATACTGCTGCTAGGAGAGATTGTCTTTGAGTATTGGGTTTCGAATAGACTGTCGCATATTAGCTCTCTCAGAGTGACTGGAAGCAAGAATTGAAGTTCTTGGTCTGCATGTTATCATCATCGAGGGAAGAATCTTTATCAGTCGGAAACGGAACTTAATTTAAGACGGAAACAATGTGTTGATTGTGGTTTTACAAATTCTACAAGGAAAAAGGTACTCTTTTTCTAGAAAAGCAAAATTATATTAGTACTAGTGTTTTAATTTTCCTGTAAGATTTAGTTTCATTTGGTTCGTGTTTTCTACCCAGACTAGTAAAATGTTTTATGGGTAATGGGCAATTGTTAAAAATTTATAATTTTACAGTAATGTTAGGCATTCACCAATGACTATATCTATAAAGATATGGGCTCATCTGTGCAAATTTAATTTATATTGATAGTAATAACATTTTTTTATTTTCAAAAACTCATATAGATTCTGCAATACTTAATCTTTGCATAGCATTTCTTACATTCCAGCTAATATCAAATGCACTAAGAATTGATTTGCTCAAACTGTAGAATTTTTATATGCCAGGCAAAGGGTCATTATTATGTTATGGCACACATTATTCATTAGCAATATCATTGTGCGAATTACTCCTGACCTTTATTATTTAAGAAAATGAAATTGATGTGCATAAAGGTGAGATAACTTTGATTGCATTGTTTGTACAGGGATTTATTGCCATTGTTTATTTTTGCAAATGTTGTGCAACTCCTCCTGAATTATTCAATGGAAGTCCATCATACTTGCATGTAGTCCCATCATGTAGTCTTCAGTTTATCCCTTTCCCTCATATATACTCATTTTGACGCCCTCAATAGGTATCACATAAAGCCTGATCTGCAGAAAACCACAGTTAAACCTTACCAAATTTAATTACAAAATCCTCATTTCCAGACCACTGAGGAGCAGCGAACAGCATAAAACCTGATCAGCCTGCGAGTTACTCGCAGGCTGATCTGGTTTTATGCTGTTCGCATAGGTCTTTTCATGGTATCCTCTATGAGGGAAAGGGTTAAGGGTACACAATTAAGTGTGTAGGATAATGAGCTAATATACAGCTAATTTAATCTGTGCGAAATATGTAAGATTTCCTTAACTGTCTCTAAATGTTATTTTGATAAATGTAAGAGACAGGTCTGCAGACTGTTTGATCAGCTTCCAGTACATGTATAAACTGATAACTTGACAAATCAAACAAACTTGAGACTATTCACTACAAGTCTGGGAATTGTTTACTGTCTACGGCGTCAGATTTGGCATAGCAATAGATTGAGCATCTTGATGCCCCAAGTTCATTTGTCAAGGGTGGTATGGAATTTGCCTGATTAATTCTCATAAATGACTAATGACTATATTTCTGCAAACTCTGACAGGACAATTTAATTTTCAACCTTGAATTAGGCATCTGTTTTTGCTGTATTCAAGATAATTGTTTTATTACACAATGCAATTTGCATCTCAAATATATAATGCATGCTGTAAATATAGGTTCCATTAATTCATTGTTTTTAATTGTGACTGTGCACTTATATAATGTCATATAAAAGGACTATTTGGATCCATTGTTGTACATTAAACCCCAACATCACAAAGTAAAGTTAAAGCTATATAGGAATCACATGCATCTAGTCATGTCCTAATATATACCTATAAACATATTTATATACATATAAACTGCAATAAGTTGAGTATCTATCTATATTGTTGAGACAAAGCAATGTAGTGGGGTATTAATCCCCTTCAGTGATAGCTCTGGTGTAGGCATTCACATAATAACAGCGTCATAATTACAAAGTATCAATATAACGGTGTCCATGGAAGTCCAGACTAGCCTCGTGTTATTGTTCTGTATTAATGTTTTATAAATAAACACAGTCTTCCTGATATTACCCCAGACCAATACATCCCTCAGACATACAATGAAAGGTAATTTTCAGTCATTCAGATAGACAAGTGGCACCCTGGATACAGAACAACTCCTCATCAGTGACAGTCTGGTTTGTGTCATTTCTAATCATCAGTCGGATTTTTTCTGCCATGGGGGTTATTGGCAAATTCATTATTGTTTGACTGTATTGTCAGATTGTAGTTTCAGATGGGTTGCCTTGGTCTGTATTTAGAGCTGTCCAGAGGCAAACTCCATGCAGTAGTTACCTCCCCTTACAGTTGTAGATAACCACTGCCACCACAAGTAAAAATTAACAAAATTTAGCAATTTTCCAAAAAAAAATTTTTTACTGCGAGTGTCATTTCCCTAGGTATGTTTTCTTTAATAAACATCAAATAACGCCCCGTGGTAAAAAAATAAACCATTTTGAAAAAATTTTTTGTTAAGACAGCAGACGGAGACACCATTTTGTTATTTTACCATCATCACGCGACATTTGTGATTGCAGTGTTTTCTTTGTTTGCAAGGGAGATCACTATGTGGAGTTTGGTCCAGAGGATGTGTCAGTCATAGATACCAATACTCACAAGATAAATTAGGCGTTGATAATGACACCGGTTATGCTCCTTGAGTTTCAAGACACTAAGTGGTTGGGTCCTATTGTAACAATGACTTGGATGGCTGTAATGCACTTATAATGATACCTATAATTTCAAATACACAGAGACTGCAGATACTGGTAAAGTTCATGCAGTGCAAATGTGATTATGGTATAGTTCATAGTGCAATTTACTGTTAGATAATGAAATAATCAAGTGTAATTGTGATTAGCCCTTGTGGTATTTGGAAATACTATAATGCAACCTCAAAACCAGATATGCATAGTTATTTACATAGGTTTTCTTAATGGATGACAGAAGGGCAATAATATGATACTGACGTTTAGGCTGTGATATAAAGCTGTTTTTCTAAGAATTAATGATATTGGTGGCCATTTTGATGATGTATTACGTGGTAATAAATATCTCTATAAGTTGTATTAGTTTGACATTTTTTAAGTTTCTCATACTGACTTTGATGTATATTGGAGATGACAGGAAGAAAGTTATTTCCAGAGACATGTATGATTTAATATATATACAGGAAAATAGCTATGATTTAATATATACAGGAAAATTAGCAAATATTATGTTCATGCAGAGCTCATTCTAACCCTTCATTTTTATCAAGGGCTGTTCAGAGGTACCTTTCCATCTGAGAATTTCTTAAAATTCATTGAACAGCAACATACCTGTATACCTTTTAATAAAATTGAAAGATGAAGAGTTTAGCGTACAAGCTTCTGAGAACCATTTTTAAACCATCCCCGCAAACGAAGTTTGGGTAGGGATTATATAGGAGTCACCTTGTGGTCGGTCAGTTAGATGGGTGGTCGGTCTGTCCGGACATAACTTGAAAACTATTCAAGGTATTGACTTGAAACTTAAAATATAGACAGAATGATGGCAACTAGGAGAAGTGCAGTGTCCAAGAACAGTAACTCTACCTGGTCCCATTTTGACTTATCTCCCTTTGTTATTTTTTAGCTCACCTGAGCACGTGTGCTCAGGATGAGCTTTTAGGATCGATGAATGTCCGTCGTCCGTCCGTCGTCCACAATTTGTTTGTTTGCACTCTAGCATCTTCATTTTATGAGCAATTATCTTCAAACTTTAAAACAATGTTTATAACCATAAAATCTCGGCCAAGTTCGATTATGGCTGATATCGGAACATTAGGTCAGGAGTTATGCCCCTTTTAAAATTCAAAAAAGCCAGATTTCACATTGTTTGCACTCTAGCATCTTCATTTTATGAGCAATTATCTTCAAACTTTAAAACAATGTTTATAACCATAAAATCTCGGCCAAGTTCGATAATGGCTGATATCGGAACATAGGTCAGGAGTTATGCCCCTTTTAAAATTAAAAAACCAGTTTTTTTTGCACTCTAGCATCTTCATTTTGAGCAATTATCTTTAAACTTTATACAATGTTTATACCATAAAATCCGGTAAGTTCGATTATGGTGATATCGTACCATTAGGTCAGGAGTTATGCCCCTTTTAATATTCAAAAAATGCCATATTTCAAGTTGTTTACACTCTAGCATCTTCATCTTTTGAGCAATCATCTTCAAACTTTATGACAATGCTTATGCCCATAATCTCACAATCGGGTTCAATTATAACTGATATTGACTTGTAAATTTAGGAGTTATGCCCATTTCACCATAAAAAAAAGCCAGATTTCACTTTTACACTCAAGCATCTTTATTTCTTAAGCAATCATCTTTCTCAGGTGAGCGACCAAGGGCCATCTTGGCCCTCTTATTTTTTTTCTTGTCTGGACAGGCTCGAAAACTATACAAGGTATTGACTTGACTATTTGAGTTTACCGTCGCGTCGACTGTATTTCAGTCATATAGCGACGTCCAGCTAATAACAGGGGGAGGAAGACCCCGAGTGCACGGAGGCATTCGGGTACAAGTTAACCACTGACCTACCGCAAGCCAGCTTGGAGGCTTCCTCACATGGAAATCCGAATGACCATACCGGGATTCGAACCCACACGGTGAGGGGCTGAGTGAGTGGTATTGAATTGAAACTTAAAATGTAAACAGATAACGATATGAGAAATGCAGTGTCCAAGAACTGTAACTCTACACTGCCAAACAACCATAACTCTATTTATCCACTTTAAATAAGGACTTTACCTATATATTTACTTACTTACTATCATAACCAATATACTATGTATATACAGGTTTTTATCTATGCTCCACCTAGAGTCTGGCTTCTCCTGTATCAAAGCATTTTGTAAGGGTATAAATCACCTTCTGTGATAGTTCTAAGTTTGTTTAGGCTCATGTGCAAACATTCATTATCCTTCCCTCCAGCTCTTCCAAATAGGCAAGGGAAAGTTGCAAATTGAGTGTGTGCTTAAATTTGGAAACATCCATTTTCTTAATTTGCTTTATGGAAACATTTTTTACCACATATTTGCACACATATTATTTGCACAGAATTTGTAGTTGATGTTGAGTCATCATTTCGCATTCTTTGAGCTGTAGAGAAGTATGTTACTTAAATTCCCATTTTAGATACTACCTTTGCAAAGTGAATTAAGCTTCCAAACCCTCATTTTAAAAAATATATACATGTACTGAAGTTTTAGTAGATTTATTCAAAGCAGTATACAGACACAATATACAAAATGTAAATGTTGCAGGTGACTTAATTAAATGGAAGTGGTTATTGTTGGCTTAAATGAGAACCATTTGAATATAAATGGATTTTTTTTTACATTTTTTGTCAAGGGAAATGAAAATCCCAAAGGTACCTCCCAGCTGTAATGGAGTTGTAAGGCGTAGGTTAAATCAGACGCAGTAAAAGAGAATCCAATTATCAGAGATTTGCAGTGTAGCTTTAACTTAATAAGATATGGTAAGTTGCTCATAGTCATGCAGGCAGGCTAAATTTGTGTACCTTAAGATGCTTTGTGATTTTGGCATATTTTTCCTTTTTAGCTCACTGAGCACAACGTGCTCAAGGGTGAGTTTTTGTGATGGCCCTTCGTCCGGCGTCCGTCGTGCGTCGTCAACAATTTGGCTTAACACTCTAGAGGCCATATTTTTAGGCCAATCTTCATGAAACTTGGTCAGAATGTTTGTCTCCAGAAAATCTTGGACAAGTTCGAAATTGGGTCATGAGGGGTCAAAAAGTAGGTCACGAGGTCAAGTTTTATAAAAACCTTGTTAACAGTCTAGAGGCCACATTTTTAGCCAATCTATGAAACTTGGTCAGAATGTTTTCTCCATAAAATCTTGGACAAGTTCGAATTGGGTCATGTGGGGTCAAAAGTAGGTCAAGGTCAAATTAGAAAAACCTTGTTAATACTCTAGAGGCCACATTTTTGGCCAAATCTTTATGAAACTTGGTCAGAATGTTTGTCTCCATAAAATCTTGGACAAGTTCGAATTTGGGTCATGTGGGGTCAAAAGGTAGGTCACAAGGTCAAATAATAGAAAAACCTTGTTAATACTCTAGAGGCCACATTTTTGGCCCAATCTTTATGAAACTTAGTCAGAATGTTTGTTTCCATTAAATCTTGGACAAGTTTGAAATTGGATCATGTGGGGTCAAAAAGTAGGTCATGAGGTCAAATCTTAGAAAAACCTTGTTAATACTATAGAGGCCACATTTTTGGCCCAATCTTTATGAAACTTGGTCAGAATGTATGTTTCCATAAAATCTTGGACAAGTTTGAAATTGGGTCATGTGGGGTCAAAAAGTAGGTCATGAGGTCAAATCTTAGAAAAACCTTGTTAACACTCTAGAGGCCACATTTTTGGCCATATCTTCATGAAACTTGGTCAGAATGTCTGTTTCCATAATATCTTGGACAAGTTCAAAATTGGGTCATGTGGGGTCAAAAAGTAGGTCAATATGAAAAATCCAACATATGTTGCTCATTTATAATCAGGTGAGCAATTCAGGGCCATGACATGGCCCTCTTGCTATTAGTCTAGTCATAATTGATGATAATAATTTATATTATGCTTAGGATTTAAGGTTTGAATGAAAAAGCAATGAATTGATTACCTAAAACAATATAAAATGTGAAAAGTGTTCTTAATAAAAATATATCAAGAAATGTGAATATAGACACTATAATATCAAAACGTCACTTTGAACATTTAATTTCTTGAGTTGGAATCTTAAATGTAGATTACCAGTAGATATTGAATTAAGTTACGTAATTTTTTATATGTATAGCTTTTGAAGTTTAATGAAGCAGTATCAAATTATGTCTGGTTAAAGTAAGCAGTATCAAATTATGTCAGCTCAGCTGTGAGATAAATGCCTTGAAGCTTGGGTGACTGTCCAAACATGCAAGATCACATTATGTTAAGACTTAAATAACGTTATTATAAGATTGTTTTCCAAATTTTCCAAGCTGTTGAAACAGCATTTAAGCAGATGAAATGTTTGATATTTGATTAAGCTTGTAGAAGCAGTTTGTAAAGTCAGATTAAGGGTTTGGATGAACATCTCCATTTTCTCAATTTTGTTTGTTTTTTTTGTTTGTTTTGTTTTGGGTTTTTTAGATATAATTTGAAGCAAGCCAAAAAATGAAATTAACTTGATCAAAGATCATTTTCCTGGTCTCCATTTCTTGCTAATTTGGATCACTGTGTTTAATTCAAGTTTCTATAATTTCAGATAATATAACAGACAATCTTAAATCAAAGAAGCCTATTGGTGGTTTTAGCCAGATGCCTAAATTGTCTTAAATCTATGGGATATCCTTCCTCTTGTAATAAACTGAATGTCACTTCATGAATGAAAGTCTATCTAAGGGATGATAAACTGCAAATCAACTAAAACAGTAATTCCAACAAGTCGGGCGTGTAGCTTTCAATGCCTTTATGAAACCCCTGAACATTATACAGGGGTGGTACAGAAAACCGGAAAATATCAGCTGAATTGAGTTCCAGAAAGTACTGTTGAGGCATGGCACATGATGGTAATTGCAGTACAAAGTGTCTCAGATGAGTAGCATTAATATAAGGAATTTTCAGATATTGCCGAGCCCGTTTATTCTTGTCGTACAGACTAACCGAGTTATTCTTGTCCAAGCTCCTGGACAGTCCCGCACAACTTGTCCTTAGACTACATCCTCCAAAAGATTTTGTGGCTCTTGTTGGCATGTGACAGAAGCCATGACTGTTTGGAGCCATATACATGTGTAGATTTTAAAAGTTAACACATCTTATAGATATGTGTAAAACCACTTGAATCATTAAAGGTTTAATGTGTCACATTTTTAATTTTGTTTATGAAAATGCCATTGATCAAGCCCATGAAAAGTGACTGTTTAAAATGATGGCTTATTAAACATTAAATTACATCATTTAAACTGTAAAATGTCATTATACTTAAATGCCATTGGTTTTGAAATCCCATTAAAGTTGTAGTTGTATTGGAGTTTACCGTCACTGCGATAGTATTTCAATCATATAGCGACGTCCAGCTAATTACAGGTGGAGGAAGACCCCGAGTACACAGAGGTACCCGGGTAGAACCACCGACTACGCAAGCAGCTGGAAGGCTTCCTCACATGAAAAATCCGAAGTCCCTACCGGGATTCGAACCCACAGCGGTGAGGGGCTGAGAGATTTGTAGTCCACGACTGTAACCGCTCGGCCACGGCGGCCCCCCGAAATCCCATTAAAAGAAATTGTCCGCCCTACCTATCCACTGAAAAAAGGTCAGGAAATTTATTGAACACAAATAATTTTTAGCTCGACAATTTGAAGAGTAAGGAGGGCTATAGCTTTTCTACTGACACCTGAGCGTCGGCATCACCTTAACGGTTAAGTTTTTTGTACCACCTCACTTAATTACAGAACCCCTTAAGGTATTGTTTTGATACTTGGGAAACTTGTATATTACCACCAACCCAAACTGTAGGCAAGAGGGGATAACTCTGTCATGGATTTTTTTTATTAAATTATGGCCCTTTTTCGACTTTGAATCTTGGTTAAGTTTTCTGAACCACCTCACTTGCTCACCTGAGCACAACATGCTCAAAGGTGAGCTATTCTGACCGTTGAATATCTGGTGTCCATCGCCCATAGTCAGGCGTCCGGCATCCAGCGTCAGTCATTTGGCATCAGCATTTCACTTAAAACACTTCCCCACCCATAAATCATATATATTCTTGTTCCTCATGATGAGACAAATAGAATGTACTTCTTTAGTGTCCCCAAGGGGTCACAAAGGGGTCTGGTGTGTTTTACTTCTGATCTTTACTTAAAAAACATTGAGATCCCCACCCATAAAGCATATATATTTTTGCTCCTCATGATCAAATGGATTAAATTGTACTGTATGATTGCCTAAGGAGAAACCTCCTAAACTTTTTATACTCCTCAATTTTTCACCAAGCCCTTTGAGATAATTAATTTGCCTTAAAACTTGGAATACACGTTTATATCCCTTGTTTACTTTTTGATAATACAGTGATTCTTATTTTGCCTTTTACTGCAATAATTTTCATATTGACAAGCATTAGAATAGTCTAGTGCCATCTTATGGACAGCTCTTGTTGAGGATGGCCAGTAAGTAATCTAACTTGATAAATACATTAAGCAGTAACTGTACTGATCGTGGTCTTTTATCTGATGATCCCTCTGAGAATTCCAGGTTTTGCCATTAGTGGAAATTATATATATCACATCTGTTGTGATATCGAGATGTAACTGAAGATCTTAATGGGATGGAATGTAAAAGCTTCTTGCTGTTATACGTTATCATTATGAACTTCGTCAGAACTGCCATTTTCAATAACTTCTGTAATAGTCATAATGATGTATACTATTCAAGCCTTGAATACTTGAGAGATATTCCAAAATTTAACGAAGAAAAGAGTTCAAAACTTGATCAGCCTGCAAATAGACAGTTGTATAGGTTGTTATACTTTACTCCAGTACTGTAATCATGTGATTACCTGTTTTATTGAGATAACATGTTTTTTATGCTCACACTTGAAAAGTGGGTGTCATATAGCATTGCTGCTGTCCGTATGTCCGTCCGTGCGTATGTATGACCAAAACTTGTCTGATCCTTAACTGGAGAACCGCAGGGCCTGGGTTTGTGAAACTTGGTATGGACATTGGCCATGACCAGCAGATAAACCCTATTGATTTTGAGGTCACTAGGTCAAAGGTCAAGGTCACTGTGTACATTAGTATGAAATCCTTGTCAGACTGGACGAAGGTTCTTGATGTGCTATCAATTAACAAAAAAGCGGTTGTGGGGGATATATGTCCTATGGACACATTTCTAGTTTTTTTTCCCTTCTTTATCAGTGACCTTAATAGGTGCCTTCTCATCTGAAAAATTCTTTAAATCCATGCAGTTTTCCTGAAATCTGCATCATACTCCAAGATTTTTCTTTCCCCAATTAAAAAAAAAAAAAAGGTCATATTTTCCTCAAAATATGATATTGAAGCCCCTACCCCAACATCTTGGATGAGGTCTCAGGTCACTGTTCATTTCTACTGAGAACTACTTCCAGTCTGATCAAGCTTAGCAGTGGTTTAATTTTGTCCCAGTGGTCGAGTGAGTACAGCCTATTACCCCCCTCACCATAGTGAGGCATTGCCATATGTGTCATATACACTCATGTGACTGAAATACTGTCGGGACATATTAAATACAAGCAAATAATCAATAAAATATTGATATCATCAGCACATATATGTACTCCAAAACTACCTGTCAATGAAAAACATTTCACAGGTATGCATCTAGCAAATGTAAAATCTGTAGACATTTTAATCATACAAATTTTGCCTGGTAAATAAATGTTCAATTTTATCTCCTATTTGTAAATAGAAAAGAAAAGAAAAAAGAAAATTGTAATTTCACTAAAATAAGCAGGAATGTTGAGGTGGGGGTCCTATGGTAGAAATGAAATGCAACATTTCAGTTGAATGATTTGAGAGATAAGATAAGAGGAGGTGCATGCAGCTTGGCAGCATTGTATTATGTCTAGCAGACAGCTAAAGCTGGAGCTGTGTGTGGGACCTAAGAAACACCTATACTGGTATGTTAACCCTTTCCCTCATATAGACTCATTTTGACGCACTCAGTAGGTACCACATAAAGCCTGATCTGCAGAAAACCACAGTTAAACCTTACCAAATTTAATTATAAAGTCCTCATTTCCAGACCACTGAGGAGCAGCGAACAGCATAAAACCTGATCAGCCTGCGAGTTACTCGCAGGCTGATCTGGTTTTATGTTGTTCGCATAGGTCTTTTCATGGTTTCCTCTATGAGGGAAAGGGTTAACCACATGGGGTTATAAAATTCTGAAATTGAGGATCATGCAGTTGTACAAAAAACTTTGGAAATGAGGACTTGTTAAAACACTGCAGGTTGAGGTCAGTGCTTATATAAAAATGACTTGTAAAATATGATTATATATTTAGATTCCAGTCTTATATCAATCATAAATATGTCCTACATGAAAGTGATCCCTGTCAATTGGCTCTTTCATCTTTTTATCTTCATATACTTTCACAAGCTGGAAACCTGTTGGGGGCAAGAACTTTTCATGACCTTCCCATGTGCAAAGTACTGGTCCAACCAGAGAACTGTTGTGAAGGATTAATACAGTTGATGTAAAAAACATATTTTTCATTTTTTCGTCACCCAACAGTAGTTACAAGTGTTATCCCTACATGTCAAATTTTCACACACTGAAGGCTTCTGCTCCATTATACATGTCATCTCCTTAAACTGTCATATCTGAAATATGATTAATGACCTTACACCTGGGCAAGGTCTGTCTGTAGTAACCAAACAATAGGTCATATTCAGGTATGTAAGTCGTTAGTCCCTGAGCAGTCAGATGCATGGGGAATTACAGTGCTAGTGTTGACATTTTTAACATAGTCTTACTTTCTTTATTCTTTCAAAAGTAATTTGTTTGTTAAACCGGTGGACCACTCATGTATGCAACATTTATAACAATTCAAACAACAAAAATGCTAGATCTGACTGAAAATCATATGATCAACTGAGACAGTTATTATGTTATTATTTCCCAGTTACCATGTAAAACCTGATCAGCCTGCTAGGCACTTGAAGCATCTAAGAAGCCTACATATGATTTGTTTTAATGGATTTTATCCCCAGGAATAGCATATTAAATTTCTGTAAAAGGACACTGTTATATATCTCCTTTTTTTGGCGCTCAGCCTGTAAAAGTAGTTCAAGGCCTGGTATGCTTGTGGTATAATTCCAGTTGTCTAAGATGTTGTACCAGCGTGAGGCAGCATTAGTTAATATCTCCAGGGCTTGCTGTAGAACTTAACTGTAATTGCTTCTTAATAGATATAAATATACATAATTATGTAAACACACCAGGCCCTGGATTTGCCTTTTGTAAACAATGTCCCTGAGTGACTTAAAAATACTGTCAATTTAGGATAAAATGAGGCTTTAAGTAATACTCTGCGATAATTGTATAGATTAATTGCTTCTTTTATTTATTTTTGCATGAAACCTGTTTTTAGCTCACCTGGCACAAAGTGCCAAGGTGAGCTTTTGGGACCAGCCTTTGTCCGGTGTCCGTCGTTGTGAGTCGTCAATTGTTAGTCGTCTGTCATCAGTTGTCAACAGTTTACTTAAAAATCTTCTTCTCTGAAACTACTGATGGGAAAGTGATCAAATTTTGCAAGGATGTTCCTAAGGTGATCCCCTATAAAAATTGTTCAAATGGTACCGGTCTGCTGCATAATTAGGTCACAGAAGCTAAAAATAGATTTTAAAAGTGAAATCTTATAAAATCTTCTTCTCTGAAACCACAAGGCCTAGAGCTTAGATATATGGTGTGTAGCATTGTCTAGTGGATCTCTACCAAGTTTGTTCAAATCATGACCCTGGGGTCAAAATTGGCCCCACCCCAGGGGTCACTTGATTTAACAAAGGCTAATCTAGGAAAAAACTTGAAAAATCTTCTTCTTAGAAACCACAATGCCTGGAGTTAAATATTCAGTATGTAACATGGGCTAATAGACCTCTACCAAGTTTGTTCAAATCATGACCCTGGGGTCAAAATTGGCCCTGCCCCAGGGGTCATTTGATTTTACATAGCCTAATGATACCAGGTGAGCGATCCAGGGCCATTACATGCCTCTTGTTCAGAAATGTGGACACTCAGATAGGTGGATGTTTGTTTTATATCAGATATGATTTAGATATACTCTTAAAATGGCTTTATGACAATGATAAACACACTGACAGTATTTAAGGAATCTTAACCCTACACCTCATATAGACGTGCAATTTTTTGTTGTATGTGCAAACAGAGCAGAACCAGATCAGACAGTTCTATACTTATAGGACCTGTCTGTTATAAATCAGAATCTCGTCGTCTTCTTTTCTTTTCTTTTTCTTCACATTCTACACAGAAAATCAATACATTCCTGTACCACTTAAAGTTCCATTTAATTTTATATTCATCATATCAATCAATATGTTCATGAATATTCATGAGGTAAAAGGTTACTTAGGTTATCTGGCTCACAAAATAATACTTCTGGTGAATATTTTACTATTTACATACTGGGTTTCATGGAAGTAAATCACCATGAGTTTACAACCTGTTGTTTGTGGCAATAAAAATACTAAAAAATGTATAATTATCAAAGGCTCGCACTGCAAAGCTGTTAAGTGCTTAAGGAAATAGAAGGAGATGAAACAGTTTTGCTCTCATCCCTAGAAATGTAAACTGAGAACAAAAACTAGTTTCGTAACATTTAGTGCAGGGTATTTATAAGGAAAGTAACAAACCTCGTTGTCATGGTGACAGTATCATCTTGCAGAGATTCCTAATATTACAGTGTTTTGTCTCATTACAGGAGTAACCGAGATAAGACATCAGCGACCATGTCCGGGGAGTTACCTCAAGCACAGGCAGCTAACAATGCTAAGATATCGGGAGACGGTCATCTACCCTTCAACAAGTTTCTCATTCCTAGTCCAGTACCAACACGCAGGAACAGAACTCTCTCTCAGTAAGTCAGGATGTCTACCATCAGGCAGCCCAACCCAATCATTGTATTTCATTAAATATGTATTAAATGTAATTTTAATGGTATATTTATTCATTGATTCATGTTCTGCAAGGTTTATTAAGTGAAAATTTGTGTTTGAAAACATTCATGAAATAAATCAAAATTAGTATCCCTTGAAATTTAAATGTAATACAGTACTAAGACAATTATACCAATTGATTATTGATTGTTGCACAGTCAGAGCCCTTCCCTGTGATATAAGGCAAAACCTTTTGCATTTACATGGCATTTATATAAATCAATAAAGTTGGAAGAGACTAGATCAAACATAGAATATTTCTATACAGTACCAAGCTCATTTTGATTTATCTTAAATTTTTTAAATAGCATCTCCATGCAGTAAACAACAGTGACTGGGATTTATTCTCATACATTAAACACATAGTCAAGTGGGTCTATTAAATATACCTGCAATTATTGAAAACCATGTTCAGTCTGATCAAGCTTTTCTGTGGTATACCAGCAATAAATCTAGAAACTGAAATACTGGGTCCTGGGGATGCATAGCTTTTACAACAATGGGTCCTTCAATAAAGTTGAAATGTTTTTCACAGTTGATTTCCATAAAATTTACACCTGTTTACATTTTATGCATGCTATCTTTGTCATGTACATTAATGAAAACTGTAAAAAGCAATATATCAATTTTCTCATTTATTTATTTAACCCTTTCCCTCATAGAGGAAACCATGAAAAGACCTATGCGAACAACATAAAACCAGATCAGCCTGCAAGTAACTCGCAGGCTGATCAGGTTTTATGCTGTTCACTGCTCGTCAGTGGTCTGGAAATGAGGATTTTGTAATTAAATTTGGTAAGGTTTAACTGTGGTTTTCTGCAGATCAGGCTTTATGTGGTACCTATTGAGTGGTCAAAATGAGTCTATATGAGGGAAAGGGTTAAACTAAAAGCACTTTATTTTATAGCATGACTGGTTACTGATCAGACAAGAGAATGTGATGCAATCAATCAACTATGGATGTACATGTATTTACATTGTAACATGTATGTAAAGAATTATACATATTATAGGCATCAGAAATTTCTTAATGTAAGAGCAAGCCACTTGTGTTGAAAGACTTATTATTTTTTGGAGGAAGACATCAACATGACTTTGGTTTTCACAAGTTTCAGTTTGATTCCAGGGACTTGATCCTTCATGATTAGAAAAAAAGTCATATTGTACACATGATTATCAACAAGAGAGGACACCATTTTGTGGGATGACTCTCTGTCAAATTATATACAAAAATATTGTATCTTATCTCCCCATGTCTGCTAATTCATATGCATTATTCAGGTTGCAGCCGTATGGACGACTATGGTTTGGATTTTAACATTGTGGTAATTTTCTAGTTATTGTTAACATCTGATCTTTAAGACGGCAAAGCTGTATTTTTGACGTCATTTTAACTCTTTGCACTGATTTGGCTTGGAAATAATAATAGTAGGGACCATTTCTTTGTTGTCTGCTCGTCCATCACACTTTTTCTATCATGCTTCTCTCAGATGACCAATCTGTTCCAAGGAACACTTCTTGTGCATTTCATTAACCGTATTTGAGTGTTCTAATATAATGCAGGTACTGTATTTTAGTTTTGTAGTGTACATTGTCTTATAAGTTCCTTATTTCACTACTTCAGCTTCTGATCCATTTCCCCAGAGTTGAACGATTCCGAGGTCTCAGATTATTGTAGACAAAGTGTGTAATTCAGACATTAAAAGCTTTTAATGGTTATATAACTGTGTTTAACTAAAGGTATTCCTTAGCAAATATCTCCATCGTAAGGCTCACAGCACTGGTGTACGTGTGCTTTACTTCTTAATCATTTCTCTAGAGATTGTCACTTGGTATTTACATAGGTTTGACAGAAAACACAATTTCAGCCATGGCATCATTATTTATCTGATATACATAATGCAGTTAATGCATAATAGTGGCCTTGTCTAGTTGTCATCATCATCATCAGCAACATCATAATCAGCAGCAGCAACAACATCATCAGCAGCAGCAACAACATCATCATCAGCAACAGCTGCACTATCAGCATCATTAGCCCTTTGGTAGGCTAATTACAAGATCAACCCTCCGTTTATCATGGTGCTGATAAGAAAACACATTAACCCTTTCCCTCATAGAGGAAACCATGAAAAGACCTATGCGAACAGCGTAAAACCAGATCAGCCTGCAAGTAACTCGCAGGCTGATCAGGTTTTATGCTGTTCGCTGCTCCTCACTGGTCTGGAAATGGGGACTTTATAATTAAATTTGGTAAGGTTTAAGTTAACTGTGGTTTTCTGCAGATCAGGCTTTATGTGATACCTATTGAGTGCGTCAAAATGAGTCTATATGAGGGAAAGGGTTAAGAAGTATTGACTTTCAAATCATACAAGTTTTGGCTGCAGTTTTATGTTATTCATATTACAAATATTTCAAATTGAAACATGTATTTTGTTTTCATCATAATAAACAGGAAATATTTATTATACAAAGGAAACAGATACATATTTAGAAAATATAAAAAAGAAAAGATCAAACTGATCATGAAATTTGATATTTTAGCAAAATTAAGTTTCAGAGGTTAATGCACAAATGACCTTGACTAAATATTGTGAATATCTGATCCCTACTGTAGTTATCCCACAAGCACCTGGTGACCAGGTGACTGTGTGTAAGACACAGAATACCATTCAGTGATATGATAATCTCACCATGGTCACACTATTAGATTCTTAGACATGTTGCATATTGATGATAAACCATTTGATATAGAAAATAGTGTTGATATCTGTAACATGGTGGCAATACCTGCACTTGCTCTGGCAAGTTGAACTCTCTATGAAAGCATTATAACTGTTAAAATATTGACAGAGTCTCCAAGCCTGTATGATATAAAATTGTTGACAGGATGTCATTCACCCATACCTGAGAGTTTTACTCAAGTTTTATGGATTGGCAAATTTGTTATTCAAACAGCTCACCCTGAGTGAAAGACAGACATAAAGATTTAGGTTTAGGCTAATGGAATTCTCAGGTGAAATTGGAAATATGTTTTCCGTGATGTTTTGGAGTCCTGATCCAGGTTGCATCACTTGCCTTGAAATGAAAGTGTTTATAAACAAAGTATAGAATGCAATGCCAGCTCCCTCCAGCTATCTGTGGATTGTTACTTACATTATCTTGGTCTATAATCTCTGTGATAATTACCAGTTATGTCTGTTTGCATGTGCACCACCTGACACACCTTTTGTGCCAATATCCGCAACAGTTTTGTTTTCCATTTTGACACACTCATATCTTTGTAGATTTTTTTTTGTGGATTGTGCAGATATTGATCCTTCAGAAATCATTTAGTGGACCTTGTTGTTCCTCTTATATAGACTTCCACAATGCAAGAGGGAAAGTTGAAGTCTCTGAAATCTACTCTTGTCTCCCAGGAATTGAGAGTTAGAAGAGACAAATGTTTGCAGATCAAATCATTTCACTTCACCCATTATTCTGTTGTATGGTTTCATATCAAATCATCTGTAATTTCTTTCAGAATTTTATTATTCTATTCCTCTTTGAGGAGATTGAGGGGTTTTTTGGCTTGATTTTTTTTTTTTAGATTAATTAGAGTTTTAACAGTCTCAAATAAAGGCCCTTGTTCAGTTTTATGAAATTGTGTTGTGTTTTTTTTTTTAATTAGAGGATAACATGCTTTCATGTATGTAATTTAAAACAATAAGTCGAGGAATTCTGGGATTAGCCAATGTGAAATTTGGAATAAATTACAATGGATAGAAGCAATCTAACTTAGATCTGCCCGGGCTCCTTGTATAACCCAGTTAGTAATTGTAATTAAGTTTTGAACTTAAAAAGGCCTCACATGCGAGTTTAAAACATAGCATATCAATTGCAAATGGTCAGATTTACATGTTATATAGAAAGTAACTTTTGGTCTGTCTCTTTTATGCATGAAAGTAATCCCTGTAATAAGTAAAACATTTCCTAAATTGCAAATACTTTGGTTGTAAGAAAATCATGATCTATATAACTGTATATATAACTCCTGAATTACAAGCACATGATATTAAATTGCTGTTTCATGGATGATTTACTCTTCTTTAAAGCTTTATTTGTGTGCAAGTGACCCTCATAAATGGCTCACTTGATTGTTTTATTGAACTTCATTATTGTCTCTAGGGGTTTCAGGAAACTAAATGTAAACAGTGTGTAGCTTATCAAACTCTTTTGCTGATACCATGAACATACTTCTTTGAAAAAAAATGTAAATGTCAGTGTAAAACAGTGTAAAACATTTCAATTCTGAACCTCAATGCTATAATTTGTGGGGGCCTCCGTGGCCGAGTAAAGTCACTGACTTTAACACTCACTCAGTCCCTCACTGCATGGGTTCAAATCCCGACAGGGTCATTCGGATTTTCATGTGAGGAAGCCTTCCAGCTGGCTTGCCGTAGGTCGGTGGTTCTACCTGGATGCTTCCATGCATCCGGGGTCTTCCTCCATCAGTATTTAGCTGGACATCGCTATATGACTGAAATATGTACTGTCAAGGCGACGGTAAACTCAAATAGTCAAGTTAAGTCTATAATTTGTGGATTATTGTATCATTTATATAAAGTTAACCCATTCCCTCATAGAGGAAACCATGAAAAGACCTATGCGAACAGCATAAAACCAGATCAGCCTGCGAGTAACTCGCAGGCTGATCAGGTTTTATGCTGTTCGCTGCTCCTCAGTGGTCTGGAAATGAGGATTTTACAATTAAATTTGGTAAGGTTTAACTGTGGTTTTCTGCAGATCAGGCTTTATGTGGTACCTATTGAGTGCGTCAAAATGAGTCTATATGAGGGAAAGGGTTAAAAAGCAGTCCAGTATAATATAATGCGGGTTTGGTTCAAAAACTAAGGTGGATTAAATCAGGCTTGGTAAAAAGTCAAAACATGAAAAAACAATATTTTGTATGGCGGGGCAAAATCTTACTTATTGTCTGGCTTTCACCAGATTAATCCCGGCATGTGAATTTTTTTATGTTTCGGTTGATGGTCTGATTTGGTGCCGCTAAAGTCCCACCACTTTAACACTACCCACAGTTTTAACCCTTTCCCTCATAGAGGACACTATGAAAAGACCAATGCGAACAACATAAAACCAGATCAGCCTGCGCAGGCTGATCAGGTTTTATGCTGTTCGCTGCTCCTCAGTGGTCTGGAAATAAGGATTTTGTAATTAAATTTGGTAAGGTTTAACTGTGGTTTTCTGCAGATCAGGCTTTATGTGGTACCTACTGAGTGCGTCAAAATGAGTCTCTATCAGGGCTCACGCTGGGAATTATTTTTTATGAGCCAAGGCATGAGCCAAATGGTCCAAAATTGGGGCCACTTTTTTTTTTCTTTGAGCCAAATTTTGGAGACAGGATGAGCCAATAATTTAATGAGAATGCGACAAAATATGGGCATTTATAATGATTATATGTGCTACTAGTGGTATTATTGTTCAGAAATCTTTGGTTTATTTTAATTGTATGTGTGCATTTTGTGTTTTTTATATTTTTTTATTGTTTGTTTTACATACCCTTCTCTATCTTTCTCTCTCTCTCTCTTTCTCCCATTTTTCTATACCCATTTTGTAACACAGGGAAGCAGTAAAGTAACAAGACAGTAGTGCTGTTATATACCATCATTTATTTAATAGTTTTCACTATGTTTTGTAATTCAGAACATCTGATATAAACAGCAAAAACAAAGAATTCAAAATAATTTTAAATATTAACATTCTGTTATTTACATACATACATACTGTATTTCATATTTACATTCTTATATTACACATATATACATTAAGCCTGTTGCATTTTCGGTAAGAGTCAGTGTTCAGTTATACTTACCGCATCTTTTGATTATCGCTTGCCGAACGAGACTGAATATCGTCAGACTAAACCGTAACAAACAATCCAATAAGTGTGCCTTTGTTCCGACAGCAAAATAAATAATCATCGTATCCTTAATCCGTCGTTACCTTTTCTTTAATTGCCGATAAACTACTAAATCATCAACACGTACGTGCCAACTGCCATAACTGTGAAATACACTGATACACAGGGTGAAGGACGCGCGTGCTAGACTGGTTATCGATTTTTCTCGGTCTAGCGATGCTCTGCGTGAGCGAAACCAATAACCAGTCTGACTGCTTAGGTAAATGACGAAAATAAAAACCATGCGACAAGACAATGCGCCAAATTCAAAATTTTCGGGCCACTTTTAATAATCATGAGCCATTTGGCGCTCGACAGCGTGAGCACTGTATATGAGGGAAAGGGTTAAGACATTGGCCTTCATGATTACCACTACATTCTAAGGTATATACTCTGTCAAAAAAGAGTTTCACTCTGGTTGTCTGGATATCAATTATGTCCCGCATTATCAAACTTCCTTGTGTAATGATATAATATGCATGATATTTAATAAAAAAAAAAAAGGAAATGTGTTTAAATAATGATCCAGTTGTTAGGATAACTCTTATCAGCAGATAGGAGGTGGATTGTGATCTCTGCACTAAGATCTTTAAAGCTTTGTACCCTAATTATCTGAACCTTTCCTGCAGCTGCCATGGTTAGGGATGCTCTAGTCCAGTGGTACATAGTGTACAAGACTAAACAGGTTTCAAATCCTTTTTTGGGGGGGACAAGAATCTGTTATAAGCTTTACTATTTGGGGGACAAGAACATTTCATGATATTCAAGAATCTCAGTAACATTTTCACAACCTTCATCTCTTGTGGGACAAAAGTATTAGTTTAACTATATTTAATTTACATCAGTTAAGAAACAAGTTCACACAACATAATCACTCTCGATGGCTCTGGTAGCAGTGTATGTGGTTGTTATTGTGGGAGGAAACTGGAGAATCCGGAAAAAACCCACATGTCTGGATGGGCAACCACTCAACCATCTTACATACGTGACCAGGAATCGAACCCGGGATGCATTGATGAGAAGTGAAGCGCGTTACCACTACACTATCCAGGCACCCATTGGTGCACATGTTCCTCATTTGTTTTAGGATAAGAATCAAAGAATCTTTCACGACCTTCACAGGTGCATAATACTGATCTGTTCCAGGAACCATTAAGAGGGATTAGCATTAGTTGTTTGTAAGAATATGTTTCCAAATCAATGTAAAAAGAATCCAGTTAAGCTACACCTATACTGCTACATGTTACAGAGTTCAGTTTGGTGCAGTCACTAGCGGGTGATCTCCAATGGAAATGTCTCCATAAGGCAATAAATACAAATCCAATAACAACAATTAAAATAAGCTATTCAGTTATTTCCAGACAGCAGTAAAAGCGCTCACAGTGTTTTGTTTCAATTAGTATTCTGGCTATATTGAGAAAATGGTTTCTAGATTGTGGCAATGTCTGTACCTTTTGGGAACAAATGCTGTTAACTTTATCCAAGATAGACATAAGTTAACATATGAGCAAGACATTGTATGTGACTTAGTGTAATAACAAGTTAATCTTGTTCCCTGGTTGTACAAGAAAAAATGTAAAGTATTTTGTTCAGAAATGCGTGGGTTCTCTGGAGACAGCAAGAACTGGTAGGCAGAAAATGAGATCATGTTATTTGTTGGGATTTAAATATGATTGATAATCAAGTTAAAGTTGATCAATAATGTTGCCATGCACGTTGCCAATAATTCCTATAGAATAGTTGAATTGCAAGGGCAATCAATCATGGCAAGTTAAGTTCACATTTAGCAACTAGATCCAAACCGAATGAATGATAAAACAAAAGGTACTAATATTTCTATGTGTAAACTACCTAACTCAGTAATATTTCTTTTATCGATTCTACATGCAGAAATTTTGGTAATATATTTTATATCAGGCAATTTTGGTTATCTATTGCAGTCCATGGGCTAGCTATATGGCAAGAAAGGCTTATGTAAACGGATTAATGTATTACAGTGGTCACATGATTCCTCTAGGTCAGTCTGGATCAGCAAAAAAACTTACCGTATAATTCGAGGACTCATTCAGATGTCGAAATTTAATGTTGACATTTGTTGATGTAGCAATTAAACAATAACATAACCTTAAATTTACCTTAAATTAATCCCTCAGTTTGAGACAATTAACCCCGATTTGAAAGAAAATAGAGGATAAATGTATTCAATAAAAATATAAGGATGGATTATAACATTTGCGATGATAACATGTGGAACAATGTGAGGAAAAATACATACACATTACATAGCAGATTCTTTGTGTTTAAAGGGTTTGGAGTTACCGAGAAAATGTTCTATAGAACACAAATGATACATAAAGCTGTTGTATTATGTCTCAATGTACTAGATCTCATAAATTTAACCCTTTCCCTCATAGAGGAAACCATGAAAAGACCTATGCGAACAGCATAAAACCAGATCAGCCTGCGAGTAACTCGCAGGCTGATCAGGTTTTATGCTGTTCGCTGCTCCTCAGTGGTCTGGAAATGAGGATTTTGTAATTAAATTTGGTAAGGTTTAACTGTGGTTTTCTGCAGATCAGGCTTTACGTGGTACCTATTGAGTGCGTCAAAATGAGTCTATATGAGGGAAAGGGTTAACCTAGTGGGCTGCACATCCTGCATCTTTCAATATGCTCGTACATTCGAAACATATGAGATAGAAACGAATTCCTTTACAAGGTAACAAGTGTATATTTATAATATTACACCTGTATGACTTAAATGCATGGGCATATCAATATAACCTTGAAACTTCATAGATGGGTAGACATTATGGACGAGAATTGCAGTACACAAGAGCATAATCCATTTCTAAGGTCCACTGTTGGAGTTTTTCCCCCTTTTATACTATTTTGTCCTTAAAATATAACACAGACTCATGCTATGGAAAGAAATTAATGAGAGGAAGTGTCACACACAAGGTCCATAACTCTGGATGGAGTTTGAGTAATATAGTCAGCCCTTTAACTATTTACCACATGAATACTGATCACTTAATACTGTAAAATTCAATGAATATTAAACAACATGATTAAATCAATCACTATTTCTTGACCATAAGATAACTCTGTTCTACTTATGCTATTGAAATAAAATTTCAGTTATGGAAAAAACTGATGAGAGGACTCCTGCGGATATGTCACTGTGTGCCTCAGTGTATGTGTGTGTGTGTGAGGGGAAGGGGGTGGGGGAGATATCTGTTTTCTACGAAAACAAATCTCTTGTTCATTGTAGTTTTCTAATTTATATGAAATTTCTTGCTAAGGAGGAATTCTGATGTGGAATTGGTGGTTATGACTTTTTCATTATGGAAAGAAAAATCATATAAAAACATGTCTGAAAGTGAAATAAATAAATTGGGATTTAATTGATCTTCATGCACCCTTCAAAGAAGAGGGAGCATATTGTTTCTGATCAGTAACTTAAATACCTATGGTTCTCAAATTTGATAAGGTGTTTGGAAATGACTAGTAGATGACCCTAAATGATTTTGGGATCACTAGGTCAAAAGTCAAGGTTGCAGTGACCTTGAATGTGAAAACCGTTTCTGATTAATAACTTGCCAATGCTTGAGCCCACATTCCTCAAACTTGATAGGGTGTTGGGTTGTAGTTGACCTTTATTGACTTTTTGATCTATAGGTCAAAGGTCAAGCTCATGGTCACCTTGAGTGTGAAGATTGTTTCCAGTAGAGAAATTGAGAAAGCTTTAGCCAGTAGTTAACCTATTTGATTCTGGCATCTGTTTTCAGCAAGCTTGTATAATTCTGCAGTAACGTTTTCCTTATTGGCCATTTTTTTAAATTTTGATTGCAATAAATTTACTAATAAGAAATAATATTGTAATTTTAGTCTAATGCATCACATATATCTGTCAAAGCAGCCTAAGTGCTAGGTGTAAAAATGCATCAAAATCAAATTCTGGCATACGTTATGAGTTGTTTGAGAATGTCTTGAAACTTTCCCAGCAGACAAAAAATTGATGTATGGCAAACTGGCGTGCCATGATTTAATGACTGAAAGGCTGGCAGTCAGGTGAGACAAAACTGGAAGGACATCAGGTGTTATTTACAACATTTGAGATCAAGATTTAACACATATACTGGTATACAGCTCAACATTGATATTGTCTGAGATACCATGTAACATTGTCTGGGATACCATGTAACATTGTCTGGGATACCATGTAACATTGTCTGAGATACCATGTAACATTGTCTGAGATACCATGTAACATTGTCTGAGATACCATGTAACATTGTCTGAGATACCATGTAACATTGTCTGGGATACCATGTAACATTGTCTGGGATACCATGTAACATTGTCTTGGATACAGCTCTTCAGTTGACAGTAATTTTATTCACAATATGCTTCACTGAAACTGTATTTCAAGAGGATATAATATTACTTTGGTCTTAGATTATAATTCCATACTTGTACAACATCATGGCAAATAAACAATCTAAACTGCCTGAGTAATAACCAGTCCACCAATCCCCCAGTATACTGTTTCATTGAGTCAGCAGCTAGAAGAGTGCCAGATTTCAGCCATCAATCACAGCAATATTGTCATTATCTTCTCCATGGCTTCCTGATACTGTGAGACTGCTATATTCAGTCCGCAGTGCAATAGTTACATACATGTATTGACCTACTCTTGAATGACATGTAGGATATTTTCTTTTAATGTTTTATGTATAGCATTCTTTTCCCTGAAAAAATTTCGAGGGAGCACAATTATAGTCACTGCTTCATTTGTTTGTCGGTTCTGCTTTTGTCTTGGCTGTACTCAGCAACCACTGAATGGGATTTGCTTTAGTTAAAAGACGAGGCTTGCAGATTATCACCATGTTTTTGGTTCAATGAATTTTCATCCTCCATCAGCCAACCTCAATAATACATGGATAACATACATTTTATCATTGAGTGTAATATCTTTTTCCACTTTTGTACTTGCCTTTCTTACTTTTTATTAGCTCACATGAGCACAACGTGCTCAAGGTGAGCTTTTCTGATCGCCTTTTGTCCGGCGTCCGTCGTCCGTGCGTCCGTGCGTGCGTCCGGCGTCAACAATTGCTTCAAACAACATCTCCTCCTAAACGGCTTGGCCAATTTGAAAAATATTTTGCAGGAATGTTCCTTGGATGAAGCTCTACTAAAGTTGTATAAATGGTTCTGGTCCATCGCATAATTAGGTCACAGGAGCTAAAAATAGATTTTAAAAATGAAAATTTAAAAAATCTTCTTCTCTGAAACCACAAGGCCTAGCCTTTTGATTTTTGGTATGTAGCATGATCTTATGACTGTCTACCAGGATTGTACAAATTATGACCCTGGGGTCAAAATTGGCCCCGCCCCAGGGGTCACTTGATTTCACATAGGCTAATATAGGAAAAACTTGAAAAAATCTTCTTCTCCGAAACCACAAGGCCTAGCCTTTTGATTTTTGGTATGTAGCATCATCTTATGGGCCACTACCAAGATTGTACAAATCATAGCCCTATGGTGATAAATGACCCCGCACCAGGGGTCACTTGTTTTACATAGAGTTATATAGAAAAATCTTAAAAAATCTTCTTCTATGAATCCATAAGGCCTAGAGCTTAGATATTTGGTATGTAGCATCATCTTATGGGCCACTACCAAGATTGTACAAATCATAGCCCTATGGTGATAAATGACCCCGCACCAGGGGTCACTTGTTTTACACAGAGTTATATAGGAAAATCTTAAAAAATCTTCTTCCATGAATGCATAAGGCCTAGAGCTTAGATATTTGGTATGAAGCATCATCTTATGGGCCACTACCAAGATTGTACAAATCATAGCCCTATGGTGATAAATGACCCCCCACCAGGGGTCACTTGTTTTACATAGAGTTAAATAGGAAAATCTTAAAAAATCTTCTTCTATGAATCAATAAGGCCTAGAGCTAAGATTTTTGGTATGTAGTAGCATCTAATGGTTCATTACAAAGATTTTCAAAGTCTTGGCCCTACGGTGATAAATGACCCTGCGCCCAAGTCTTCTCTGAAACCATATGGCCCATTGCTTAGATATTTGGTGTGTAGTATTGTCAGGGGTAAAATGTTTTAGATTAAGTTATATCAGAATCCTTGTCTGTTTAAAAACCTTGACATCAGTTGAAGCAATGGTACTCAGGTGAGCGATTCAGGGCCATCATGGCCCTCTTGTTTACTTTCCAATGACCCATTGATTTTGCTAGATACAGTATCGGTATTTTATGACACATGATTCCTGTCCTGGCTGTACTTCAGGGAGCATTGGTCAGTTTCACCAATATCTTGTTTCATTAGTTGTCATATTAAGTGTTGGTGGTTCATCCAGTATAGGCACTGGGGACACTCACTTAGTGTTTGTGTAGCTCTGTGTTTCCCATGTATAATATAGAATCAGTATGTGCAGTCTCCCCAAGAAAATATTAATGCTTGCTAAGGGAAACCAGTATATTTCCTAACACCGAATATACTTGAAAATGGTACTAGTTAACTCCTTGCTTGGCATTCAGCATGTATGCAGGGTAGTTCCAGGACTGGTTGGCCTGGTGTCAGGATAATGTAACTGTGTGATATCATGCTTTATGGCATGATACTGCAGTGTGGCACTACTATATCTGTCATAGAGAGACATCGTCTACAATGGAATTTCAGGTGGACACTAAATCTAGAGGGAGCGCAAACCAGTTGTTATATGCACATTGTATGAGGTACTCAGCCATTGTTTGTGATGAACAGAACAATTATTGCTGTCTGTTTCAGGTCGGAACGAGCTGCAAAAGGGAAAACTTATGTGGGGAAAGTGAAGGAGTTCTGTCGGAACAAGGGTCATGGTTTTATCCTGTGTGAAGATACCCAAGAAACCCTATTTGTACACATATCTGAGTAAGTTGTGACTCTTATAAAATTTGATTATGTAACTCATCATTGATTAGAACATATAGTTGTCAACACTGAATATATGTAAACATAGGTGTCAACACTGAATATAATTATGTATTCTGCCAGATTAAGAGATATTTATAAAACTTCCACCAAACTTAGGGAAAATATTTTCTCTCTCTCTGTCTCGTTCTCTCTCCCTTACATAAAAGTGACTAGATAAGTCAGCGCATGGTACTCTGTTTCATATCAGTTTCTTGTAAATTAATAGTGTATTGTACTAACAAATTATGTGGCATGATCTAATATTTGATAAATTTAAAGCATGTTGCATAAATTTTGTTTACATTTTAGTAACCTGATTATTTTCCTTATCACTGAACACTGTTTAATTACAGTGCCTCTTTACTTTAAAATATATCTATCACTCAGCATCAAAAAGTGAAGGAGGGAGTTATATAAAAATCACATGCTTTGTCCATCTTGACCAGTTTTACAGAAAGTTCAAATTTCTATGCTTCTGAGTCATAATGCTCAAGTAGTTAGTTTACTGAGATGGTACTCCACACAATCATGCACATTGGTGTATTACCGCTGGACACGATACAGCATAGGTGATCTTTTTTTTTTTTTTGTATGTGGAGACAAAACAATTTTGCACTTTGATAATCATTTATAATCATATATTTACTAGCTTCATTATCTCATCTCAAAGAATTAATGTAAAAAATTGTCTTACAAGATATGTCTTCTTTAATTTTTCCATTACATATGATAATCATTATTTTGTCATTTCTCTATTTCTTCTCAGTATTGAGGGGGAGTTCGTGCCTAAGGAAGGTGATGATGTCACCTACAAACTTTGCGCCTTACCTCTAAACCCAAACAAGAAACAGGCTGTGCACGTGAAGATAACACACCTAGCCCCGGGCGTGACTCATGAAACCTGGAACAGCCCAAGCCCGACACATTCGCCCAGGTCGTGAAGGGATCAGTTGACACTCCATGATTCTGTCTATGAGAGTGAGGAATTATCATCGTAGAATGTTAGAAGTGAACAATTGGAATGGTACTAGATATTATGTAAAGGATGAGAGTTTGGCAGCAACATAATCAACACTAATCTGAAGCCATTCTTCTACATTGGAGGTGAAAATAGCGAGAATGTATCATAAGTTTAACCATGATGTAGATGCAGCAAGTATTTTATGACTTGTGTTTGTGCTGTGTATATATACTTCTTATTAGGTGGGGCTGTAAAAAAATATGTCTGTTTCCTGAAACAAGGAGAAAAAAATAATGGATGGGTCAGTAAGAATATTTATTTGTTGTTTTGGAAGGAACTGCATGGAGTTTTTGTTAATATGATCTTATATGATAGAAAGGTCCAGTGTTGGATCAGAAATTGGGATTTGCTCAACATTATTAATTACTGGAACAGTAAAGTGGCAAGCTTAGAAACAAACAAAACCACGATTGAATCATCCTCATCACTGTCCAGCTATAGAAATATTTTGCCATTTAAAGTAAAATGTTTGTGACTGAGGGAGGGAGCATAGGGTTATTTGTGTTGCATGAAACAGATATATTTTTTAGGACTTGATAATGTTGAAAGCATTTTTTTTAATCTAACCAGGTTTTACTGTGTTACTTTCTCATCTAGAATAAATAGACAACATTATAAAACCTGATCAGTTTGCTAGTTATGGGGCATGCTGGTCTGGTTTTATATTCTCATCACAAAGTTAATGTTTTGGATAGCTTTAATATGGTAAACTGGTACAGGTATTTGTCAACATTGCTTTAACAATCTAGGAAGAAGTTAAAAATGTTGAATGCAACAGTGTATGAACAGTTTTAGGTGTTAAACTGTGAAAAATAAGTTTCCATGACCATTATTTTCGCTAGAGAAATGTTTTTAGAGGTTTTTTGTTGTAGAAAAATGAGCATTCCTATCATTATCAGCATGTACAGTGTGGAGCTATGCATGATTTGATAACCTTGACAGACAGCATGAATGTTTGAATGATTCATTCTCTCAAAATAGTGAGGACAGTAGAACCTAGAGTGAAACACAATCTGACTAAGCGGAATAATGATTTAAAAATAAGGATTTTTTTTTTGGGGGGGGGCATTTATTCAGTAAATTGTAAAAAATCATTTTTTTATAAGAATATATATGATTTATATAAGTATATTATTGATGCAAACTGAATAAAGATTACATGTAAGTACACATGTAAGAAACTTGTCAACGTTGACATGTATGTTGTTCCTATCAGTCAATTCATTGCTCCAGGTAGTGGTGACTGAGATGGCTGCGGGTGTCTGAAATGGAACTATTTTCTGCTGCTCATTTAGATATTACCCTATTGCAGTTCCGTTGATCTGACATCTGGGTTCATTTGCTGACACATGCATATTGACTCAACCTGCCATGCAGTTAACATTATCAATTCTCCCCAGGAAAACGTGTGAAGTATTGATACGTAACTGGGACATCCCTGCTTTGTCATCTTTAAAAAGAAATTAAAAGTTTGACCCATGAAAAGAAATATGATGATTAACTTTGGAAAACTTACTTCAGGATAAGACATGAAAAGTTTCAAAATCATGATCAGAGTTATACTTGAAAAAGTTGGGTGGAGAGGAATAATTAAAGTTTTGATTAAAGTAAAACACAACAAAAGAATTTGGGACAGTTTTTAGTGAGGAATTTGATTTACTGCTGTTCAATTTGGCATGGTTCTACTGTATTAGTAATTGATTTCTCACATGTTCAATTAGCTAAAATTAACCAGTCTAAGTTGTTATATATTTCATCAATATCCATGAGCAGTTCTAGTACTGACATAACATTGTATCACAGGGAGAAAGGATGGTTTATTGTCTCTCAGGATGCGGGTGAATTAATTAATTGTAGTTTCAAAAGAACAATTTGTCAAAGAAGCTGTTAACTGCAAATGGCATACATGTACCAATGAGTTGATTTTAGCTCCCTGGTAGTGTAAGAGGTTCTTGGAATAAATGTTTATAAAATTGTCATATTAACTGAAAACACAAACAAATGACTGTATGCAAAACTTTTCTTAACTTTGATCTACCGTCATTTTGTCCTTTCTCAATGTGGTGTTAAATTATTGCATGTATTTTAAAGTATTTTTTCATGATAAAGCAGTAAGTGAGGTTTTTAAAAGGAAAAAAAAAAAATCTTCTAACCAAGAGATAAGATGGAATTAAAAATATGTAGATCTCCAACTTGATTCCATATGACTAAATGCTATGTTAAAGATTTTCTTTCCTAGGTCATCTCTTGATGATATTAAGGCTGAATTGTGAAGTTTTAATATGTGAAGTTTTGACATCCCCCTTTCTGCATACATTGCCAATGTCTTAACATGTCTTCATTAGCATACATGTGAAGTTGTAATATTCTTTGGCATACATTAAATTTTGACAATGCCATTAATGTATTCTTCATTTCAGTCTGGTATCAGTATGCAAAATTTTGATACCTGATAGAGAACATGTATAAAGCTTTGACATCCATTTTTGAAGTCTTTTCTGTCACAAGACAGATCTTGGTATTGTAAATGTGTACCCTTGGTATCATTAGGGCAGCTTCTATTGTACATATTATATAGAGAATGAGGGAATGTATAGCTGTTCTGTATCTCTGATGTATTTAGGGGAAGGTCATACATGTACAAACAGGTGTGTGTGTTTTGTTTTTAGGGTTGAGGGGGGTCTGTCACCATTCAAAAGTAAATATCCATGTGATTTCACAATTTAATAGTCAAGATCTTGCTATCTCTATCTGTAGCTAAAACATGTCATGGTCTTTCAGGGAAGATACCATAAAAAGTGATTCAGTGTAAAATTTTAACATTTGTAGTGCTTGCAACCATATTGCTTACTTTGAAGAATTATTATTACTTGGAACTGACAGCAGTCCAAGGTGTCCTTCATGGAGATAACTTTGTACATGTAACAGTACTTTGTACATGTAACAGAACTTTGTACATGTAACAATACTTTGTACATGTAACAGTACTTGGCAATGATGTATGCTTTGCTTATATTGGAAACGTTTATACAATAGTTTTAACGATATGGTCAATACTAAATATTAAAATGGCATTTCAATTTTCATGCTCAAGAAGAGAAGAGACAGTACATTTTATGCATTCAGCAGGTTCTCTTAGTGACTTGTTCACTGATGCTCAATTCAAACAATTCAAAGGACATGGGGATAGAATTGAGTAAAAAATCTTCCCAAAGGAGTGAGATCAGTTGATGATTTTACATGAAAAACATACCATGTAATCAGCTTTACAGTATGGTAGTTTACTATAGGGACAGGTACAAGTAAGACACTGCAGTAACTAGCTTGGATCTACTGAACTATTCAGGCTGATAGACTGACTGGTCTTCCAGTTATTTGTTTATTTATCAAAGTAATCAATACACAAAATCCTGTTTTAGCATGTATGCTTCATTTTAAAGACCTCATTGAAGTTACAAGAGATTTTCTTGTTTTTCAGCTCATTGTCTATCCTATAGAAAGAAAATCATGGCAATTTCTTTTATAAAGAAATATGTCGATTAATATTTTGCATTCTGATATAGTCTTTGTTAAATTTAGGAAGAAAATCTCCACACTCAATTTTCATTTTTGATTTGTCATTTTTTTGTATGTAATAAAAATAAATGCTGTAAAGAAAATGGCAAAATCATACAAAAAACAACTTAGAGTATTTTAAATGTTCATTTGAAACTTAAAATATTTTCATATGAAATTACATTAATTTTTGTGCAGCTATGTGTTTTATGCTATCAGAGACGTTCTGTATGGAAGCAAAATACATGCTGTGCAAGATTTTTAGCATATATTTGTAAATATTCCCTTCTAAAAATGTCTGTTTTCCTCAACATATCTGCCATATTTCAACTGCTAGCTCCTCACAAGAAGTTTACACAAACTATTGAATATCCATTTGTGTAATAGCTTAACTCAGAATGATATATACTGTAGATTATTCATAAATTAATAAGATTACATACATGGTGCATAATTATATTAAATCTGTGAAGATAAAATAGATAATACCTGTATATTTGATTACATGGATAATAAACTGCTTAAAGTTTCATCGTTTCCAGCCTGAAATGAATTATTTTTACCGATCATTTGAACTCCTCCGTCACTGCTTAAAGCTTGTATCATTGTTAGCATTTTACCTAGAACATTTTCCTTCTTTTTTCTGTCTCTTACTGCATGTTTTTTAAGCATGCAAAAAACAGTCAATTTCCAACATATTGAAGTTTTTTTTTGTTTTTTTTTTATCATTTTACATCATAATAGTGAAATATCTAAAGTAGCAAATATGAAAATAAACCTTTAAAAGTCAGCTTAGTAAATCATTTTGAATAAATAACAGACAACTGAAAATGTTACCATAGAAACAAATCAAAAGTTCTATTGTTTTGACATTCTCAGGTTCATGCCAACATCATCCTATTTCTAATTAAGAGTTCCACTTTCTAATATAGAATTTAATATACCTAGCAATCCCTCTCTATAGATGTCTGGGTATTTGTATTGTTTATGTCAAACTTTGTGGTTTAGGAAATGTTCACAAATAATTTTTTTATATTTTTATGCTCACCGAAGGTGACGCATATAGTCGCCGCTTCGTCCGTCCGTCCGTCCGTCCGTCCCACTTTCCTTGTCCGGACTATTTCTCAGGAACTAACGGCTTGAATTCAACGAAACTTTATGGAAAGCTTTATTATCAAGAGGAGATGCGCATATCGTCAGCATGACCCGGTTCCTAAATTTTTCAAAGAGTTATGGCCCATTGACTTTTCGGCCTATAGTACATATTGCATGATTCTTGTCCGGCTATTTCTCAGGAACTAATGGCTTGAATTCAACGAAACTTTATGGGAAGCTTTATTACCAAGAGGAGATGCGCATATCCTCAGCATGACCCGGTTCCTAAATTTTTCAAAGAGTTATGGCCCATTGACTTTTCGGCCTATAGTACATATTGCATGATTCTTGTCCGGGCTATTTCTCAGGAACTAATGGCTTGAATTCAACGAAACTTTATGGGAAGCTTTATTACCAAGAGGAGATGCGCATATCGTCAGCATGACCCGGTTCCTAAATTTTTCAAAGAGTTATGGCCCCTTGACTTTTCGGCCTATAGTACATATTGCATGATTCTGTCCGGGCTATTTCTCAGGAACTAATGGCTTGAATTCAACGAAACTTTATGGGAAGCTTTATTACCAAGAGGAGATGCGCATATCGTCAGCATGACCTGCTTCCAAAGAGTTATGGCCCCTTGACTTTTCGGCCTATAGTACATATTGCATGATTCTGTCCGGGCTATTTCTCAGGAACTAATGGCTTGAATTCAACGAAACTTTATGGGAAGCTTTATTACCAAGAGGAGATGCGCATATCGTCAGCATGACCCGGTTCCTAAATATTTCAAAGAGTTATGGCCCCTTGACTTTTCGGCCTATAGTACATATTGCATGATTCTGTCCGGGCTATTTCTCAGGAACTAATAGCTTGAATTCAACGAAACTTTTTGTGAAGCTTTATTACCAAGAGTAGATACGCATATCGTCGGCGTGGCCTGGTTCCTCAATTTTTCGCAGAGTTATGGCCCCTTGACTTTTCGGCCTATAGTTCATGTTGCATGATTATTGACTGGGCTATTTCTCAGGAAATAAAAGCTTGAATTCAACGAAACTTTATGGGAAGTTTAATTACCAAGAGTAGATACGCATATCGTCGGCGTGACCTGGTTCCTCAATTTTTCACAATGTTATGGCCCCTTGATTTTTCGGCCTATAGTACATATTGCATGAATCAGAAAATAATGGCTTGAATTCAACGAAACTTTATGGAAAGCTTTATTACCAAGAGAAGATTTGCATATCATGGGGGTAACTTTGTCCCTCAATTTTTCACAGAGTTATGGTCCTTTGACTTTTATGCAAACGGTATATCTAGTATGATTCTTGTCCGGGCTATTTCTCAGGAACTAATAGCTTGATTTCAACAAAACTTTATGTGAAGCTTTATTACAAAGAGGAGATGCGCATATCTTCGGCTTGACCCAGTTCCTACATCTTCCCACCCATTGACCAAGGTCTTATTTGTAACAATGACGTTCTTCGGGGAGCATCTGTCAGTTCTACTGACTTTCTTGTTTTATCTTGATATTAGTTTTTTTCCTCACTGGTAAATCATTAAATAGTCAATAAAAAAATAGAACTTTTTACTGTCTTTGATCAGCATTTAATTAAGCAACTGAAAAATTGGTAGTCGTATAAAATGGCTTTGTTATCTATATTTAAGAGCTATTTTTCTATGTGTATGAGTATATTTTGTATAAAAAAAGAAACTGTAGAACCCCTGCTATGTTCACATAATTCTGTTATAATCTTTGCACTGTTTATATTTCCTTTATGATAAACCTACACCAAAGTATTCAGTATGTTTTGTGATGATGAAGCTGGATGAGATTGGGATAAATAGCGACACAATCATATATTGTATCTACACAGTTTCTACATCATCTGTTACAGGATAAATAATTAATGATATTAAAAATTCAAGTCACTCAGTTGTTTGTCTTCCTTGAAATGTTACCCTTATACAATACCCTACTGTGTCTTGGCGCAGAATTTCAGGACTGATTGGCCAGCTATCAGTATACTGAGACTACAGTGTGGCAGCACTGTATTAACTAGACGGTCTACAATAAGTTCTGGAACTAGCTTAATGTGTTGAGAAATATATTATAACCGTACTGTCCTTAAGACTTTTGTATGTTGCATCCATGGATTTAATTAGTGACTTACCTTCCTTGTGGGAAAAATGCTGATTTAGCCATGTGTTAATATATGTGATTGTATACTGGGTTTTTTTATGCTCCCGAAGGTGGGCATATAGTAATCGCACCGCATGTCTGTCCGTCCGGATTTTGTTTCCGCTCCATAACTCTGACACTTCTTGGTGAACTTTGAAATTACTTGGCAGAAATGTTCACCATCATGAGACAATGTGTTGCATGCAATCCCCAAGTCTAGCTCCAAGGTCAAGGTCACACTGAATTCAAAAGTTGGGGTCTATTTTTCGTTCGCTCCCTAACTCTGACATTCCTTGATGAATTTTGAAATTACTTGATAGAAATGTTCACCATCATGAGACGATGTGTCGCGCGCAATCCCCAGGTCTGTAGCTACAAGGTCAAGGTCACACTTAGAGTTCAAAGGTTTTTGTGTGTGTCCGCTCCATATCTATGTCACTCCTCAACAGTTATTTGTTGTTAGCTCACCTGAGCACAACGTGCTCAAGGTGAGCTTTTGTGATCGTCCGTCATGCGACGTGCGTCGTCAACAATTTGGCTTGTCAACACTCTAGAGGCCATATTATTTGGCCAATCTTCATGAAACTTGGTCAGAACGTTTGTCTCCATAAAATCTTGGTCAAGTTCGAAAGTGGGTCTTGTGATGTCAAAAAGTAGGTCAATATGAAAAATCCAACATGTTGCTCATTTATAATCAGGTGAGCGATTCAGGGCCATCATGGCCCTCTTGTTGTTTTTTTTGTTGCACAAATGTGCACCGTAATGATACAATGTGTTGTGTACAATACCCGGATTCATAGCTGAAAGGTCCTGGTCACACTAAGAGGTCAAGTGTCATAAGCCTGATTGTGCATTGGTTTGCCCTCCGTCCGGCTGTCCAGAAATTGTGATGCTGTGATAACCATATTATAAGCTGGCTCAGTGAAACTGGGTATATGACAATATGGAGATTATGCACCTTACTTTCCTATTTTTTGTATAAAAATACTGGTTGAATTTTTTTTTTATTTTTTTTTTTTTTTTTTGTGGGGTGGGGGGGCATGATGAATTATCCTTGATCAGAATTTAAGGTTAATGCCCTGTAATTCACTTCCGGTTAAGGTATATACCCCATAATAACCATTAAAGCCATGCATATAACTTCACTATATAAGATTTTAAAATGTCAAACCTTGGAAATTTTAAAGGCAAATTGACATGTTATGACATATGACAGAAATTCTTTTATTACCTCCCCTTTATAATTTTGTTGTCATGAGTTATCTCTCCTGAAAACTACAAAAAATATTGATTTCCTCCATTTTCCTACGGTAAAGTTTAGATGTGTTCATGAAATTTGAATCAGAATCATATAGTGTATCTTTCTACCATGAGTTTTCCTCGAAAGTCAAATTCAGTTTTTCATTCAGTTAACTTACATACAGATTATCTCCCCTGCATCTAATAAAACCTGGAAAAACTCTCGGTGAAACTTTTTTTTATTTTTGGATGTTTTTAAAGTGACAAAGTCTCATAGAAACATTACTATCCAGTGGCAAGATATGAAATATGGTTATAAGCGGGGGTGGGGGGGGGGGTAAACCTTAATTTCATTTGACACAAATGATCACCCACATGACCCATATTATAATTGCCTTAAAACTGCTTTAGGGTTTGTTCTTATTTAACCAGAGCATAAGGTGCACCATGTGAGCTATTTTGATAACCTATGGTTGCGTGTCTCAATTTTCTACAAAAGACATCTCCTCTGAAACCACAATGGTAGATATTGATGAAACTTTGCATGAGTGATCCGTGGTGGCCCTTTTCAAAAGTTGCTAAAATAAACTTGATCCATGCTATTGCAGAATTTTATTTTAAAAAAATATCCTCATAAACCAATGGTCAGAATTTAATTTCCTTTTGCACAAATGCTCACCTCATGGTTATCTACCATAATTGCTAAAAAGTTGATCCCTTCAAAAATTAGGCCCCTTGAGATTGGCTAGTTTCTTTAGATACTCTTTATATAAATTATTGGTTATCCCCCTTTATTAAATATAGCTGTAAATATCACGGGGTTTAATTTGGCTTATAGAAGTACATGTATCTTTGAATTAATCCATTTCAATAGCTAAGCCAACTGTTGTTTAAGTTGTTGGTATTTGTAAGGCCTTCAGATGGTTGGTTGGCTTTTTTATCTAGTCTGTATAGAAACTTTAGAATAATGTAACCTACCAGTTGGCAATCACCAAATTACTTATTTATTGTACGTGCCAGTGAGGAGAAAGAAATACATTGATTTTCAGATCTGTGATGTTTCCTTGGTATTGGAGCTACGAAGCAATCCAGTTTGTCTACACTATTTGTGTCTTGCTGATCTTTACCTGTTAGGCCTAGAAGATTCTTATTGATTTAAAGCAGCTTGTTTAGAGATAGTCATTGGCGAATCTTTTAATTTCAACTGTGTGTATTTCCTTTATCAATACACATTTACAGACGCATGGTCATCTAAATGAAACATTCCGTGATTGTAAAAAAAAAAAAAAAAAAAAAAAATGTGGTCAATAGAGTTATGAACGGTATTTACTTATATTTACAAACACAAATATTAAGAATTTCTTTTTTAAATATGCTGTTACATATCTAATCACATTCACTCTTTGCGCATGCTCTCACTTCACAGCACAGGATGAAACTTAATCACACGAAATCTCTACCAACGACTGGCTGAAGACGCCATGTTGCAAAATGTGTCACGTAGTACAGCAAGCACCTGCTTCAGGGATACCGTACTCTATATTTAACCGGAATTTCCTGGAGTGCGTTTATGAAAACAGCGTTGGTCCTGCTATGTTAACTACATTTCCCCGACTTAATTTGTCAGGAAACAAGGTCATCACCAACAAGGAGGAGGACAGGGGGGCGGGGTAGAAAACATGTTTTTAATCCTACCGATCAACTGAAATCAAGCTGCTTTAAAGAAAAATGCTGCAACCATTCATATGAAGTAAAGACAAGCGGGATTATCAAGCAGTGCCAATAGCATTACTGTTCGGACGCTTTCTTCCGCGTACCGTAAATAATTGAAGCATCCCGTGTTCTACTGAATGTACCCTGTCTGTCAGTCATAGAAAAAATACAGAATTGGCTTGAAATTCAAGGCTGCATATAACAAATTGAGAGTGATTCGACAGTGACTTAAATTCATGGTCTAGGTCTACTGACGGGCCTGAAATTAACCAACATTTTCCGTAGAAAGATCTGTTGAACAGAAAGAGTACACAACGACTTTGTGAAATAAGGGGATGCCCGTTTTTTGCATGCCAACGTATGTGCATTTTAAAGACAAAAAGTTAAAAGATAAGGACGTGATGGATCGATTATAAACAAGTTCATTAAATGGAAGTCTTTTCTGTTTGATTAACAACATCGAGAACAAGTTAACTATCAATTAATGTATTTAATCACCAAATCATTTTTTTTAAATACACATTTACATATTTTTTTAATCAACAAATGACTCTCCAACACTTCATAACATTGATATTTTCGATTTAGTAAACACGGATTTCCGTGTAAAAGTGATAGAGACTGAGGCCTTTGCCGTATAGTCCGAGATCACCACCTCTCTTCTAACGACAAACTCATCTAGAGCTCTTTCAATGTTCTCTTGGAACTTTTCCATTGGGTAATTTTCAAAAAGAGGTTCATCTAGATCCTCTGTGGGTGGCACAATTTTTCTCTTGGCATCTAAAAACGAAAACCACTTAAGCTTCCCGATCACTTGTGTCTCCTTCTCGGCTTTCAAATCATCTTCATATTTGCTGTCCCTCTGTTTGTTCTTCTTTCGACCTTCTAGTGAACGCGCCAGAAAATGCTGCACGTCCAGAGACGGAAGATCGGCGTCTCCTAGGGCTGCTGCCACCAAAGGCTTTCAAAATCGATTGCATTCTATAGTACTTGCGTAAAACTTCAAATATCGTTGCCCCCTTTTTCTCTTGTTTTTGCCTTTTGGCCTTTGCTTTCTTAATTCGTTCAAGACTGTATCTAATGTTGAGCTTGTTCGTCTCGAACACACTGTCCTGCAAATCGTCAATTTCTTCATCTGAATCTGTATCAGGGGACTCTATTCCTGAAACCAATGCTTTGGCCTTTGGGAAACCAACCCGAGATTTAGTATTGGTTTCTATCTCCGCTGACATCTCATTAGTAAAAGTGTCATCTGCAGTGAAGTTTGCTCTTTTTCTTTTGTTTAACTCCTGCATTAGAGCCGTGGGAGATGTCGGCACTAAAGACACACGGCGATTCGCTTTCGTTGGACTGCTTTCTTTGCGCATGCGTTCTTGTTCTTCTTTTCTCTTTTTTCGAATTAATTGCTTTGTAATCGGGTGCATATATGTGATACCACTTACAGTTGTTACATAAATAAAGGGGATTTCTAACTCCCTCTTCGGCTTGCTCTGGCGCTTTACTTTCTTTGGTAATTTACCATGAACTTTTCCGCCTGCGGCAATTAACTTTTCTATAAGGAATTTTTTCTTTGAGTGCTCCGACATTAGCCTCCATGATGCATCTCGGTTGCTGTAGCAATGTAGTCTGCATGCTTGGGAATCAGTTACTCCGCCCACCTGATCGGCAAACGTTTCGTTTTCAGGTTTGACAATTTGAAACTTTTTCCTTAATTTATTCGATCTCTGTTTCATTTTGTTGCCATATCTCGGGTCGTATTTCTCGTCATCTTTCATCATTTTGATAAATTCTACAAGATCAGGGACACTTTCTGGCTCAGCCATGATGTCCTTTTCCCCTTCATCGGAGAGGTACTTTCTAATATCCAGCTCTGAAAATTCCGGCATGATTTGTTCTCTTTTTGGTTTTTGCATTTCTGAGAGTAGTTGGCGCCGTCTCTTTTCTCTCTCGCGCTTTACAACATCTTTTCGCTTCTTCAGTTTGGTGGCTGTTGACACTTCTATATGAGATCCGGATGGTTTTGGTTTTTCTCCTATAAAGAAAACGCAGAGAAAGTGAATCTGCCCTTTTTTTAACTGTGCAATCATGCCCGGTGTTCTCGAAAATAAACAGGTACTAGTATGATTTTCGTACTCAAACTCAAACTATGCCCATTAGTTTCAATAGGGAT
>CM037777.1:38107587-38157587 GCA_021229015.1 Solen grandis | reverse complement strand
TTGAGAATGATACTCAAACTTGAGTCTGAGATCGTACTTAAGTATTTTCAAGAACACGGAGCTATATGTTCTTTCTGTGAAAGAGTCGATTTTACCCGATGCGACAAAAAATTAACACCACGCGCTCAATTGCAATTCATCAATTTATTGTTATGATTGCTTATACATGTACATATCAGAAGTATTTTAGAAACATCGGGTTCAGCACTGATTGTTTGTTTATAACGTTCTATATATGATATAAAACTTTTTAAGGTGATTAATATGTCGAAACAATAAAATTTAAAAGACATTTTTTATCATTTTCAATGGGTTAATTAAGCTTAATTTCATCATGCATGTAATATATTTACCTATGTAATATTCCTGACCGAAATCCCACTCGTCGTCTTCTGAGTAAATACTGCTATCATCTGACAGATCGAACTCTCCTAGATATGAAACCTTTTCAGTACACATGAACCGATTCAAGTCGAGTTTCTGAGGCACGCAGGCGTAACTTCCGTCACTTCCGCTGCTGAAATTACTGATGGTTTCTTTCCTAGGGATGTACCGCGGCAGACTTGGCGCTCTTTGATGTTGTGTTCTTAAGGCATTTTGGACTGGCTCCGGTGCTTCATGGCTGACCTTACGGGAGATTTGAACCCGCTTCTTCAGGATGCGTTGTCGACTGCCAGCCGTTGGAATATTCGGTGGAGGGACCGACTTGGTTTCAAAGTTGTCCCCACTTGAAGAGCATGGGATAACTTGATTATCTGTGCAGTATAAAACATTGATTGTAATTTGAACTTGGCTGATAATGATTACTAATTTACTGTCATATCTAATATCGGAAAAAACTTGAAATATTGTTATTTCAAAAATAGCTAATCCGTGTGTTTTTATTAAGAATGATTAGCCTTGTTACTTTTAAGGTTTCAATATTCTTAACACAAATTGAACCATTATCCTGTTATCTTAAGTTAGGTATACATTATACATTGGGTATCGTTAAAATTGAAATGTATTAGTTTTGAATCAATCAGGGAAACAGTTCTACGACATATCTATCTAGACGTTTCCTGAAATTTTGCGCTTTTGGAAAGTTCATTTCCCTATGCAATCGTACGATTATGTTTCCGTACCTGGCTCTGACTCGATGTCAGAGAACACGTTGGTGTAGCCGCTGGTTGTGTCGTAGTTGGATACCTGCTCGTGCAACTCGTGTCCGATACTGTCCGTACCGGCCTGGTCCCCACCGGATGTGGGTTGGTCACGCGACCATAGTATATAAACTCAAGCAGTAGAGTCTCCTCGTGGTCCCCAAGTTCCGGTTCCTGTGTATAGAAATATTAGGAATACGATTCACTTTCCACATCGGGCATGGGATCAATTCCCGGCCACAGCACTGGTATAGCATGCTTGCCTAAGGCTCATCTTGTATGGTACATGTAGAAGGCAAGTATGTAAGAATAGTGTGACAGTGTGAGGTATCATGCCGCGTGTCTATGGCGTGATACCTTAGTGGGGCAGCACTTTATCTTTCTCACATACATACATACATACATTTCCAAAATGACTCAAATGTTGTTGATGGTGCTTTGAAAAAAAAATTAAAAAAAATGATCAAAGCAAAATTTCGAAACTGAGGATGAAATAAAAAAATACATGTCAGGTAATGTCTTGATAATGTTTCCACGAAAAATAACCAAAGCCTCATACATGTAGGATTTGAGAAAAAGTTCACGCATTTATTAGATAAATGACGATAGACATTCAGAATTAAGACTCTAATCAAATAAACTTTTGATTTTTTAAATCCGGATTAAGAATTCGAAAATTGAAATGTCAGTAAAAATAGAATGTATTTGTACTTCTGTTAACTTTCATGTTTAAGTGATTGTTGTTGTTTTAATGCAAATATAGACACATGTATATTTAATATTCACATACTGCATAAATCATCACTTAAACACTTTTATCTTAATTCGAATATGATACATAAGACATAGTTGATGTTTTATTTTACCCACCTTCTCTGTATGTTTGTACACCGCGTATCGCTGGCGACGGTTTTTCGCGTACGCTATGGTGCTGTGTTGTACAACAGTTCGAGCCTTTGTCATGCTGATCAGGCATGTTGTCATGAGGTCCTGTAAACGGCCCTCCAATACTCGGATCGAATGGCCTCCTGACCACTCCTTCGAAAACAGGAATCTCCAGAATTCACCTGCAATATGATTTGATGAACAGTTTGCACATTTTTCAATTGACTCTACTGATGTTTCGGGCTAAATCTGGTGAAGCATATAAGAAGAAAAATGTCTCTCTAGATATTTAATCTAAGACATATCCTGATTATGCAGACATTTCAGTTTCTCGCATATATTTCATCGTATTGTCCTACTGGCAGACTGTAATAATTTGCATTAATATAAATATTTTTTATTTATACCAATCAAAAGAACACTTGGAAAGAAGTCAAAAGAAGATTTTTAAAGGATTTAAGGAAAAATACGATCAATGTGCACCAATAAAAAAAATAAATAATCCGCGGACGCTCTTACCAATTTTAATCTCCTTTGTTAGCAATGGTTTGTCACTTGACAAATCTTCTACAACGGTTAAAGATTGCAGAGGCATAATTCCGCGGTCGTTCTCGGGCCTGTAATGCTCCAGCCCAGTCCCCTTGTCATCGTCTTTATCCAGGAGAGGGTTAAGGTCAAACCAAGGTTTCTGTATATGTCTTTGGTTGACGTTGGTCTTTGCGCGATAATATAATATATTGTGTTTTTCGTTTAAAGGCGAAAAAGCAAAATGACTTGTGTCTGAAATGTTGACAACCACTGCCATTGCATTCAGGAATTAAGTCAGAAACATAGGTAAATTTAATTCAAAAAACGGAAACATAACGTCTAGTTGATACGCGCAAGTGTTACTATGGCATGACGTCACCGTGTTTCGGAATAGTTCGGATCTGCGCAGAATAATAATAGCGCAATGAACAGACGTTTGCCGTCATTTTTGACGTCACGAGTCTTTGCTTAGTTACATAACTTATTTTTCGTTTGATACGGTTAATTTGTATTATAAAAATTGAAATATATTTAATATTGACAAACACAATATCAAAAAGCTTGGTGTAGCAAAACACCGCTGAATCATTCCCAAATCAGTGTATATATTTGTGATTTAATCTAATTACGATGAATAGGCACACTTTAAGCGGGAAGCCATGTTTGCCATCCGAGAAACACGACGTGTTATACTCGAAGGCCCGTCACGTCTTGAGCCAGCGCCACATCAAGAGACCCTGGTTTAACCTGAACCCCTTCCTGGAGAAAACAGACGAGACTATTGACCTCGAGGATTACCTCCCGGAGGAGAGTAAATACATCAAACCCCTGGAGTCGCTGGTTCTGAGTGAGAGTTACCATAGTGATTTCGCCATTGACACCAGGGAACTCATCATTGGTAATTGTTTTAATTTATTTATAACCAATTCCTTATTACTTTTCCGTGGATGAAAACAAAATATTGAAAGCAGACCGTCATATGTTGTTGAAGAAAGCTAATATGAGATCTCAATAGATCAATCAAGTTGTCATGGTAACACTAGATCTTATAACACATGATCATAATAGAACATGTGTTCTATTAATTAGTTATCACTTTAAATTCTCTTAGACGCATAATCAGCTTACAGAGACACTTTTGTCAATAAGCCAGTATATTTATATTCTTCGTAAGGGATTGATAATGTACAATGTATATTTAATCTAAACTTATTTTTGAATTTAGAAATATTCTCAATATAGCTTAAGAAAAAAAAAAAGAACTCGCCTTCATCTAAAGAGGTATATGAATTGATAAAAACATATTACTTTTTGAGAATGTTATAGTTGTCTCTTTAAAATTACATTTTTGATTTCTCAATTTAACTCGTCAAGTCATTGAAATTTGTTAAATGAATTATATGATTGTATACTCATGTATTGTTGTAAACGTTTCGAGTTCAATAACAGCTACTAGTATGTTCTATTTTGTTTTGTTAAAAAAGGAACCTTTTCATCATAATGCTGGGTTAACACTGTTTACAGTAAGCTCTCTCTCTCTCTCTCTCTGAACTGCTAGTGCTCCTGAAATGGTGTATCACCGCTACAACGAAGACACTTGATCATATGAGAATGTCTATACTTGGAATGTTTCACAGTATTGACAACTCTGAAGTCTGTTTTACACTCTCCTATAGACAACCTAAATCTTTCCACCATTAAGCGTAGCTTTAAACACATTCAAACTCAGATTCAAATTGCCTTTCTCTCCACCGAGTACAGTAAATGTGCATCTCCCGACATCCTAAGACTACTGTCTACATCTGTCTTCCTGGCTTTCAAATCGAAAATATCTTTCCAAAACGCACCTAATTTGAAATTCTATTGACCATTATTAACACTGAATATATATGCTTTTCTTACTATCGCGATAATATGAAAACAATAGAAGGATCATGACTTAATGGAATAAAGACAGAATAATGAATGTAAATACTCTCTCTCTCTCTCTCTCTCTCTCTCTCTCTCTCTCTGTGTGTGTAATTAAGCTATAAGCAGTACAGAATTTATGCTGCATAATAGATTCAAATTCTATACGATACTTCGACTTCCTATGTAGGATGTATATGAGCATCTATACAAGTATTTCAATCTAACCATGGTCTTGGTATTCAAAACATTCGTAGCAGAATGCTTACCTACATATTTATTCATTCTTGCATCCTGATAACAACAACAACAACAACAACGCGAGGTATTATCCAAACTCTTCTAGGTTTCATAAAAAAACTACGAGTAATTAACTTGGCGTAATTTGCGCACAAGACCACATACTTTACTATTATCCCCCAACATGACCGACCAGTCCTGGAACTAACGTCCAACTGTGGGAGATATACGATAACCATTGTGACGGTTTTGGTATGTCGCGGCCGCTGATCGTACAGACGAATTCCTGGTCACATGGCAGATACTGTAACCAGTCTGCGCTATAATCTGTATGAACAGAACAACAGAACAGAACATATATTTTATTTGTATCTCACTCTTGTACATGTTATTACATATTCATATTAATAAAGGTAAATGTGATAAAAGTAATAAAAAATGCACAAAACCACTCATTAAGAGTTATGAGAGACATATAGAAATTAATAAAACTATAAGCATTAGCATATGGATCTCCGAAGTACAATGATTAAATCACATCTTAACCCTTTCCCTCATAGAGGAAACCATGAAAAGACCTATGCGAACAACATAAAACCAGATCAGCCTGTGAGTAACTCGCAGGCTGATCAGGTTTTATGCTGTTCGCTGCTCCTCAGTGGTCTGGAAATGAGGATTTTGTAATTAAATTTGGTAAGGTTTAACTGTGGTTTTCTGCAGATCAGGCTTTATGTGGTACCTATTGAGTGCGTCAAAATGAGTCTATATGAGGGAAATACAATGTATAAATTATAAGACATAGACTATTAAGGTCATGGGTACCAAAATCTATATCATAATAAAACCTATCTATACAGAGTATTTTTCTCGTGACTATGTGCTTGTTTCTGATATAGATGCATAATGTATGGATATAAAAAACTTACCTTTCTAATTTGGAGATCGTGTGTTCGATACCAGACTGCAACCAAAAGTTCAATAACATTGTTTTTGCATGTATTTGGTATAGCACCATCATGTTATTCGAAATAAGAACCCGCCTGGGCTCCTTTACGGTTGACCATGGAAAATATTTCAGATAATTTCTTCGAGTATCTGAACTCAAAGGAGTGGGAGGCCGGGTGCTCGATCCGCGTCCTGGAGGGTCAACTGATGGATCAGCTACTGGTGGGACTTTACCGGCTTGAGAAAGAGGGCGCTACTGTCCGACATACCACGTACGCTTTCGCCAAGAACAAGAGAACCAGGAGTGGGTGCTATAAACTGGCAGACAAGGAGGTGTGTGCTTGTTTGTTTTCATGTGTTCTGTTAGAAGTCTGATAAATATTTATATACTGTAATGATAAATAATACCAAAAAAAACAAGATTTACTTACACATGCAAAAACTCAAATATTGACTGCAATTTTATTCCTGCTTATATTTTTACTTGTTCAAAGTATTTTTCAAAATATACTTGGTAGACGGTATGTACGTTATATTTTGCTTTATTTATGATACTGATTGTGTTAACACCGTATGATAAAAAAAATCTACGACCGGAAGCAATTCTACGTCCCCGCGGTCACAACATTTAGCAATCTCATATTTAAGGGTAGTCGCACGGCGTATCTTAGGTTTGTGGTGACCTCCGAACGGCGTACCTGCAGCTGTAGGGTGAATGTACTTTTATGACAGCAAATACGGTCGACTTCCGGCGTCCATGCGGGGGCCCTAAGGTTACCATACGTTTGTGTCATTCAGAGGTACCCGGTACGTTGCTGCCCATTAAAAAAAATGACAGCAACGTACCGGGTACTTTTGGTGTCATTGCAGACATATTCACGTTACAAAAATAATATGATCTTCTGAAAGTAAAACATACGAAACAATCAAATGCAATTGAAGTTTTGTTTAATGCTTTTGGGTGGATGATAAGGAAAATTATAGGAATTATCTTTTATTTTTTTGTAAGTTTCTTTTTGTAACGGAACTTTTTATCCCTTTATGAAGCCCCTAAAATAGCAGAAAAACATTACATAAAAGAAAAATGGTTGGATTCAGTGGAACATCTCGTGACTTCTTTAACTTGAATTATATTATCTGAAGCCCTAAGTCGAGCTTGGCTGCGAAAATCAGACAAAGAATAAAAGTAGAAGAAAAAAAACAACCACAAAAACATATTTGTTATGGCATGTGTACACAATTTACTAAAACTTTGCTAAAAATTTCAGTATATTATACAGAAATATTACTATCTGTCTTTTACATTCCCATAGCTAATCTTCGAATCCCGGCAGGGTCATTCAGATTTTCATGTGACAGAGCCTTCCAGCTGGCTTGCGGTAGGTCGGTGGTTCTACCCGGATGCCTCTACCCGGGTGCCTCTGTGCATTCGGGGTCTTCCTCCACCTGTAATAAGTTGGACGTCGCTATATGACTGAAATACTGTCGAAGCGACGGTAAACTTAAAGTCAAGTCCAATAGCTAATCATGTGGTGTTTTAGGGATGTTTATTAACTTACTGAATCTTTTACTACGACTTATAGAAGCAAGAATCTAAATTCATAAAAGTATTGTACCTTGGTGAACGAACCTAAAATGAAATGCAACAATAACATCATTTTTTACACAATCAATTTTTAAACAATACTGACATCATTAAAAATTAACAATGCTTAATATATGATTGATATTTGTTTTTACTGACTGCATCAATTTATATAAAAATCCACTTAAATGATTGACATACAGACTGTCACTGGGCCGTATGGATGATGCGAAGCCGTGCGGGGGTCTTAAGCTGCATGTACGGGCCGCCTTACGACTTCCGTTCAGCGCCCGTAGATTTTGGAGGTCCGAAAAGGCCAATTGAAATTCATAAAAACTTATAACAGCCGCACGGCAAACGCAAGGTTAACGTACGCTCAACGTATGGTCACCGTGGGTCGCTCTATGGTCTGGCTACGGCGTGTCGAACTGCTATGCGACCGTAGGGCTAAAAACTTGTTATAACTCCGCGCTATATTTCTACGGCGACCTCCTCGGCCAATTTGCCCTAGAGAGACTGTGCGGTCAGCGCAGTTTTTCTACGGTCGCCGCTAGCATCTCTCGTTTTTGGGGTCGTATCCTGTATCCTCGCCGTAGAGCAATTGCGACTAACGTATAGCCACTGATTTAAGGAATTTAGTAAAATGGTTAGAAACCAGCATATCTCTTCTTGAATACATTTTAAAAAAAATAACTTTATCCACAAAAAAAATAACCTTTGAAAAAAAAATCATTCTATCTTAGTCATACGGCGTAATTGAGGAGAACCTACTACTAGAGTTTGTTTACTTCGGCCGACTGACGAAGGACAAGGCCAATACCATCACCCAGAATCCTCTGGAATACCTGAGGCTTGGAATACCGGAATATATCGAGAGTGACGTCACAGAAGAACTGCCGGAAATACCCGAGTTTCCGAAACGGAAAAACAGATGTGAGTATCCATTCATAGTATCGTCATCTTGCCTACTTTATCATATGTTAACAAATCTGTACACATCTCTGTAAAATAGAGAAAACTGATCAGATGTTACGTATTTATACTGACTTGAAAATACCCCCAATCTTAAAGTCTCAAATTATGACACTAACAGATCACTGCCGATGATGTCATTAACGGCCGTTACAAAAGTGTGTTGGTTGGGCCCGTCTGTTTCAAAATTTTATTTCTGAAACATAAAACGATTCAGCTAGTAAAACGTGTCAGACGTTTAACAGCCAAAATGAGTTAAGTTAAGCAATTGGTAGAGAAATTTGTCCTGAGGGTTTTCATATCTAAGTTACTAATTTTGACCTGTTAATCTTTATTTGGCATGTTTCTGATGTATTATTTTGAAAGAATTGCTAAAACAATCCTGTTGATTGATATTTTGCATACATTTTCAGACATGCTCTAAAATTCCGTTGTGTCTTACGTTACCGACCCCTTATTAAGTTTTGCATTTGCATTCTAGGTATATATAAAATACAAGACAAACATATTGGTCAGTGAACTAATTTTATTAAATTTCAATTTAAAATAACATCAAAAATTTTTGGTTTTCAAATATTTTCGTACTTTAAAAAGACAACACAAATTGGATTGGCATATAGTATCTTATAATATTTCTGATCAAATGCTAGGGTTGCTCTGTTTATTTCTAAACATATAACATATTTGCATGAAATCCACATTGACATAAAAATATTTTCTGTTAATAATTACTGAGTATAAGTAACGTAAAACACAACTATTTTGCAATAATTTGTATATCAAATTAGTGCTTTATTTCTTTTTAATCTGCTTAGCCACCAATTAAACATCAGAGTAAGGTTTAAGGGTGCATATCTGTTAATGTTTAGTACTATCAATTTACAAATATTGATAATGAATATAAAATGAACGTTATTTAAGAACAAAATCAACTAAAAACAAACTTTGACGAATGAAAACAGCCTACATAGACAAGCTACACATATAGAAACTATTTCCCACCAAACAATATATTTATACACTTTGCTGAATGATATTCATGTACTGGCAATCTGCAAAAAAGCATAAAAAATATGATCTTGAATATCCTTTCCTTTTCATTTAGAGGGTTGTCATATCAAACAAAACATGTTTAAAATAACCTATCACAGAAAATGTGTTTTACGTTACTAACATACCTTAGGAATGTAAAACATACTTTCGATGACCCATTATTTATCGTTCAAACCCTATATGAAAACTTCTTAAAACACGATACAATAGTTCAATTTTACTTGTAGTTTTCAAACTTTGTGGTGATCTTTTCCAGATCATGAGCTTGGAGTTTAAACATCTTACGTGTGCCATGTGGCACAGGCTCCTTGATCACACATAAGATATCTTTCTTGCTTATCCAGATGTGATCTTCTTTGAAAAGCGGCCACTTAAAAGTTGGACATAATTTGCCCTTTCCGGGTTCCATGAATGTTATTTTGTAGGAAAGATCTTCGTCATCAGGATCATAGGCTGTAACCTTGCCGATATACCACCTATCATTGTAAACTGCAGCTACATAATCATTCACAGATGCAACGACTGCCTCATCGGATAAAGCAGCGTGTTCATTTTCAGTAGCAGTCTCGTGTATAATCTCTGTTCTCATTTCGATTTGCTCGAGGTTAGTGTCGAATTCCGACTCTGAGATGGGTTGGTATTTTAAATTGTGCCTTATCCATCCATTACAGGACAAGATAAACGTGCCGTTCTGAAAACAATCATCGCAGAAACAGGACGTGTTCCTGACAGCAATTTCGCCAGAACTCGTTTGAACAACACTATGTATGTCCATAGTACCTTTGACGGGCTTTACAGAATATTCAGATAATTCTCTTTGTGCGTCATCACACTCATCTTTAGAAACAAAACAATACTTTGTTTGGCTTCCCGTTTGTGATTTACCCCAGCAAAAGTAATCCCACGAGGACTGGATAACTGACCTGCCTCCCAATACTGCCATGACGCTGAAATTCCGAAAATCTGTTGGTGATTAGCGACTACATACATCATTGATTTGTTCCGGTATTGTGACGTAGGCGAATCAGTAACATAGTGAATAAAATCAATATTAGGACATCTTGATTTTAACTCCTCATTGATGTGTTTCAAGAATGCAAATACAGTCCCTGAATTGTGTGCCTGTGTGTCAGATACGTAAATGAATGACTCATGTTCCATGGTTCCGTTTTGGTTTCTTAGGTACACGACCACCGGATGTAGAGTCACTGAACATTTATCAAAATAAGCTGTCTGTATTTCCTCTGCGTGACCACAAGAATAGTTTTCCGCAAAGTCCATTTGGCAAATAGCATGGTTCTGTGGCAGCTTATCCTTTAGTTGTTTAATTTGCTCATATTGACAGTTAACCCTTCGGATGTGCTCTCTAAATTCTTTTAAACCTTTACGAACATATCCATAAACTCCGGCTTCGATAACTTTACACTTTCTATCATCATTCTCTTAGTCATTTTTCCTTTGTGGTTAACATCTTTTCTTTTCCATTCAGAAAAAGATATTGTCTCTGCTTCACAATCTGCTATCCTTTGAATAATTTCATTATCTGTACTCTGACGAATTAGAACATCTGGACTCTCTGTGTTTGTAGCGCCGGCAGACTTTAAACCTTTCACTTTTAAGGCCATATTTTGGTGCCTTTGGCACAAACAAGTACGTCTCGAGCTATACTTCACAAGCTTGATATATGCCGGTCGGAAACTAGCAAATGTGGTAAGACTTACGTTTACTCTTGGGTTTTCAGACTTGTATTTTAAATTTAAGTTGTACAAATAGTCGTTCAGAACCCTGGTTTGTGTCACACCTGATTTGGATTTAGTTGCATCACGTTTACCAGGCAAGCAAGCACTGTTATCGTCACGTTCAAGAAATTGTAATACGGATGTTTTTAGTTCTGCTCTCTCTACAGCTTTTCTTCTTTTAGTGATATTCTTTTGTTTTTCGGACTTCAATATTTGGCTTCTGTTTACGTATAATTCACGACTACAGCTAGACCCTAATCGATATTTTTTCAACAATTTTCCACACACAATCTGCAATGAGGAACGCTGTCGAGACCTACCCCGGTCAGGTTTGATTTTGTCACTAACTTCTTGTACAATACAATTGTGAAAGGTCAATGTTTTTACAAGATTAGGATGCTTACTCGGCGAAATACCTTCGTTTCTTAGCTCTACTTTGGATTTACTTTTCGGTGACATGTAATTGCTCTCTGGGTGCTTTCGTTTGCGATTTACTGGATTTATATTAGTGTTTTTTGTCATGCTTTTGGAAGGGGGTGTCGCAGAGTGTGACCTCTGCAGCCGTTTTTTCAATGTTTCATTTCTTTTCTTGAGCGACTGTACTTTTTGTTGTAAGACTTTTAGTTTGTCTGTAGCACTTTTTAATGCTTTTGATTTCTTCCAGCTACCTCGATTTCTTTTAAATTTTAAATTTACAATTAGAGGCTTTTTGCATGAAGAGGAGCTAGCATCCGCAACCGAAGAGGGGCTATCCATCGATACGTCAAGCTGTGGACTGTTGCATGGTCCAATAGTGGAATCACATGGGCCTTCAGGATTTGGTTCGTGTTCTGTAATCGAATTATCAAGATCATTCACTGCTCTAAGATTGTTTTCCTGACCACGCGATATTGGATTTTCATTATGATCCTGTTTTAATTCAGCGCGCTTCTTTCTCATATAGTTTTTATTTCTCTCTCGTCTGCTTCGAAGTTTATGACGCCCAATTACGTTTGAAGGCTCATAATACCGCATTACCCTAGCAGTCTCTTTTTTCAAGTATGCAGACCCTTCTTTAGCCTTTTTTCGCTCTCTATAAGCCTTCTGGATCTCTGCCCGACTTTTCCCCATCTTCCGAACTTGATTCAAACAGGTAGTGTTTTACGTTACTATTTAGTGTTTTACGTTACCGTCCTATGCAGAGTTTATAGTAAGAATCCATGCCATAACACTAAATCGTGTATCTCATATAACAATCAAAGTATATTATGCGCTGGATAAAACAATAGTATGATGTAATTTCACAATACTTGCACAGGTACGACACTTCTATAAACTGTAGTCACTTTTGTAAAAGTTTTCCAACGATGTCCAGAAGTAAACAACCTTTTCCCGCTCCAAAACTTTTATTCTGGAAGCACCGTTAAGTATAACGGGTGATGCAGTACAAAAATACCCGCTAAATTTATCCTATATCCCTTAAACGGTCATTTCTTCATAAAGTCGGTAACGTAACACACCGTAACGTAAAACAGTTTTATACACTTCTGTTGCAACCAAGAAGTACGTATCAACTATTTATTGCCAATTTTAGGATTTCATAAATCAATATGGCTGACTTTATAAATCGACAAATACATGATATGGTTAACAATGTTTTGTCGTATGCAGGAGGGTAGTAACGTAAAACACATTAGCTGCTATCAATTTGAGTACGCATTTAAATGTCAAGAGAAACATTTTAATTTATCTTCTTCATAAAAAAAATGTTTCATATATTTGTTAGAGCATATATGAGACAATATTAAGCATGCTTTCATTTTGAATTTGCTACAAATTCAGATCCATTATGGCGAGGTACATGGCATGGTAACGTAAAACACCGCAAATCAGGGGACACACGTTTTTCAAGCAAAAAAAAATTTTTTTGGCAATACAATGCTATCATTAGCATTAAGTGTCAAATTTAATGTGTTTGCAATGTTATGGAACATATTTAGTACAAATTGTGTTTTATACAATCCTTTATGACAAGTCCGAAATAAGTAACCCCATTAGAGGGACATGCGTTTTAGCTAATTTTAGCCTTTTTGAGACCTAAAAATAAAACAATTGATGTGCTTGAATGTGTTGCTTTTTTTTTCATCTGGTTGAAGTATACCTACCACTGTTTAAAAAAGTGTTTAACCACAAGAAAACACATCTCCCTAAAAAATATAGCAGAGGGACATACATTTTCTGCAATTGATTAACTTAACTCGTTTTGGCTGTTAAAAGAAGATAGCGTTATACTCATTTAACAATATGTGCAATAATGTACATTTTCTTTTTCAGCTGCTTGTATAAGTGTGGACTCCTCTAACGCACGATCTCTTCTTCTGAACTTAAAAAACGATTCAAATCCCAAACCAGCGTCGAACTGGGCACGTCGTGGCTCCCTAATGGCAAAACCTCTTAACGCCATCCGAGCCCTGAACGCCATGCAACCCCAGGGCAGACGACAATCATTGGCCGCACCACCTTCAGCGTTTGGTCTGCCGCCGATATTATCACTCAAGCCATTAACTGAGAAAAGACGTGAGAGTATAACCCCTGACTCTTTAGCGAAAGACCGAAAACGAAAGGACAGCATAGCTTTTAAGAGGAAGGGATATTCGGCTGTTGATTATCTACCGGACTTCGAGGAAGACGCGGATATCCCAGAGAAGGATGAAAATGAAGATGAAGAGCCAGCTGATGAAGAAGAGAGAGATGATTTTTTTGGCGAAGAATTTAACTTGTCTGACGACAAAGGTTTAGGTTATGAAATCCCTGAAAATGTTGAAACGAAACTTCAAAGAAGAAAAAGAGAATTGCAGCAAAAACGTTTGGAGAAGAAAAGGACTGAAGAGGAAATCAAAGAAAAAACCAAGAATAAAGGCATTCCGCCTCTACCACCGCTTGACATGTCCAAAGTCATCCAAACGGATAGGTCTATCATGCATCACACCTTGAAGATGCCTGATGAGCTCCCGTCATTTGAAGAGTTTATAACACTACTAAAAGAGGATGAATATTACGATCCGAGATATAGAAATAAGGTTCGAATGAAGGGTAAGAAAATTGCACAGAGATATTATATGGCTAAAGGTGTGCACAGGTCTAGTGTTCTCTTCACCCCTTCTATGCTTGAACATTTCGGCTCTGCTGCACGATTTCATGGCAGGCGAGTGTCAACTATAAACAACCGTCGAAGCTCGATGGAACCGGAAAACAGCAGGGTTGCTATTCGACTACCAACCCTTCAGGAAAAAAATAAACGCAGTCAGAAAAGTATCAAATTATTGTCACAAGAGGCAGATAACTGTGCGTCCGAGCTACCTAATTGTGACTATGATAAACTCTCTGATGAAATTAAAGGTGTGACAGATTCCGATCCATGTAAGGATCATTACCTGAAATGCAAAGGCAGTTCTCAAAAATTAAAAGAGGATAAAATAACAATGAGGAACCGAAGGTCATCTGAATTTGTTGCAGCTGGCTCTAGGAAAAATCAAGAAAATGATAACTCTGACATCAAATTGTCGTTAAACGAAAAGCAGAGGCGCATGTCGTCTTCAACAAACATTGGGCGGCGGTCATCCGTGCAGCTGCCTGTCAGCAGTCCACCAAAAAGCCCTCTGCCTCCTTTATTCCCGAAGATGAATATTCATGATGAAGACACTGAGCTGCCTGATACTGACAGTGATGAATCTGACACGGCAGATGACGAGGTGTCAACATTTGATGCAACCAAGCTAAACATACGATACAGCATCGAGCGTTTACGAAAGAAACGTAGAGCAAAGACGAAGAAAAAACCAGCCTTCTTTGACATCCTGGCCAAGTATTACAAAATGCAAGCTGCAATGACGGCTTTCAGGAAAGGATCCGCTGGAAAAGAACGGAAAGGCGCCCAGCAGAGGGCCAAGCGCCTAAGTTTAAAAGGTCTCTTCAAAGGCATGCAAGGTAGGTTCAGTACTTAAAAAGATACTTTGTATTACTCTTGGACTATAGATACGAAAATATAAAGCTGTCCGCTCTTTTTTCTTAATTTTGGCTATTTAACCAACTAAATTGAAAAGCGAATGAAATATCAATTCAGATGCTATTGATTTCAGGAAAAGACGACACATCTGTTACCCAGGAAGAAAAAACCGTCATTGGAAAATTGAAGAAATTTAATTTTCTGGATACAAAACCCACTAAACGGAGACTGAATTTAGATATGGTGTCTACCGCGGACTTTTCTGTCCCACCACTGGACGCGTTCCAGGACAGCTTGCGTGAAGCGCTTGATAATTTCGTCGTTCGACGGGAGATAGTCTTGTCCGATGTCCAAACCTTCTACAGACCTGCAACCTCAGTCACATTCACAAGGTCGTCGTGCTTCCAGCATAGGCACAGGGAATAATTTATGTTCTTTGAAGTTTATTGTTCATAAGGAAAGTTATTTAATTAAATAGATAAATATTTCGAATAAACTTTTTTTTTTTAATTTTTATAAATTGTTACAGCAAAACACGTATTCTGAACAATGACTTATTCTGAACATAATGCTTTCTCTTGTAATCAATGCGCACTGTCCAACATTACAAGTTCCTCTCGAATGTATTTCAAGCAAACAATGAAAATTACTTACCAAAAAAAAAAAAAAAAAATCTTTTGGCAACCTTTGATATGAGATATATATAAACCAATTATAGTCTAATTGTCTTGGCACTGAGCCAACCAATCATAAATATTTATTAATATTTGCTATTTGCAGATAATTTATACATGTCTGTCGTAGGGGGAACATAAAATAAATAAATGAGACTGTCACTGACACTGCCTTGACTCAGTCATATAACAAGAGATGTGTAAATTCCACAAACAACAACAGGTTTTTCATGTGGAAAAACTGTTTGATGAACAGTTAAAAATTTGAATTTTTACTATGAAACTATGAAATGAGTATAAAGAGGACTAGCTATTGTTTACAAGTCACCGACAATCGTCAATGTCACTCCCATCCAGTCAGCTTAAACCTGAACCATCAAATGGTCAGAGAACTTCGTGCACTGAGGTCTCAGTTTATCTACACGTTCATCATTGTCACTTTTCTTTTTGAAATCTGGTGAAGGCTGGTATTCTTACAACGCTCGCATAATTATAATACAACTCCAAGTAATTGACTAGAGATCTAAAATATAAAGTCGATACCATTATTGAGCAATTGTCAAAGTCCTATCGTATGATACCCTTTCTTCACAAGAATATTAATATACAACAGAGAACATTAGCACGCGAAGCTAATATCCGACTTTTTACTAGCAGATTCATGTATTCAAGTGAGGCCACAACCAAGGAAATTGCAGGCAATTCCGAACTTGATCTTTAGTTGATTTATTTAGATACTTTAGCAAATTCCTACATTAAATAAACACACATACACACTTTTGAAGTGCATGACTATTACCAAAATAAAGATGAAATGCTGCGTTGGCATGCTTTACATATAATCCAAGACTTCCTCGTCAGCTCGGAGTGATTTTGATTTAAAATTACTAGGGTTTTCCTAATTGCTGCTGTTTTTTTTTTATCCCAACAATGGAATCCTAATGAAAGTGAATATATATTTCGAACAAATATAATAAAAAATAGATTTTTTTTTTGAAAAGGATATTAGCGATTTTAGAGCAAACAAGTATATTAGAGTGAAAACAATTTCACTTAATATACGAAACTTGATTAACAAATTAAAACAAGAGGCCCAAGGGCCATAAACGCTCACCAGTGTAAATCAGCATATTCAAGATGATTTTTTCTATAAGGAAATCAAATGACAAACCAGAGATCAACTTCATTTTAGCAATCATGGCAGACATTCATGAAATCAATCCTGACCATTAATTTCATGGAAGTAAAATTCTGAAATTTATTAATTGAAGATAATATAATATATTGTATTATCAGTTGCAGTTACACGATGTGAATGGTGTTCGAAAAATAAACTAGCAGAATTTATCATGATAGTTTGAAAGACACAGGGCTTTTTGTATGGGAAGAAAATGAAAGCAGTTCGTTAAAATGGTTGATTTAACTTTTACATAACATGATTAAACTTTTAAATAACGTGACATCGCCATGAATCTGGCAGAATTTTATGCAAAATAGAAAAAGTGGGAAAAAATGAAAAAAAGTTAAACAGATAAGCTCATTTGAAAAAACAAAACAAATTGAGAAGGAGAAGTGTGTAAAATGCGGAGAAAAGCTAAAAATGCGGATCATTTAACGGTCTTTTATTTTATTTTTTTATTATTTTTTTTTGGGGGGGGGGGGGGGGGGGGGTGGGAATGGGGCCAAATTTCGGCCCCAAATTGGCCTTTGCACAGAAGAAGAATTTTGATGTTTTCTATATAGAGTATATAAGGGAATTAGCCAACCCCCTAGGGACCTCATTTTTCAAGGGATCAACTTTATTTTAGCAATTATGGTAAACATTCATGAGGTGACTATTTGTGCCAAAGAAAAATAAATTTTGACCATTTGTTTCAGAGGGGATGATTTTCAATTATTTTTTTTCTATTTGTTGCCATGGCAACCAGAGTTCTTCATGGATCAACTTTATTTGAGCAATTTTTGTAGAGGCCCACCCAAGGATCATACATGCCAAGTTTTATCAAATTCTGTCCAGCGGTTTCAGAGGAGATGATTTTCAACGTTTCCAATTATTTTTTCTATTTGTTGCCATGGCAACCAGAGTTCTTCATGGATCAAATTTATTTGAGCAATTTTTGTAGAGGCCTACCCAAGGATCATACATGCCAAGTTTTATCAAATTCTGTCCAGCGGTTTCAGAGGAGATGATTTTCAAAGTTTTCAATTATTTTTTCTATTTGTTGCCATGGTAACCAGAGTTCTTCATGGATCAACTTTATTTGAGCAATTTTTGAAGAGGCCCACCCAAGGATCATACATGCCTAGTTTTATCAAATTCTGTCCAGCGGATTCAGGGGAGATGATTTTCAAAGTTTTCAATTATTTTTTCTATTTGTTGCCATGGCAACCAGAGTTCTTCATGGATCAAATTTATTTGAGCAATTTTTGTAGAGGCCTACCCAAGGATCATACATGCCAAGTTTTATCAAATTCTGTCCAGCGGTTTCAGAGGAGATGATTTTCAAAGTTTTCAATTATTTTTTCTATTTGTTGCCATGGTAACCAGAGTTCTTCAGTTCTTCATGGATCAAATTTATTTGAGCAATTTTTGAAGAGGCCCACCCAAGGATCATACATGCCTAGTTTTATCAAATTCTGTCCAGCGGATTCAGGGGAGATGATTTTCAAAGTTTTCAATTATTTTTTCTATTTGTTGCCATGGCAACCAGAGTTCTTCATGGATCAAATTTATTTGAGCATTTTTGTAGAGGCCCACCTGAGGATCATACATGCCAAGTTTTAACAAATTCTGTCCAGCGGTTTCAGAGGAGATGATTTTCAAAGTTTTCAATTATTTTTTCTATTTGTTGCCATGGCAACCAGAGTTCTTCATGGATCAATTTATTTGAGCAATTTTTGAGAGGCCACCCAAGGATCATACATGCCAAGTTTTATCAAATTCTGTCCAGCGGTTTCAGGGAGATGATTTTCAAAGTTTTCAATTATTTTTTCTATTTGTTGCCATGGCAACCAGAGTACTTCATGGATCAACTTTATTTGAGCATTTTTTGAAGAGGCCCACCCAAGGATCATACATGCCTAGTTTTATCAAATTCTGTCCAGCGGATTCAGGGGAGATGATTTTCAGTTTCAATTATTTTTTCTATTTGTTGCCATGGCAACAGAGTTCTTCATGGATCAACTTTATTTGAGCAATTTTTGTAGAGGCCCACCCAAGGATCATACATGCCAAGTTTTAACAAATTCTGTCCAGCGGTTTCAGAGGAGATGATTTTCAACGTTTCCAATTATTTTTTCTATTTGTTGCCATGGCAACCAGAGTTCTTCATGGATCAAATTTATTTGAGCAATTTTTGTAGAGGCCTACCCAAGGATCATACATGCCAAGTTTTATCAAATTCTGTCCAGCGGTTTCAGAGGAGATGATTTTCAAAGTTTTCAATTATTTTTTCTATTTGTTGCCATGGTAACCAGAGTTCTTCATGGATCAACTTTATTTGAGCAATTTTTGAAGAGGCCCACCCAAGGATCATACATGCCTAGTTTTATCAAATTCTGTCCAGCGGATTCAGGGGAGATGATTTTCAAAGTTTTCAATTATTTTTTCTATTTGTTGCCATGGCAACCAGAGTACTTCATGGATCAACTTTATTTGAGCATTTTTTGTAGAGGCCCACCCAAGGATCATACATGCCAAGTTTTAACAAATTCTGTCCAGCGGTTTCAGAGGAGATGATTTTCAAAGTTTTCAATTATTTTTTCTATTTGTTGCCATGGCAACCAGAGTTCTTCATGGATCAAATTTATTTGAGCATTTTTGTAGAGGCCCACCTGAGGATCATACATGCCAAGTTTTAACAAATTCTGTCCAGCGGTTTCAGAGGAGATGATTTTCAGTTTTCAATTATTTTTTTCTATTTGTTGCCATGGCAACAGAGTTCTTCATGGATCAACTTTATTTGAGCAATTTTTGTAGAGGCCCACCCAAGGATCATACATGCCAAGTTTTAACAAATTCTGTCCAGCGGTTTCAGAGGAGATGTCTTTTAAAGCAAATTGTTACTGGGGACGACGACGGACGACGGGTGATCCCAATAGCTCACCCTGAGCACTTCGTGCTCTGGTGAGCTAAAAAATAAGCATCAAAACAGAAAATTATGTTTTGATATTTAAATAGAATTAATATTGGCATAATTATATATACATAATGATCATGTGAACTACATGCTCAAGAGATACCACTCGCCGCAGCGTCAAACATTTTCCATAGAGGGGAAATTCACCAGCGTCGGTGTTAAGGAATACGAAGGCCAGGATATGGAAAGCGGAGATAACGCGTTTTATTACCTACAAAATAACTGAGATAACTTAAAACACGAAATGTTAACAATTTGAAAAATAACATAAGCAACTGCACTTGACAGATACATGGACTTGAGAGACAATGGGGGAGACAATGTGGTTATACGATATCGTCCATTGAACGCCAGAATCGTATCTATAAAGGCTATTGAGCATTTCTGGTTCTCAATGGACGATGTATGTGTGCAGCTCCACTCAATGGACGATATATGTGTGCAGCTCCACTCAATGGACGATATATGTATGCAGCTCCACTCAATGGATGTGTGCAGCTCCACTCAATGGACGATATATGTGTGCAGCTCCACTCAATGGGCGATATATGTGTGCAGCTCCACTCATTGGACGATATATGTGTGCAGCTCCACATCATGGTGATGGTCAAATTTCTTCGTGTCTGCTCTGTAACGCCTACTTGCATGGGTGGATTGGTAGAAATATTCACCACATTTAAGACGAACAAAGTACAGAACATTTTCGTCGTGTCCAGGCTGTAACTCCTTAATGCATGGATGGATTTTGAAATAACTTAGAACAAATTTTCTTCATCATAAATCGGTGTGTCGTGCACAAGACGCAGGTCTGTAGCTAAAAGTTTAAGGTCAGTCAGGTGTCAAAGTTCAAAAAGGGGAATATTTTGAGGTGCCTTGGCTCTTACTGATGGATTTGAAATAAGTCTGCACGAATGTTCTTCTAGAGAAGACGCTGTGTTTTGTGCAAGACCAAAGTCTGTAGTTCAAAGGTCAAGGTCACAATCACAGGTTGAAAAGTTGCACTTTCTTCGGTGCCCAGGCTCTCAATTTTGTTTTTCATATAACGATTTGGAAATAACTTGGCACCAAAAAAAGCTTCCAGATACGTGGCATATGCAAGATCCACGTTAGCAGTTTAAAATGACATGGCCACAATTACCGGCAGTCTTAAAGAGAAGATGGTCCTGTCATACAACACATGACCCAGGGGTTAATGTTGGTGATTTTCTTTGGGGGCAATTGTCACGGTGACTGTGACATATCTTGCTTTTAAATACATTATCTTGATCCATGTGCAGGATAAAATAACTGAAGAAATAATTTTGTCTGAGATATTTTATTCAAAAAAGCTCAGATTCAGTTAAAAGTCATGAATATCTGAACACAAACATTCATTTTACACAAATGTTAACAATTCTGCAATGCAATAAAAAACACGTGTCCATAACAGCTACATAATGTTTCACAATGTCTCAAATATACATACATACAGCAAAAATGTTTTTAAAATGTTTTACAGCTATAACAATTCTTTAGCACCAACAATATATATCTTTAATCCACACTTTATCATGATACATAATAATAAATATAATTAACAGAAACACCCTGTTGTCATCACAACACATACGATTTTATCATATGCATTACACTCTATTCTGTAAGAGGAAATGGGGGAAAATAAAGGAGAAAAACAGAGGAACGGGAACATCTGCAGAACTGAAGAATTGAGGCATTTAATCTTCACAACACAAAGTATATCAGGTAAGGAATTTAATCTGGATATTACATTAACCCTTTCCCTCATATAGACTCATTTTGATGCACTCAATAGGTACCACATAAAGCCTGATCTGCAGAAAGCCAAACTCAAAACCTTATCAAATTTAATTACAAAATCCTCATTTCCAGACCACTGAGGAGCAGCGAACAGCATAAAACCTGATCAGCCTGCGAGTTACTCGCAGGCTGATCTGGTTTTATGCTGTTCGCATAGGTCTTTTCATGGTTTCCTCTATGAGGGAAAGGGTTAACAGACAGGTGTGCTCTGTCACATCAAGGTAGACTAGGTAGAGCACAAATCTCCCCTGTAATAAATTGTCACCTGGACAGAATACAAAACTGCACCAGACCTTTCAGTGTGACCTTGACATCTCTGCTACTATGGTTAACATTTCCTTTCTTTTTTTTTAATAACAACCAGGGCTGGGGTTTAGGAGAGGCAGATCAAATATGGAATACCATTGCTTAGCCTCTGTGTGTGATCTTTACCTTAAAATCATGACATAAGTATTGCTCTGCAGCATGTGTGCAGATTAATCAATAAACAATACAGGTATGTCGTCCTCATATAAATATTAGAGGCGAAACAGTTACATATCAACAGACATGCATCATCATTCTTCCTTATTTCTAGAACACAAGACAACCTTTTTATTCAAATATCAAGCGGACAGCTACTTCAGTACAGAGTGCACATAAGCATGTCGGCTTTTCTATATGCACACAATAAAGTACAGGATATTTGGCAATGTTTTACACAGGGTGTGGAATGACAATGGACAATGCAGGTACATAAAATGTTATTGTTGTATTGGGGTTTACCGTCGCTGCGATAGTATTTTAATCATACAGCGACGTCCAGCTAATTACAGTGGAGGAAGACCCAAAGTACACAGAGGTTCCAGGGTAGAACCACCGACCTACTGCAAGCCAGCTGGAAGGCTTCCTCACATGAAAAATCCGAAGTCTCTACCGGGATTCTAACCCACAGCGGTGAGGGACTGAGAGATTTGTAGTCCATGACTGTAACCGCTCGGCCACGGTGGCCCCAGGCATATAAAATGAAGCTCTTTATCACATAAAATGTTGGCTTTAAGCTTTAAAATCCTTTCCCTCTGATACAAATCAAATAACAATATCCAGTAGTTGAGTATCACAGTTTAGAACTGCAGTATTTTTAAAATATAACTGATCTTCTGTCTAGCCATTTCCATGAACTCCTAACACTGTCTCAGTATGTTTGCTAAACAGCTGATATAAATCACAATAGGACTGTTTATAACACTACACAGATTTTTTTTTATAATTTTCTTTGTATTTTCAGTAAATATTCTGTTGCAAAAGTCTGACAATAATCACATGACCTCCCCATATACATTAACTTAACCTTATAATTATATATCTGCAAAATAAAACATAGAAAAAAATCACAAGTGATATCAAAACTTGCTCTCTTACAATAATTGAAGTAAGTTTAGGCCCAACAAGTCTGATGCCCAAGACCTGTACATTTTGTCTCAAACCTGTAACTACAGACACAATGAGCCTGTGGGTTTTGAATTACCATCATATATATTTTTTTCAATATCGCCAAATCTGACAAAAGATAATGCAACAGTAACGGCCACTCAGAAACTTGGTTTTACTGTGATGTCATATTGAGGGAACCCTGCAAGCAGACTGGAGCCAATATTGACTTTTTAAGGTCCAGGTCAACCATGCTCAGCATACATTTTGAAAATAACTGTAAATTTTGTGATTTTATTTCAAAATGTAATATCATAATACGAGTCCTGTGAATTTAAGACAGGAGTAGGCCTAAATGGTTTGCGGTATTAAACCTCTCACGTAACTTTTATATCGATTGGGAAACAAGTTCTTACAACTTAAACTTAAATAATTCTTGGCAATCACTGGACTGGACCAGTACTTTGTGACTAGGAAGGTCATAAGAAGGGGTTCATACCAACAACCTTTAGATCTGTAATAATGTATGCTACCACAGGAACATGGCTTTTGTCCTCATTCTTTTAAATATGATAATTATTAAATTTGGCACATTTTTTTAATGTGGCTATTAACAACAATGCTTTCAAATGATGTAAAAAGCACTAATATGCCGTATATACAAAAGTGCATAAACTTTCCTTCATGTCACTAAATTTGTCCTTAAGCTTAATATCAGTTCTGATTGGTCAAGAGACAGTTTGAACACTCCCACATCATAAAGAGCAGACTGTGCCTCCTTCAGCTTGCCTTCATCCTGAGTTGTTTGATGTAAGGCTTCGTTCAGGAGACTCTTCATCAGCAGTCCAGACCCAACATTCAGGTTTAGAAGGATCAAGGCTTCCTTCACACTGGAAAATACAGCATACCATGTGCACATTGTTTTTCTGGCACTAATCTGATTTAGAATTGAATAACAGATACATGTAGTTTCAATGGCACTGGCTAGGGAGCCAAAATATTGATTTCATCGCATTTCTCTCACACTGGAAGATACAGCTTTTTTTTTTCTTTTTCAATTACTTTGGCATTAACAGAATATTGCAGGCATTTTTATGAAATGCTTTTGAAAAAGGCAAAAATCTTTGTGATAATGACTCCAAACAATAACCAGATCCCCTTATGAAAGTTGGACTAATATGTTTTCTATGAGATATTTTATGAATATTTGCTGTTGTTTTATTTCAGATATTTAAGTGCATGATAGAGAGGATACTTGTTTGGTGTAAGATCCATTAATAATTTCACTGAGTGAACATAAAAAGTGATATTTTCATGAGCGGCAAAGCCATCAGTGAAAATGCATCTTTTTATGTTCATGAATGAAATTATACATCAATATTTTATCAAAACAGTTTTTTTTCGTTTTTATTTAATGCTTTAAAGGCCAGAAATGAGCTGTGTTATTCACAAAAGACGTAAAACCCAGCACAAATGACACTCCAATCAGTTTATAATGTAGGGTTGGGTTCAAGTCCCAGAGTGAAAATTATGAAAATGGTAATAATCATTGTTTCAAACAGTGAAATTACCATTTTTAATTCACTGATATTTCCTTATAATCCACCGAAAAGCATTAATTAAAAATATATAATTAAATAAAAAATAAATAGCATATATAAATCATCCCATCATAAGAAGCAGTCAATACACAAAGTCATTACAACAATCTTCATTTTATTTTAAATCATATTCTAGTTAATGAGGTTGATGTAGAATAATATCAACAAAAGTCCTTCTGAGACTCAACCTTATGGCCTACAATTAACCCATAATGGTGAGCGACATGTGTTAGCTGTCCCATAGCTCAATCAGTAATCACCCAGTACCCGGGCTCACCCTGTAGGTCAGGGGTCCTGGGCTTGAGTCAAGGTATGACTATGCATATTTCTCAGCAAGTAGCATACATGTACATGCAAAATAAACGTTAACATCTTACTCTCTGAAGTAGGTGTCTGGTTTAGGAGTGTATTCCCCAAATAGAGGAAACAAATTTCTGGTCATGTCAAAGTGCAGCTGGCTGGCCCCGCCTTGATTGAACTTGTTCCTCTCGATCAACTGGAAAATCATCATCATCATCATCATCATCATCATGATGTGGATATGCCAAATTGATGATAATTTTAAAAGCTGTGTTAAGGAGCACAACTGTATATTTTTATTTGTAGATAGAAACAAGAGCCATCACTGGAGGTGATTAATACCCCCGCACAATACTTTGATACAGGAAAAGCCAGACTCCGGGCGGAGCATAGATAAGAACCTGTATACATATTGTATTAATGATGACAGCAAGTAATAAGTATGTAAAGTTTTATCTTAAGTGGATAGAGAGTCAATTATGGTTGTTTGGCAAAGTAGTTTAAAATTGTAGAGTTACAGTTCTACACAGGACACTGCACTTTTCCTAGTTGCCATCTGTTTGCATTTTAAGTTTCAAGTAAATACTATGTATAATATTCAAGTTGTGTTCAGGACGACAAAAAAAAAGCAATTTAACAAAGGGAGATAATTAAAAAATGAGACCAGGTAGAGTAATAGTTTTCAGACACTGCACTTTTCCTAGTCGCCATCTGTTTACATTTTAAGTTATAAGTCAATACCTTATATAATGATCGAGTTATGTTCTGGACAAGAAAAAACAGAATTAAACAAGGGGGATAATTAAAAAAATGGGACTAGGGCAATAACTCTGCCATCCTTGAGACAACTCAAATGAAATTTAAGACACACACCTCTCCAGCTGATTATGAATGCACACACAAAATTTGAACTGAATTGGTTCAGAAATGATCAAGCAGTTCGCGTCACATGATATTTAGAGGCGAATCAGGGGCAATAACTCTGTAATCCTTGAGATAACTCAAGTGAAATTTATGTCACGTACCTCTCCACCTGATTATGAATGCGCACACAAAATTTGAACCAAATTGGTTAAGAAATGTAGAAGTAGTTTGCGTCACAAGTTTTTGGGATAGACGGACAGACCAACAGACCAACAGACCAACTCCTATATACCCCCCTCTCAAACTTCGTTTGTGGGCGTAGTATAATAATAATATAGTTGAAAGTAATCCTCTACACTTCCTACTTATATACAACATTAAGTTTGTTTATTGGGTTTAATATCCCACAAACAGTATTTCAGTCATTTGGAGAGGCTGTCTATTTGAGATCGATATAGTGCTGCCACACTGCACTATCACACTGTAGACATGTGGCATGATACCACACCCAGTCACATTATCCTGACACTGGGCCAACTAGTCCTGAAACAACTGTTTTATGCTGAGTGCCAAACAAGTGAGCTATACCAGTTCCATTTTTTACAACTTTGTTATGTCACGTCTGGGGATCAGACCGCGACCTCCTGATTCTGGGACGGACACTCAAACTACTTGGCCACGGCGACCGGTACAACATTAAGATGTCTGCAATTAGTTGGAAATGGTTTGCATTACACTTATTTATCTTACAATATATCAAAAGACAACCTCCCATCATACCTTAACATAATGCACAATGATTGATCCAATCAACACACCAATTTCTGCTGCTCATTCAGAGCTGCCTATGCTAAGTTTGTATGTAATCCAAATGTTAAAAGTATCATCTACATAAATGTGTGTATCCAACCTCTTTAAATATGAAATGATTCAGTTTTTCTGCCATTTTCTCCCAGAACTGGTTGAAGAGAGGCTTGCTGATGAGTTCCGACACCTCGAGCAGGTAGTCCTTCAGTACAAGAAGCATTTCACATGCCGACGTCGACAGCCCCAGTGTCACATCCTTCTGATACGGCAGCGATATCCACCTGCAACAATGGTCATGCCAGATATTCACTAAACATTTCAAAGAGAGATAAAAAAATATCAAATTCTATCTAAACTTGTGTACACTTATATTGATTTCCATTCAGGCAGGATAACACTGATCAAGCATTTTCAATCCCGACACATTACGGTGGTTTTGCTTTCAAAAATAGACATTTTATAAAATGACTGCTATATCAAGTACCCATTCACCATTTTCTGTTGTGACATTTTCATTAAGAACACAATAACTATTAAGGGGTATTTTTAGTACCGGTATTCAATTTTTAAGTTTGTCAACAACAATTGTAACTACTCAGTCAAAGAGTCTAAGAAATTCATGAAGGATACATGTAGCAAGTGTTAAACCCTAGAAAGATGTATGGATACTTACTTGTCTTCCCTGTAGGGTTTACTGCGTGCCTTCACATCAATAAACACGTGATTTACCATCACCTTCATCATATCGTTCCGGAGGCGGTCATACAGTTCAATTGTGTCATCAAAAATGGCTGTGTAACCAAACGGGACATCGCTGTCCATCATTGCCTGAATGTTGAAAAGCAAATAAATAAATATCACATTTCATTGCTGGTGAGAGCATAATTTTTGGAACACTGCACGGTCTACATAAATCCGTTTTAAATGTTCAATCCACAATATTCTATACTTGCTTTGAACTACTGCAATATCATCACAGACTAAAAACATACCACATCAGATATGGTTATAATGAGAAACACAAGATTTACCTATACAAAAACACACTTTGGTCTACTGATAGTGTGGACTGAATATTTATATGAATGTATTCCATTCCTGTTAATCCCAATAATATTCATCTTTTCTAGATATTAAGTACTGGTCCAACACAGAAACTGCCGAGAGGAATATGTAGAAGTTATAATACTGTTTCAGTAGTTTTGAAGGAGATGATTTTTAAAGTTTTCATAATTTCTTTCTTTCCGTTGCCATGGCAACCAGAGTTCTGCATGGATCAAGTTTATTTTAGCAACTTTTGTGGAGGTTCACCTAAGGATCATCCCTGCCAAGTTTAATCACATTCTGTCCAGTGGTTTCAAAGCAGGTGCCGTTTAAAGCAAATTGTTGACAACGCAAAGTGATCCTAATAGCTCACCATGAGCACTTTGTGCTCAGGTGAGCTAAAAATACATATAATAACATGTACCCAAATACCGGGTATACACAAATTCAGACCGAAGAAATACCAGAGCTGACCAAGAACAATGTTCTCTTGTCAAAAGGAATAAGTACAAGTTGTAGGAACTTGTTTCACAATTGACATAATTATGTGCGTAACTCAAATAAGCCTGACCTTATCTCACAATTACTGCTGAGTGGTGACCAGTTTAAAACCCGATCAGTAAGCAAGTCACTCACAAACTGATCCAACTACACACTAGTTGTACATGTTACTTCCCTAATACTGTCAAATCATTAAGTTTCATGGGACACTTATCTGCAATGATTTTGTGGAAGTTTTTATCCACGAATATCAATCCCCACAAAAACTTGCCTCTAATAAAGACCTGACGATATCTAGAACATAAACCCACAAATAAATGTATCCAAGAAATTCCCTTAGGTAAATATTATATGAAATTTCATGTCAGTGAAAATGAATGATTTTCCAGCAGACTGATGTGGTAAAGGGTTCAATTTTTACGTAATCTCTACCTGGGCATTCTGTAGGGCACCTGCTATATCACAGGCTGGTTCCACTCCTTCCTGTTTGCTTTCACTGGCCTCCATCCTGTGGTATTGGAGTTGTAGAAAAACTGTGAGAAAAAAATTGTAATAGTTAGAAAAATTAAACATTCATAATTTACTTCTTAATGGCTCTATAAACTTTAAACATAAGAGCAATGACTCTGATTTAGAATAAACCTGACCAAACTGCACTGAGTGTTCAGCACATAATGGATATTCATATTAATTCAAATCCACAGACTGGTTACTTAGAAATAGCTTCAGATGTACAATTTTTAAGAGCAAGAACTCATGTGTAATTGAAGAACACCTGACTAAACTGCATGTAACAGCAGAGCATGATAGTTATGAGTATTAAAATGTATCTTACATTTCAACAAAATCCAGTCTATATGGACAAAGGGATAATGTCAAAACAACGTCCCTTGACAAAAGTAGAGGCAGGACATAAGTGAAAAGGTCTACTTTAAAATCATTTGGAACAACAGATGTCATTCCAGCAAGGCATATTACCCGACATCTAGATACCCACTACAAAATATTATCTGACGGTACTTTCTACCTATATCTATCATATCCATTTGTTAAGAAACTGGACTCATTTTTAAGGTAGATGTATAATATTATCATTTAATGCCAAAAATACTCAAAAATACTTACAACTAGCTCATTCCATTCTCTGAGCACTTCTGCAACATAGAAGGCTGTGTTCATGATAGCACAGAAACATTCGCTCATTGCATTCTGGGTAGTGTCCTTGACCTGCACAAGACGGACACGGAAATCCTCCAGTAGTTCCAGCTGGAGGTCCAGGAACTGTATCTTGTGATTGGGGAGGGGCAGAGGCTTATATCTGTCTGTAATGTAACCATCATGCGTCACTTGTGTATTGTTTGTTCTTTTTCAAACTGATTATTTCAACTGATTCTATTTCAGAGAGAGAGAGAGAGAAATGATGCGGATACAATTTATAGATGATACAAGAGTGTACACTATTCGAAACTGAATGCATTATTGAAAAAAAATCTGTATTTCTGGAAATATTGCAGCTTAAAACATTTCATTATTTTTTTAAAGAAAATCTAAGATGTGTTGTAAATACAACCTGCTAGTTTTTTGCATGATACAAAATAAATCTGAGTTTGGTCCCCAACTGGATTAATGATCAATTTATTTTTACGCAATGGTTTACATTCAATTTTCAAAATTAATTCCACAAGTCAAAATAAACGCACCAATTCCACAATTGAAAATAAACGCACCGGAAACTCAAAACTCACTTGCCACTTTGGTCAGTCCAAATGCAATTCATACAATTACATTATTAAATCATAAAAATTTGCAGTACTATCTTTGTCCTAGTTTTTACTGTGCTAACAAGTGCCTCCCCTACCTGTGATAGTCAACATAAGGGTCATGAAACTCTCCCCGCATTCCGGCACCTTAAGTTCGTCCACGTCAGCAATATGTCGGTACTGAGACTCCCAGGCCTTGGTAGATGACATCATGCCATCTATTTTCTCCAGAGCAACTATCACAACAAACAGCACATGTATTGTTGATATGAAATCACGCAATCATTCTTACAGCTCTATGGCGAGTGTGTTATCCTAAAAGCAAGAAATCTCAAGTACCATGCTGCGTGGGTTCCACCTTATTTGTTCTATTCCATATATGTCAGTGACACCATTTCAGCTTATTATAATACAATTTTAAGCCCCACTTTTAACTGTTGTCAGGGCCATGTGGTTAACTGCAGACAAACTGTATATTTTGTGTAAACCAGGTCGACTATTGACTACAACAAATCTAAGTATAGCAATTTGATAATCTGAAAACCAGGTAAACTATTGACTACAACAAATCTCAGTGTAGCAATTTGGTAATCTGAAAACCAGGTCAACTATGGGCTACAACAAATTTCAGTGTAGCAATTTGATAATCTGAAAACCAGGTCAACTATGGGCTACAACAAAACTCAGTGTAGCAATGTGATAATCTGAAAACCAGGTCAACTACTGACTACAACAAATCTCAGTGTAGCAATTTGGTAATCTGAATACCAGGTCGACTACTGACTACAACAAATCTCAGTGTAGCAATTTGGTAATCTGAAAACCAGGTCAACTACTGACTACAACAAATCTCAGTGTAGCAATTTGACAATCTGAGAACCAGGTCACTTATGGGCTACAACAAATCTCAGTGTAGCAATTTGATAATCTGAAAACCAGGTCGACTACTGACTACAACAAATCTCAGTGTAGCAATTTGATAATCTGAGAACCAGGTCGACTACTGACTACAACAAAATTCAGTGTAGCAATGTGATAATCTGAAAACCAGGTCAACTACTGACTACAACAAATCTCAGTGTAGCAATTTGATAATCTGAGAACCAGGTCGACTACTGACTACAACAAAATTCAGTGTAGCAATGTGATAATCTGAAAACCAGGTCGACTACTGACTACAACAAATCTCAGTGTAGCAATGTGATAATCTGAAAACCAGGTCGACTACTGACTACAACAAAACTCAGTGTAGCAATGTGATAATCTGATGACTTGATGTGAGTATTTCTTTGCACAATGGAAATGTTCATACATGTGCCAACACTTTGTTAAAAATCATCTAAATAAGGTATATTGGGTGTAAGAAATAACCATCAAAAATGGCTTTCTTTGAAATGAAGCATACAGCATAAAATAACAAAAACTAAATGACATACAATGATAAAATTTGAGATGAAAACAACCTGACCTACTTACAGGACAAAAAGATATTTTTCACCGAGGTTTTGAAACTATTTACATTGACAATGTTAGAAATTATTGATTAAGCATTTTACAATTATTGATTAATTCTTTTTAATTTAATCAACTTGTGGATGTTTCAACAAAATTAATTTAAAAAAAATCTAATATCAAAATTTAGAGCAAATTTGATCCAGTTAACCTACATTTTCTCTCTATTTTGATCCACTTATCGAAGGCTCTCTCCTCTGACAAAACATGCAGGCTGCCTGGATGGTTGCCGGAGTAACCGTAAGAGGAACGCATTACTCTGTCAAACAGCAGGGCTTCGTCGACCAGGTGGGAGAACTGGTGTTCATCATTCATCAGCTCTGGTAAATCCTTCACCATCTTTTCCATCACAAATGACATCATCCCAATCATGAATTCCAGCTTATATAGAAACAGAGAAAAAATGGTCCTATAAAGTTTCAAAGTCGTTTTTTGTTCAAACCAGAAGGTCATTGACCCATGCTGCAAACAAAGCAGCATGACAGCGATACATTTACATATAGATAACAATTTATTATTATATAACCCAATATCAAACAGATTTATTGATAATTTTCATAAAAGAAAGTGAAAATGAAGAAATAGAAAATCAATAATTTATGATTTGAAAGTTTAAGTATAATTATTCAGTCTTAAATCTATGTAAATCTGCAATTTTCAAGTTAAATACTCATTTAAATATTTTTGAAGATTTTTAAAACACTTGTTATGAATACATGTATATGGAGATATTCAAAGTGTAAAGACTTGAGGATAAAAAGGCAATGGATTTACTCAGGTGCAAAACTTGTAATACTATACTATGGATGAGGGAACTTAAATATCTAGGTAAGTCAAAAAAAGAATCAAATAATAGAACCAACAATATAGTAAATCATCTTTAACTTGAAAGTTAGGGTAAAGCAGCTGACTTTAACACTCACTCAGCCCCTCACCGCGTGGGTTCGAACCCCGAGAGGGTCATTTGGATTTTCATGTAAGTAAGCCTTCCAGCTGGCTTGCGGTAAGTCGGTGGTTCTACCTGGATGCCTCCATGCATTTGGAGTCTTCCTCCACCTGTAATTAGCTGGATGTCGCTATATGACTAAATACTGTTGAAGCGACGGTAAACTCAAATAGTTAACTTATTATCACAATTAAATTCATTCAACTAATACATTATACATACTAGGGTGTTTCAAAAAAATTAATAGGTGCATAATTTATAGGTAAATCATTATCGAGGTACATGTAACTTCTTATATGAAATGGAGCATGTCTTTTTAGTTATTACAAGTCAAACATAAACATTCTTTTACAGTTATGTTGACAGGCTGATTCCAATGACCAGTTTCAATACCGGTACTTGTCATGACATATTTATCCTAAAATCCTTTTCTTTGCAAATCATTCTAAGTAGAGCTGGGATCTGAATATTGCAATATGTTTATAAAGATAGCTCAAGCATTCCAATTCTGTGAAATATAGAAGATACAGCCATTCTTGTATTAAGCAGTCAGTCAATGGAACAAGAGAAAGTGACCGCATAACAAAGGTGACTGCTAAATGAAAGTTAAACATATAACATGCTGTTATAGTTTGGTAATATTAAAACTGACTTCTAAATACCGGTTGGCCATTTAATACAGGTGGCCGCTAATGCAGGTTCAACTGTATATAGAAACAGAAAAAAAATTAATACAAAAATAGAGAGAAGAGATAAGAGAAAAAAGATACCTGTAATAAATAAAGACAGAGAGACAAGAAAACACTGAATACATAAATATAAGCTGACATGCTGGCACCCAGCTCCGACCTACCCTGGCGCTGACATCCTGTTGCCCTGCCCCATTCAGCAGTGGCTGTATCCTCTGATCCAGGAAGTCAGCATGGTCCCTGATCCAGTTCAACACCTGGCTGAAGTACCACTCAGGCTGCAATATATGCTCTATACATCATACGGCCTCTTTCAAGAATTTTATGATTTTTATCATGTAGAAATTTAAAACTATTTTCCACCAAGTATGGCCATTTTTTTTAAAATGCCTCTGTTTATCTCAGTCTTTCTACAGATTTCTAATTCTTACCTCCATTAATAGTCAAACATACAACATAAATACAAAAAAAGAATTTTGTTATCATATCTTAACATGTACAAATACGGTAATCAAAACCCTTTAGAAATATTCAATCGTGTAATTATAACTTCCTTCAACTCTAATCATTATTTGTCATTTAACAGATCTCATTTCACCATACCTTGCCAATATCATTAGTCTGTTTGCTGCCATAGAAGTGATATTTGAACCTTCTCTTCAGGGGTTTGATCATCTGCTGAATGGGCAGTATGGGGAGCCGGAACCCTGGGATGCTGACCAAAAGAGGATGTACAGCCTGTACCTCCTTGGTTAAAGAGTCACTGGCATAAATGTTAAGAATCAAACTTTTTTCTCTTTAGGTAGCTGATTTGGTAAATATTCTTTGAAACAGTTTTCATTTGCCTTTATCTTGGGGTGTAAGAAAAAGGGGGTGCCAGGAGACAGATTAATAAAATAACATACCACAAATTAATTTGAATACGAATTGATTTATATCATGTATGTTGAGAAACTAGGTCTTACAACTTATTTCTGTATCTACCATTTCTAAGTGCCAGTTAAGTCAAATCAAACTATTCTGATAAAGAGATGCAATGAGAGAAAGGATACGGTAACTGTAACTTTAACAGCAGTTTGAAAATCTTCTCCATCTTGGCTTTTGCATCACCTGCGGAAGTCGGTGAAGTTTTCATAGTTTTTGCAATCACTGGCCAGTTCATCTGCTTCAAAACTTCCTCAAAATCACTGTAAATATTATTTAAAAAAACATTAATTCAAGTACTATATTACCATAATGTTAAATTGAAAATTTACAAAGTTAACTGAATGTATATAAAACACGAGCACAAAACATTGCAAATAACCCTCCAGAGAGTGAATACTGTTAATTTTATCTTGTTTATAAATCCAAGGGCTGTAACTATGGGAGTGTATGGGACCTTCTGGCTGATCAATGAAACCAAAGTTTTGACCATTCTGGCTAGACTTAGAGAGAAGACAATTTAATTAAATGGATGCAACCTGCCAGATGAGGATGAACCTGTAGTTTGAGAGTGTATAAAAAAAAAAATGACAACAGAACACTTTGTTTTTTCTAAAACTGATGGGACTTGCTCAAGTTGCTGGTATATGTCATATAAAATGTGAAGCTTATTACATGTACATGTAGGTAAATTTCAATCATGTCATGAATAGACTATTTTACATGATTATTTCATATTTGCTATGCCTATTCTTATGATTCTGATTGTATGGAATATATCATTAAAAATAAGGATAAATGAACAATTACATAAAATAAAAGGATTTTGCTTAGTTGTTATAAATTAAAGTACTTAGTATAATACATGATACATACTCTGCCAACTTATCACGTAACAACTTGAACCAAAAAATGCAACTTTCACTTGCAAAATGTAGAAGGTTGCGGCATTCTGAGCCCTGCAGTTTGTTATATAGGGAAGTCAACTCCATGAATGTGTCAACAGATTCTAGAAAACTGTCAGATGTCAGCTGAGTCTCTATGGTAGAACTGAAATGACAAATAAAGATATCCATAAGTGAAGGCACCTTACAATTCTGCTGCAATATGAGTTTATATAAAAACATTTCTTTGACTTTTCTGATGCCAATCTTACATGATTGTGACTTGGAAACCTGTGCGCCATGCGCCATAGTCCCATTAAAATTGAAAATGTCCCATTGTTTTCACATTCCCATTCGCCATTTGTCTCTTTTGCTTCGAACCCAATTGAGTATAAAATGCATTGAATCATACTAGTCCGTCTTGCTTTTTTTTTTCTTTCTCGTATCGAAATATATTAATGATTAAGTACGAATCGCATTTTTTCCGAGTAAGCGGTATATTCACAGATGCTTATTAAGGTAAGATATCATACGGGCAACTGAACTGGACGCTTATTAAACCATAAAGAATGACGCAATTGGAATACTCAGTTAATATCTCGGAAAAGCTTGTTCGAGATATTACATTCAATTTCGTATCAATAGACGCATTGAATATTACCTGAAAAGAACAAGAATGCCTCCCAAAATAAAAATTAAAAGGTCCGAACGACATAGGTCATTTCATCATCATTTCATCGTTTTTGGGCTCACAATCCAGAAATAAAATGAAAACTGTAAATGATAATAATGAAATGGCGTCAAGTGCTGATTTATTGCAGTCTCCCTCTCATGGAAGTTATGGGCCCTGCTTCACTCCCTCCTCGAGAAGTTTCGACTGATTCATTGACACAATCTTCCCCTCGCCCTCAAGATACCTCGATACCTACCAGTAACACCATGCAAATATAAGTCTAGAAAAATACGAGAAAGTGGAACTAAGATTAAGGAGCTGAACTTTTAGTTTAAAACTTTTAATCAGGCCTATGTTTTATTTAAACAGCTTTATTTTATAGTTGCTTCAGCTAATTGAAGATACTGTTCTGTATAAACAAAGATATTTGAAAAAATCTTATTTACCTAATATTAGTATATACGTTCTGAAACAAAGTAAAAATTGATGTTTAACAGTTTTATTTTTAACCCTCTAAAATTTGTCACATCAATAATTCAAAATGTCCCATTAGATTTGAAAATGTCCCATTGATTTTAGCAAATGATGGGCCATAGTCCCATTGAAAAAAATTCTTTCCAAGTCACTGAAGTTTAAAGTACAAATGAACTATGACTTTGTTTAGTCAAGCCATTAATAACATGATAAATAAACTATGATCACGGTGATCAAAAACCAGGAATGAAGTGCCTTCAATAGTTCACTGTTTGGGTTAAAATCTGAAACACCAAATCAATTCATGGGTCCAATAGCATCTTTGATTGGCTGTGCACATTAATATATTTTCATAAGTTTGAACTGGGGGAAGTGGTCATTGTGGCTGAAGGCCAATTTTAATTTAGATCACTGAAAGTGTTTAAAAATTAAATGCTAGAAAATGACTTAGCTGAAAACTGAAAAATAATATGTTGTAGTGGTTGGATACCTCAACTTATCTATCTGCACAGCACAAGACAGATATGATGATAACTTTTCAAGCTCATTCACTTCTGTTGTCATCTGCTGGACATTCTCTAGCAGAGAACTTGTTTCTTCGTTTTGCTTCTGTATCTTGTGATGCAACTTTTCCTTTTTCCCACCAAGTTTCTTAATGCGTTTACCAGCATCTTCTGCATCATTTATTGCCTTCTCTATTTCATTCGGCACTTCACTGCTTGCAAGTGACAACTGTAACAATACAAACTTTGAATTATATGTCAAACTTAGAAACCACTGTTACTTGAACAATGTCTTATCTATTACTCTTTATTTTCAAGAAAATGTTAAAAAATTGATGTGTATTATATTTCCAAGGTAATAACATTTGTTGTTTTTTTTAACTTATTTAGGAAATACAACTTAAACTCTGCTTTTGTAGCTGACAACCAAACATATGAATCTGATGGGGTTTTTTTTACTTCCACCTCCTAATTTTTCACTTGTCCATGAACATCAATGGCATTCTTTGTACATACAAAAAACAAAACAAAAAAAAGCATTAATTTTGCCTGACTATACAAATAACACTTATGTCAGACATGTCAGGTATAGTATGTCTGTACATTGGATTGGGAATATAATAAAGAAGACCTATGTACTAGTTCCAACTTCCATTCATGGGTTTAATTGAGTCCCACACTGAATGCACTTTTTCCATGTTACTTCAATGGTATCAGAAGTAACAGGCATAAGGAAGTCTGGAATGGATCTTGAATTTATCTTAAGTTAGGAGTTGAACGTGTTTGTTACCTGTAGGTAGAACTTTCAACTGATTAGTAGGGGTGAACTTTGATTCATTGTACATACTTTTTGAAATGGAAAGATCTCTATAACTTGTTAGGTGTCAATCAATGGAGCTAAATATGGATATAAAATAGGAAATAGGGCCAAGAATCCCATAATACCATTATGATTATATTTGTAAAATCTACAAAACAACTTATTTTTTTCTTACAATTAAATGGTTTTGAAACTGTACCTGTTTTTCTAGGGACTTTTGTTTTAATTTAAACTCATTGAAAATATCCTTGATGCCTGACAGTGTTTTAACGTCTTTTTGAAATGTTTTATTCACAAAACTTATCGTAAATTTGTCAGGATTTTCTATTTCCATGGGGGCTGCCATGTTGGCAATAATTGGACAGAAAAGACAGAGATAACTCGAATGAGTTGATAATTTATGTTTATTTTGCGGGACCTCTCAACAGTGGCTGCTTTTTGTTCTTCTTTTTTTTCTTTTTCTTTTTTTATTGTTCAGTTTACAATATCTATCGCAGTCCATAAAAAAACAAGGCGTTATTAAAAGAGCAAACAAAAATATTTTATTACTTTATTTCAAATACCATTAGATGACCCTATGATTGCGTCAACAACGTAGGTCTCTCAATAGAGCCTAAAGTCGGGATTTAACCAATCCTGTTTCCGGAAATATGTCGGAGGATTTTGTTTACGCGACTTTGCTCATCGTTTCGGTGGGCGCAGGCCCTCTAATAAGAGGAGTTAACAGTCCATTTCAAAAGAAAATCATATCAACATCTGTAGGATTAGCGATCATTGCATTTGCAGTGGGTATAGAGGCGCTTCATCCTCTCATCGTCACACTTGGGAACTGTGTTCTCATCACTGTTTTAGGACCAAGGTATTATAAACTCAACTTTAATAAAATATGGAACGCCAAATCTACATTAATTTTTAAAAATCAAATTAATTAATATAATATTCAAAAAAAAAATTGTTGATCTCAGTATATAATTATTGAGATCTCTAAATAATTTGTCAGTTATTTAATGAGATCAATAAATCGGCATAATATAAATTAACAACTGGTCCCTGTGGACTGGTAGACGCAGCAGGAGTGCAATTGGGGCGAATGGACCAATATATATAGATAGATATATTTTATTTCATAATCAATAGGCCATAAGCCCAAGTGACAATAAACAACATACATAGTAAATACAAATACATGACGCAACAAGATGCAATTTCTGCTTACATAAAAACATATATTGATTCATATTATATGGATCCCATAAATAGTTTTATACATTTTAAACATACTACATCTTTCTTTGAAAAACACAATTAATCAATCAATCCGACATTTGAATTTGAATCTAAGCGGAGAAGGCGCATATTCGCTATCTAAAACAATTATATTTAAATGTATGCAACAAAACAATTACAAGTGTATGTAAGTACTAATACACATCTACAACACCACATTTTACAATATACATAAAATACAAGCATATGCATATTGGTATATAACTAAATACATGTTATCATATATACTTATATGAACCATGCATTCGTACATATACCGAATACATCAAAAAGATTATATACTATTACACACCAAAAAGTGTCATGATATTAAGTTAAATTAGTTCTAAGCTCGAACGCCTTAAATATATACACACTTAATTTATGGATAATAGTTTCATTTTCAGACTCAAATAATTTAGTTAATTTAAACATGCTAGGACGATTCCAGTAAAACTTAGGTATATATATTTACGTAAGTTGTCATATAAGCTGCATTCTAACAAAAAGTGATATTCATCTTCAACAGAGTTACATGTATTACATGTTCTTTCATCAAAAGGTACGCTATTTGGTCGATGCCATCTTCCTGTTTCTACAGCTAGATTATGAGATGAGAGTAACAATCTTGTCATTGCAATTCTAAATTTCGGTACATTCACGTGTGTTAAATAATATTGAAATTTTTTAAGAATTTTGTAGTTTACTTGTCCATGTTTGAATGTTGATATCACTTACACGCTGTTTAAAAATATGAAGAAACATTTCAATATTTCCAACACCTTGAGCAAGCCACACATCTAAAAATCCTAATCTTGATAACATATCTCTAACAAGTGTAACCCAAGAAGTTTTGTTCGGATGAAGCTCTGCATCCCTCATTAAAACATTATAAACAATTGAACAATATTTTAATTCACTAGAACAGTTTATCTTTAACCAGTATTTGATTATTCTTATATATCTATAATAAATTAATTCAGACCTGCCTAATATACCATACACAAAATCATTTTGAGTACACCTCTTTACATTTAAAACACGCTTACAATAAATAGTATGGACTCTTTCTATGTTTCCAGCTGTGTGAAAGCCCCAAGTCTCACAAGCATAATTCAAAATTGGTAGTATCAATTTATCAAATAATTCTAGCCTATGCTTAACACTAACATCATTAAAATTAAATAAATATCTATTTAATTTAAAAACTGCTTTATGTGCTTTTTCTGACAATGCGACCTGTGTCTCACTCCATGAACCTGTTTGAGTAAATGAAACCCCTAAGTATGAAAAATATTTAACTATTTCTATAATGTCCCCATGAAAAGTGAAACGTAACTCACTAGGTAACGCCCCACCCTTTCTAAATATCATAATCTTTGTTTTTTGTACATTGATCTTTAATTTCCACCTACAACAGTATTCATACAAACAATCAAGCCCCTTCTGTAACCCTTCTGCTGTCTCTGAAAATATAACCATATCATCAGCATACAGCAAAACAAATAGTTTTGTCATGTATAATTCAATACCATCGAAACCATTCAATATCAAATGTTCCTCAATATCATTAAGAAACATAGAAAAAAGAAAAGGTGATACACATTCCCCCTGACGTACTCCTAACATACAAGTAAACTCATCACTAAGCATGTTATTAAACTTAACACGTGATTTTATATTTGCATACATATCCATCAATATTTTAATCATTTTACCCCTTATACCTAATTTAATAAGTTTATACCATAAACTGTTTCTTTCGACATAATCAAAAGCTTTCTTAAAATCTATAAAACTACAATACAATTTTTTACCAGTATTAAGCATGTGAGTTATTAACCCGTGTAATACAAAAATATTATCAGTAGTACTCATACCTCCACGGAAACCCGCTTGAGCTTCTACATAAACATTATACTTTTCCGCCCATAAATTTAATCTGTTATTTAAAATATGCGTAAATAATTTCCCCATAGTACTTAACAAAGTGATACCTCTATAGTTTTCAGGCATATTAACTGAACCCTTTTTATGCAATGGTATTATATATCCCTCAGACCATGTATATGGAAAATGACCAGTATGAAATATATTATTAAATAATTCAAGTAAATATGGTAATAAAATTGTTTCACCGTGTTTAAAATATTCATTAAGATAATTATCAGGACCTGCACTTTTACCTGATTTAAGTTCTTTAATTGCACGAGTAATTTCCTCCCTGTTTATAACAGTATCAAGTTCACTAAACATTACCTGAAACTCACCATTAACAATCTTTCATTAAAATACACGACATCATCGTCCGGCTGAAAAAAAGGATCATCTGGGTTGTTCACCACCTTAAAATACTGCTCAAAAGAGGACAATGGAATATCAGGCGCCTTAACATGGCATGTTTGTTTGAGTAAATTCCAATAATACTTCGCATTTTTTACTCTGTATAATTCTAATGTTTTAGTTCTTTCAGTTAAATACTGTTTTTTACATCTTCTTATCGTATTTTTATAAATAGAGCGACATCTTACTAGTGCAAGTCTATTCACTTCATTTCTGTTTCGCCTATATTTATTTAAAAATGCTAAAAACTCTCTCCTCTTTTGTTCACATTCTTCAGTAAACCATGGGTTATTATTACTTTCATTTATTTGCATATTTCACCTTGCTGTGAATCTTACGTTTAAATAGGTCATTAGTTACATTACTTAAAAGATTAGAAAACTCATCAATACTTTTATCAATATCATCACTATTAAAACAATTATGAATGTTTTCAGTTAAAATATTTAATTTTTAAAAATCTGAAGACTGTAGCCCTTCTACATAATCTTCCTTAAACTCAGTATTCCAAGCATATTTGCATTTAATGTTTTCAAAACAATTACCAACTTCATTATCATCTGACGAAAAGTGTATATGTGTATTGATAGTGTTTTCAAAAACAAACTCAATCAAACAATGATCTGTCATAGCATTAGGGTCTCGTACTTCAAACATAGAAACACAATCATATATATAATCAGAGGCGAGGACATAATCAACAACACTACTACCTCTGCTACCAACAAAGGTATATTTACCAATACCATTATCACTACCACGCCGTCCATTCAAAATCCTCAATCCGGTTTGTTTACACACATCTAATAAAGCGTTACCATTACTGTTGACATGCCCGATATCCTGTGAAAATCTAGGGTAAAAAGAACCAGGTGTATAATCATCAGGTAACAATAAGTAATTTTTTTCAGAGTCATTTCTTATACAATCAGACTTAACAGAAGTCCGTCCGTTAAAATCACCAGACAATAGTATATGCGATTTACCACCCGTGACATTGTGTATACTAGCTATAGAGTCAACCAATCTATCAAACATACCTGTTTCAATCATGTTAAACCTACTGCTACCTTCCGGCATTGCATAACATAAACCAACAAATAAATCTTCAGGTAAAGAAAAAAGTTTCCCATCTAATCTAACCCATAAAATATCGTCCTCACTTTGATAAAATTTACAATCATCTGTAACATAATTATTTCTTATATAAATGGTAATACCACCCGAATCTCGTTTGCTGTTTCTAGAACGTTTTCTATGTAAAGAAAAATGTGTAAAATCAGTAAAGTTCATATTATATATATCATTTGACCATGTTTCGGTGAACATAACAATATCATTTTTTTCAAAGATAGATTTAATTTCATCACATTCTAGTTTATTGTTATATTTTGAAATTAAACACTGTATATTCAGGAGTGCAAACCTGAGTCGCACCTTCTCCTGTCCCCCCTAACCCGAGTCCACATTCGTTATGCCTGGCTGGTTAACATCGTCCGTAGTTGCACGTGTTGACGGGTTATGCGTAACAGTTCCTGACACCCCTCTGCGCACTGCCGACACAGATTGTTCCCGGCTCTGACCTGAATGTCTCCTTGATGTAGACCTGGATTTGTGGGCGCCCTTCTGCTTATTTTGTTTTTTAGCAGAAGACTCATCACTGTTAGTGTTTATGACATTCTGACTCTGGGAACCAGCCGGTATCCTATCACGTGCTGTCGTTCCCTGCGTTAAGTCGATGGCCTCAGGCGACTTCACTACGTCTGTCTGCTGTTTTAAATGAATACTACCGCTGATGGACTCGGTTACTGGAGTAAACCCCTGCTGTGCGCAAGTCGTAGTACAACTGCTTGGTAACATGGTGTTGATATGGTCAATCGTTATGTCATCGTACATTGACACGTTTTCTTCTAGCACAGGGAAATCTGCTAAATGGGATCTGTACAAAACAGAGTTCCAGTCGGGAAATTCGTCCCGAACAACCCGATTACTGCACATAAGCCTAGCGGGATACACACATCTTACATTTCACACATGTACATACAGTACCAATTCTTAAAATAAAGGGTACTTTTCAGTCATTTCTTATTCATTATACTGATTGATAAAAAATATTACTATGGTACTGTACTTGACAGTATTGCAATATCTATGATGACACATCAAAATTTGGTGGATTGTGTAAAGTAACACAGCTTTTCAACATAAGAAGATCTAGATCTAATATTTATTGTCTCCGGGGGGATGCAGTGGCCGAGCGGTTACAGTCGTTGACTACAAATCTCTCAGCCTCTCACCGCTGTGGGTTCGAATCCCGGTAGGGACTTCGGATTTTTCATGTGAGGAAGCCTTGCAGCAGGCTTGCGGTAGGTCGGTGGTTCTACCCGGGTACCTCTGTGTACTCGGGGTCTTCCTCAACCTGTAATTAGCTTGACGTCGCTATATGATTGAAATACTATCGCAGCGACGGTAAACCCCCAATACAACAATACAACAACAACTTGTCTCGGGCATAACGTTTAAAGTATTGTACAGTGTAAAACTTCATACGTGGATGGTGGTTGATGTATTTTCAAGGGAGTTATTTCCCTTGATTACTTTGCATTAGCAACCTCTTCTGTGTTGTCTTGAACATAACTTCTAAAGTATTGCAGATAAAATTGTTAAACTTACCACATTAAGAGGTTGTAACGAGGTAGTGCAGTCAACCTCTTATCAACCTTTATCAATGTATTAATCTTGATCTTGTCATTCGATTTCAATTAAACTTCATAAAACGATCTCCTTTCCTGTCATAATATCAATAAGATAATCATTAAGATTAATTAGGGCCATCACGACCCTCTGTTTTTAAATAAAATTTGCATAACCGATAAGTTACGATCTATCACAGTTTTCATTATTCTTTTTGCTTTTTGTTTGCTGTAAGTTATGTATGTTTTTTGTTTTTTTGTTTTTTTAATTTCATATTTTCTATAGATGGTGCCACATGGGAAGTTTTATCTGGTGTTTTGGATACCTGGCATTTTTCCGTGCAGCACATCTGTTTTCATTGCCCAAACCTCAGCCTGTGACAAATGCACTTCAGCTCTTCAATGCTTTGAGGGTAATCTCTAATTTTGATCATTGCATAATTTTGATTAAAAATTTATGAAGGTTATTCATGAGAATTAAAAGTTTTCATTACTAAACAATTGCCAGTTGAACTCATAGATTACAATTTCTTATTTTATCATAACACATGGAGTCAGTGTGTGTTTTTACATGTTTTTGACACCTCAGTTTATACCAGTAAACATTCTTCCAATATGCTGTCCATAGGCAGGAAAGTAAATTGTTTATGAAGGACAGGTTGATTTGAGAGGTTAACACAAGGGTATTGATTTGAAATGATTCATAAGTATATACATATTGTGAAGACATCGCAGTATTCTTCTAAAGCCACTTGTGTTGTTCTTGAAGCTGTTTTTCATTATGAATGAGGTGGGGGGAAAGAAAAATTTAAGTTCACAACGTACAAGTAGAGGCAATATTCCTGTGCACTGGCTGTATTATTATCATATTTTTTGGGGATAATTTTACTTATATGGACAGGTATACATGAAGACCCATAGCCATACCCCTTCTTTCTAGGCATATTGTTGTCAATACAGGTATGAGTAAGTCTTTTCATATGATTCCAATTTTCATGGATACACTTCTGCTGACTATTTTACTCACTCTAGATGATTGGTGTGGCATTTGAAGTTCATGATGCTAAGTTCATAAAGAAGAGGGAGCCCGAGACGGACGAAGATTTGAAGCGAAAGAAAGATCACCTTCTGACCCCGTCTTCCCTAGATATATTTCATTACTCGCTGTGCTACATTGGGATGTTCACAGGTGAGCCCAGGCAGATGAGCTGTCAGTGTAATTAGATGGATATAAGTCTGGATCCACATCTATTTACGTTGTTAACCTGAGTACCTCATAAGTCATATAGACACGTTTTGACACATTTGCAAACACAGCAGACTCAGAGCAGACAGCTGATCAGGGTCTTCTTTGTTTGCTCATACAGTGTCTGCACAATGTTCATGGCAAAGATAAATCTAATATTTTTATATATGGGTACCATTTAAAGTTCAGTAAATTAATATTCATCAATCAATCATTTATATATAGATATTCATGAGGTAAAGGGTTACATAAAAACTTCTGCAAGCCTGACAGTACAAAATTACAAATTTGAATAAATTAAAAGAGCATTTTACCAGTTCCAGACTTGTGCAAAATATCAAAAAATATTTAATTATATTCATCATCATACCCCAGTAGTTTGGGATTTTATTTTGAATTTTAATTAAGGGGTCAAGGTCAGTGTCACTGTTACTAAAAATAGAAACTTAAATTGATAACTATACAAAGTTTGTTGTATAAATGAGATCCAGTCGTGGGGAGTATCAGAATATTTACTGGCACATATCACCTTCAGTAATATCTCTTAATAATTGATGCTGTTACTATACAAAAAGAATATTCAAAGACCAAACTTTAACACTTCTTTAAAAATGTTTCAATTAATGTTCAAATATAACCATTTCTTATTGTGCATGTATTTCTTGTTTTGATATACTGTTTTGATGTTTTATGCAAAAAAAGAGAAAGTTTTGTTCAGTTTATATTTAAGGACACTCTCAGTGTTTTTTTTGGGTTTTTTTTGCCCATTTTGACGACCAATATTGGATCGTGTTCCCAATCACAAAAGTATGTTTTTTTCCCAATTTCAGAGAAAAAAATCCCCAATTCAATGAACAAAAATAAATGACAAGAAAAAATAAAATCACTGCCATTTTTACAATTTGTTTGGGGTCAAAAGTAGCGAGTCCAAATGAACCTATATACATATAATATAGTATGATTTTTCCCAATTTTGTCTAAAACGACGCAAAAAATTCCCAATTCTTGGGGTAGGGTCATGTTCCCAAATTGGTGAGAAAAAACCCTGACTCTAGTCTCTATACATGATCATTTATCCACAGGTCCATACTACAAATACAGAACATACCATGACATGCTGCACATACCCCCAGATTCCAACATCCCCGTACTAAAGACTGCCATCGGTAGAATCAAACAGCTGCCTGTCATAGCTGTCGTCTACCTTGTCTGTTCCTATTTCTTCAGTATTGAGGTAAATATGTTACATGCACGGCCTCCGCATTTGATCTCTGGATGCACTTATTTCTATCCAGCTTGTCTCTCGCTAAGGGACTTAGCAACTTAGTTACTTGCTTATGATCGGGTTTGCATCATTGGACCATAAAAAGACTGAAATTTTACTTGACTTTAGGCAATGAATATAAAATAGATATCTAGTGATAAAGATGAAATATTTGCTTATCATAAGATCATACTTCTGAGTTGCTAATGCATTGTTATATGGTTGATACAATTCACGCTACCACAAATGTCAGCCAGTAAGCACAAAGGTACACTTGGCCGGAGTGATTTATTCAGAAATAAGTGCACCCTCAGAGGGTATTTAAGTACTGGTAATGCAACATTATAGGAAATGTAAGAAATCTAGGATTTAATTTGGAAACTCTGTTTTACTAAAATAGTTGGATTGTATGTGTTATTGGTAAGTGTGGTCATTCGCAGACAAAGAAAATACTTAGTCAAAACCAAAATAGATATTGGATTGCTCTTTCCTTTTTAAATAAAAAGGAAAAACTTTGAGAATGAAAAAGTAATTAAAATTATGAAGAACTTAGTTACAGATATTGACTTTGGCAAGGTTGTACATGTACTGTATGAATTAGTCATGTAAAATGTTATCCCTTAATGTGTTGCTATGCTCTTCAAATATAGATAAAACTTTGATAAACAGTTAATTTTTACTTTATTTTCAGTACGTAAAATCCGATGACTTTTCTACAAACCCCTTTTGGTTCCGGTTGTTCTACATGGTGCCGATGTTCCAGATATTCCGGTCACGGCTTTACCTGGCATGGATCATGTCTGAACTCATGAGCATGACTGCAGGGCTGGGTGCATACCCGGTTGAGAGCAAGCCCAAGTGTGGGGAGGGCCCGTCTGATCTCAAGGCTTTCAAACAGTGGTAAATAAAATACGGATATCAAATCTTACAAAATCAACCTTTGTATCATTATAATGAAGGAATTTCTCTTTTGTGTCCATAGGCAAACAGCCTAGCCTTTTAAGAATATTTTTATTGTGATACTGGAACATTTTAAGGACAAGTTATTCAATTAATGTGATATTATTTAGTTTTGTATTTCAACAGTATTGAGATGATATTAATAAGGTCAAGCTTTAATCCATTTGCCATTCAAGATTACATTGTATATGAATTATAAAAACTGAGTTTATGAATTTTAAATGAAAATATTTTGTTTGTATAATATACATAAAAAATCTCTGTTATTTACCACCCTGTGATACATCTTAGTACCCACATGAAATGAGTTTACAGCAGTGTTGATATTCTTTGATCAATTTATCCTCATAATCTCAGACATGTTTCCTGTATTATTTGATGTTTTACTCTGTGTTTTAAGCTTGAATTTTAATAGAATATGGGGGAGCTATTCTACTTATTCGGGCATCGGCATTGGCCTAATACTTTGGTTATTTTTTTTTTGTACAACCTCATTTTTTCACCTAACTTTTTGAGGTATTGCTGTTAAACTTAATACAGAGACTTTTATTTTTCTTGTACAGCTAAAGTTTTTGTCACCTGCTGTAAGCAAAGATGACACATAGGGATCACTTTTCCGTTGTCTGTCCGACCGTCTGCCTGTCCATTTGTCACTTTTTCCGTCACGCCTCAGCAGGTGACACATGTGTTTCAGAGGACACTTGTTTTATTGGCAAGCACTTAAATAGTTTAGTGTGCTGTCTTACAAACAGCCTTTGTTCCAATTTATTTATCATATTGTTTTTATTTTATTTTCCAGTTTAGAAAAAGATCAGAAGGAAGTAGTGTATGATTTTGAGACAATCCACAATCTCGACATCTGGGGATGTGAACTTGCGCCAACGACCCGTGAAGGCCTGAGAAGCTGGAACATGAGCGTCCAGTACTGGCTAGCGGCATGTGTGCACAGGAGGCTGCCCAGGAGCTATGGACCCATGAGGTTTGATGCTCTCTGTGATTATTTTTGTGAATTTACCACCTTTCCATAGCCAAAAACTGACATTTTTTCCCCCAAAATAATTACCTATTTTCCCAATGAAATAGTTTTTTTTTCTCAAAAGGAATAATTCATGGAATTTTAATAAACTTTTTGTTTTAATTGTTATATTGTTTTGATGTAATTGTTATTATTTTAATGTCGATTGAAACTTTCTTAGACATATACCACCTATTATTAGATAATTTTATTGTTAATTTTAACATTTTTTCCCCAATAAAAAAGCCACAGGTAGTAAAAACAATCTAAAAAGAAATCACTGGCTCTTATTGTAAAGCTATAGGATCTTACACTATTTTTTCCTTGTCTGACTTTAAAGATGTGTTTTTGCCATAAGTTACCATTAATTTACAAGGAAGAAACCTAATTATGCAAAAATATAAAATAAGACCCATATTAGCCATAAACTTAGCAATTTAATCCAATACAGAATATATTGAAATTATCTCCGTAAATACAAATGTATATATTTTTTTAATTAAGAGAAAGTGAATCAGGTACCACTTAATTTAGAAAACTTTCCATAAAAGGGGGTTGCAGATGGTCTTTATGTAAGCCTGTCCAGTTTGTTACAAATACCTTCAATATAAATAGATGGTTCTAATTCAACAATGTTGAATTCTGAAATGACAAAGAGAGTTTCAACTTTAGCCCTTTCCCTCATATAGATTCATTTTGACGCACTCAATAGGTACCACATAAAGCCTGATCTGCAGAAAACCACAGTTAAACCTTACCAAATTTAATTATAAAGTCCTCATTTCCAGACCACTGAGGAGCAGCGAACAGCATAAAACCTGATCAGCCTGTGAGTTACTCGCAGGCTGATCTGGTTTTATGTTGTTCGCATAGGTCTTTTCATGGTTTCCTCTATGAGGGAAAGGGTTAAAATAATGTGACTAGATGCATTGAGAGAAAATGTTTTAGCATCAGTTACATATAAAACTTATTTGACAATTGTCCAGTACTGGTATTTGTTAAGTGCTGCAGAAAAGAAAACAATTTTATGAACACTCCAAAAAAGTTTATATAAATTATTTTCAACAAAAACTGTTTTGCATTCTTTTTGTCATTTGCTGTAAGCAGAGGTAAAACATAGGAATCACTTCTGTCAACTGTCTGTCTGTCACACTTAGTCACACATTTTCCATCATGCTTCTTTCAGCAGGTACACTTCATTCTTGTCTCTCCATTATGATCCTTATCATTTCAGGGTTGCCATAACAATGGCAGTGAGTGCATTCTGGCATGGCATACACCCTGGATATTACCTCAGCTTCCTCACAGTCCCGCCCATTCTGATCGCAGAGGATTTCATGACAACAGCCTTCAGACGTGGCTCAGCAACCCAGATGCATTTATTTGACTGGGCGTGCTGGTTCTTCAAGATGAGAGGGTTCGACTACAACTGTATGGGCTTCTTGCTTCTGACATTTGACCATACCATCGGATATTGGAAGAGCATCTACTTCATTGCACATATATTTATTGTTTTATTCATAGCAGTTGGCTATCTGTGTAGACCAAAAAAGTCTAATAAGAAAGTAGCAGTAGAGTAGTATGACATTTAGATAGATTATTCTTAAAGTCATTCCTGTCATGAGGCATTAATAGAGTCCTAGTTACCTTGAACAGACATTATACTGTAGAACAGTTTTTAATGTTATTTCAGATATTCTTGAAAGACATGTTAAATTTTAAGAGTTAGATTTTAAGATAGTTTACATTTTAACATACACACAGGGCAGGTATATTATATTTGATATTGTCAGTTCAAAGATATTTTTTGAGTCAGGGAAGAGATTTCAGAAAGGCTTTATTTTGTTATTCACTGAAAACTTCATGTCATGCCCTACTCTAACATTAA
>CM037777.1:38057487-38107487 GCA_021229015.1 Solen grandis | reverse complement strand
GACGGCTAGATTATTTTCTATTTACAGATGATTTATTGCCCTTTAGTAGAGAGTCAGACATTCATGTAAGTTACCGATCCGATCACTCTATAATATCACTAAATTTTTGTTTTGAAGATACTTTTCATGGCAAAGGACTATGGAAATTTAATAATTCCTTGTTGTGTGATACAGACTTTGTAGAATGTATTAATGAAAAAATACAAGATGTTAAAAAACAGTATTGTTTACCAGTATATAATATCAATAATATATCTAATATTGATAACATGGCCTTGCAGTTTTCAATAAATGATCAACTTTTCTTAGAAACTTTATTGATGGAAATTAGAGGTAAAACTATATCCTATGCTAGTTTTAAGAATAAGCAACGTAACAAACGTGAAGAATTTTTAATAAAAAATATAAAGGATATTGAAAGTAATTTGACAAATGAAAACAATGAACAACTGTTAATCATGCAACAAGAATTAAGATATATCAGAAATGAAAAACTTCAAGGTCATATAATAAGATCTAGATCAAACTGGATACAAAATGGGGGTCACAAAAGAATTTTGTAATTTAGAAAAACATCATTGTGTAGATAAGTCTATGCCGTTTTTAGTAAAAGATGATGGAGCTTTTATTTATGACCAACACGAAATTTTAAAAGAGACCATGTCCTTTTATGAACATTTATATAAAAACATAGAAGTAAAAGACCACGATATAGAAAATTATTTTGAAAATGTTAATGTTCCAAAACTCTCTGATCCGCAGGCAATGAAGTTAGAAGGCATTTTAACATATGAAGAGGTCACTAATACTTTAAGAAATATGAAGAATGATAAAAGCCCAGGATCAGATGGATTTACATCTAACTTCTTTAAGGTCTTCTGGAATAAAATAGGTCACTTTGTTGTTCGTGCTATAAACTATGGATATAATATTGGTCAATTGTCTGTTACACAAAAACAAGGTATCATAACATGTATTCCAAAAGAAAAAAAACAAAAACAGTTCTTAAAAAATTGGAGACCTATAACATTGCTTAATACTGTTTATAAATTAGCGTCAGGTACTATAGCAAGTAGACTTAAACATGTTCTAAATATTTTAGTTGCAGGTAACCAAACAGGTTTTGTAAAAGGCAGGTTTATCGGTGAAAATACAAGATTGTTGTTTGATATTATGCAATACACAGAGGAAAATAAAATCCCAGGTTTAATTGTTATGATAGATTTTGAAAAGGCCTTCGATTCACTATCCTTTTATTTTATAGAGAAAGTAATATCTTTTTTCAATTTTGGTCCAAGTTTTAAAAAGTGGATATCAATGTTTTTATATAATACTAGTTTAGCAATACAGTTAAATGGATTTTTATCAAATTTTTTCACACCCGGTCGAGGCTGTCGGCAAGGTGATCCGATCTCAGCATATATTTTTATCCTATGTGCAGAAATACTATCTGCAAAAATAAAAAAATGTAAGGATATTAAAGGTTTATTAATTGAAGGAGAAGAATACAAAATTTCCCAATTTGCAGATGACACATATTTGTTATTAGACGGTTCTGAAACATCTCTTAACACAACTTTAAGTATTTTACATGAATATTCACAGTACTCAGGACTTAAAGTAAACTTTGATAAAACACATGTTATTTGGATAGGTTCAATGAAATATAGTACAAAAGCCATAAAAACCAGATGGAAACTCAAATGGGGAACAAATCAATTTAAATTACTTGGCATTATTTTTGATGTAAATCTTAAAAGAATGGTTGAAATAAACTTTAAGGATAAAATAGAGAAAATTAAGAAAAGTATTTCATTTTGGAAAAGAAGAAAGTTGTCCCCTATTGGTAAAATAACAGTAGTAAAATCATTATTACTTCCACTTTTAACGCATTGTTTTACATCTTTACCAACACCACCTCGTAAGATAATGGAAAATATACATAAATTGTTCACGGATTTTGTATGGGGTGAGCGAGTAAAAATCAAAGGTACTATAACATGTAAAGATTACTGTGAAGGGGGATTAAAGATGACAAACATTTTTTCCTATAACAACTCACTTAAGCTTACCTGGTTAAAAAGATATATAAATACAGTAAACAGTCAATGTTTCATATTTGTTAAATCAATATTTAATATAGATATGTTGTTTTGTACTGGAAAATTATATGCAGATAGAGTTATTAGTAAAATAAAAAACAATTTTTGGATAACTGTTTTGAAAAGTTAACATTTACAGAAACTGTTTTCTTAGTTTAATCACAAATTTTTGGAAAAGTTCTATATGACAAAGGATTACGTTTTGTTCAAGATATTGTGAATAATAAAGGAGAACTTTTAATGCATAGTGAAGTGGTTAAAAAAACAGGATGTTATATCAATTTTATACATTATGAAGCTCTCAGAATAAATGTGAATAGATATAAAGCGGCCTGTAAAATTGAATTCAATAATAACATAGTCAAATTTCCATTAATCAGTTCTTATTTAAAACCAATTATTGTTGGTGCGAATACCAATAAACAAGTTTATAGAAAACTCATAGCAAATAATGATATTCCAAGTAGTCAAGAAAAATGGAATAATGTTTACTCTGATTTGTCTTTACCATGGAATGATATTTACAGTCTAACATTTCAAATTACAAGAGATTCATATATTCAATGGTTGCAAACAAGGATACTTCAATTACTAATTATTTGTTGTACAAAATGAATATAACAGATAATAAGATGTGTACTTTTTGTAAAACAGAAGAAGAAACCATATTACATTTATTCTGGAGTTGTCCAAAACTACAGGTTATCTTTGAATTCTTAAAGCAAAAATTATCATTTATACAAAAAAATTCAGGACTTCTCAACAGTAATTATTTTATATTTGGAGTATATGAAAAATACAAAGAAAAATAGTTAACAATATTATTTTTAGAATGTAAAATGAAACAAATTTTACCTAACTGTCAATCAATGATGAATAGCTTAAAATTTGCTTGGGAAATTTATAAATCTACTAAAATTAGCAATGCAGAAAGAGAAAGATGGTCAGTTGTAAGACTTTTATCTCAAATATCTTAAAGGATATTTAATCCAAAACAAAACAAAAGAAAATGAAATCTTAATCACGACAACTCATCCATAGAAATATATGTTTGGTGAATATGTTTCCCCCTCCCCTCTTTTTTCTGTTTGTATTTCAATGTTTTTTGTTCTTTTTTTCAGACCCTATAAATTATTAATGATAATATATTGCATAAATTGTATATATCTTATGTCTAATAATGTACGGTGTGGAGTGGGATGGCCTCGACCCACACACACCTATTGACGAGGAAAATAAATGGGGTGACCCTGATTATAGGGACCTGAAAAAAAAAAAAAAAAAAAAAAAAGTCTCTAGGATTAATTTACATTCTCAAAAGGAAAACGTCAAATGACGTCATATGACGTCATGGGGTGAAAAGTAATTTCTAATTTTTACGTGTTAATTTTTATATGCTGAAAACGTCAGAGCACCTTGAAAATTTAATAGCAAATGCTTCAGATAGAACATTTTGCATTTCAATAATTTTCATTTGACTATGACGTGTTTTGACGTCAAACTTGACGTCGTCTGAAAATATTTGTACGCGGTCTACAGCCATTATTTCTGGGCCGATTTCCATCAAAATTTCACAGAATATGTGTATGTTACACTCAAGTTTTGCATCCAGGTGTCCGTTTTTCCAAATTCGCAAAGGCAAAGATTTTATGGCGAATCCTAGTTTCGAAGCATTGACGTCAAATTTCAAAATTTCAAATGAGTATAAAATCGCTTCCTGATGAGTCAGAAAGCTGATATTTGCACAGATTATACGTCTTTAAGTGTCTTTTACATTCATGTGGCGTCTTAAGGTCAAAAAGAATTTCTTAGATCTATGCCTAAATTTATATATGTTGTAAAGTTTCCAGGACCATGGAAATGTAATTACATATGCTTCAAACCATTTGCTTTGAAATGCATTGAATTTCATATTCATGTGACGTTATATTACGTCAGATTTGACGTCAGGACAGAAAATTTTTACTCGGTCTACAGCTTATATTTTTTGACCGATTTTCATCAAAATTTCACAGAATGTACATGTTGCGCTTTAGTTGTCCGTTTGTCCAAATTTGAAAAGTCAAAGGTTATATGGCAAATCTAAGATTCGAACCATTGATGTCAAATTTTAAATACGCATAACATCGCTTCCTGATGTATTATAAAGCGGATATTTGAACTGAAAATTAATCTTTATGACTTCTTTTTATTCTGTACGGCAGAACGTCATTTAACGTCATATGACGTCATAAGGTAAAAAAAGAATTTCTAATATCTATGTGTTTATTTCTATATGTTGCAAAAGTCCCAGGGGCATGAAAAATTAATGGCGCATATTTCAGATACTGTATATTTCATTTCATTGATTGTCTTATGCCTATAATGCCATATAACGTCAAACATGACGTTGTCTACGATAGATTTTTCACGGTCTACAGAAATTTTTTCGGACCGTTTTTTATTCAATTTTCACAGAATGTGTAGGTTTCGTTATAAATATTTAGCCAGGTGTCCGTCTTTCCATATTCATAAAGGCAAAGGTTCTATGGCGAATCCAATATTCGAACCATTGACGTTAAATTTCAAATACGCATAACATCGCTTTCAGATGAGTTAGAAAGCTGAAATTTTGACTTAATATAAGTCTCTACGTATGATTTAACTTATAAGAAGATGAGCGTCTTATGACGTCATGTGTCGTTACAAGTCCATTGAACCATTGACGTCAAGTTTCAAATGGATATAAAATCGCTTCCCGAAGAGTAAGGAAGCTGATATTTGGAATGAATATAAGTCTCTAAGAGTCATTTACATTCTGTGAAGATGAACGTCATTTAATGTCATATGACGTCATCCGGTCCAAAATTTCTTTTTTCTACGCGTATTTTTTCATATATTGCAAAGGTCCCAGGACCATGAAAATTTAAAGGCATATACCTCAGATATTCACATTTATATTTCAATGGTTAGTCTATGCCTATGACGTTATATGACGCCAAACGTTACATTGTGTATAAAAGGTTGTACGCAATCTACAGCCAGTATTTCTGGACCAATTTTCATCAAGTTTTCACAGAGTGTATATTTTACATTTAAGTTCAATGGTTCTATGGCGAATCCAAGATTCGAACCATTCACGTCAAATTTCAAATATGTATATAATCGCTACCAGATGAGTTAAAAAGCTGATTCTTACACAAAATATAGTATCTAAGACTTCTTTCTATTCTGTAAGAAGGAACGTCATTTGACGTCATTAGGTCAAAATATTTTTTTTTTATCCACGGGTTAATATCTATATGTTGCAAGGATCCCAGGGAAATGAAAAATTAATGGCATATATTTAAGATAATTTATATTTCATATCATTGATTTTCTTATGCCCATGACGTCATATAACGTCAAACTTGACGTTGTCTACAAAAGATATTACGCGGTCTACAGCCATTATATTTGGACCGAAGTTCATCAAAATTTCACAGAATGTGTATGTTACGTTCTAGTTTTGCATCCCAGTGTCCGTTTTTCCATATTTATAAAGGCAAAGGTTCTATGGCGAATCCAATATTCGAACAATTGACGTCAAATTTCAAATACACATAACATTGCTTCCAGGTGAGTTAGAAGGCTGATATTTGGACTGAATATAAGTCAGTACGTATTCTTTGTATTCTGATAGGATGGACGTCATATGTTTTCATGTGACGTTACAAGTCTTAAACACTTTTTGTACTGAAATTAAACAGGTTTTACGGCCTGTAGTCCTTATTTTTTGTTTAATTTGCATGCAATTTTGAATGAAGGGTGCTGCATTAGATCCTATGGCCCAATATTACTTCCGTTTCCAGAAAAAAAGCAACGGTCAAGGTCATAGGTCAATTAGCGTTTTTTTTCTTTGGCCTTAAATATCTCTAACACTATAATATTCTATCGAGATGCTGTACATATAATTTGTAGTGCTTTGAAAGACATTTCAGCTTTGATGATCGGGGTTGAATCAGTTGAGTTATGGCTGAAAAACAAAAATTCTCTTATCCCCAGTGCGCTTAACAGTTTATATCTCCAATATGTTTGATTTTCGAAAATATGAATAATATTATATTATATTATTTGTAGGGCGATGTTTGGTCGTTCTTTTGATGCTTCAAGTTGTACGATTGACCTAAGAATCATGGAGTAATGCAAATAACAATATTCGTGTATGTTACTTTATGATAGACCCAAACCTATTGCAATCGGATTGAATGGATATTCAAGACATTTCTTTTGGTAACTAGATTACTGAAATTGGTCAACTTGTAAGAAAATTATGTCCAAATAAGAATTGATGTTAAGTTAATTTTGACATGCGATATAAAGCTCTTACGTTTGACAAAGCTAGCAGAAAGCCCTATAATTTGTATCAACGAATGAAATCTATTGTTTATTTCTGTTTTGTAAATTATGTCTCCGTCAATAAATAAAATATGAATTGAATTGAAATTAACAAAATGTTGTTATTATTAATAAAGAATCAACATACGGTAAATTAATCAATTTATATATTTTTGTCTCAAATCGTTCTTGTTTATTTCATCAGCTGACTGATCGAAAAGAATGCTGAGAGAGAGAGAGAAAGAGAGGTGGAGGTGTTCGGTACACTATCCCTGACATACTGATATTCTTCTATAACTACACCACTTGAAGTGCGCATGTGTGATTTTTTTCACTGCAAGCAGAAGGCGTGGATTAATCGGATTTTGTTTATTATTGCAAAAGTTTGATTTCTTTTAAAATTTAGTGTTTATTGAATGTTTTTTGACACAAAACAATTGTTAGCTCCAATTTATTCAGTCTACGGCAACGTGAAATGCGTATCATGTGTTATTAACAAAAGGAATATCAAGTCACTGATTCTGATCTCCACTCAGGTTTAGGTGGTTTTGACATGAGGCACAGAGGCGTGACAACCTGTACCTAAAAAAAGCATGTCGCACCGAGTGGCTCATTGTTTGGACTAATACATGTACTAGAACCACTGTATAGACTGAGCAAATAAATCGATGCATGCAAACACTAGGGTACCTTAATATGTCAATAAACAATGAATGGACTTTGCAAAGCTAGACGGCAGACAGTAACGGACATTATTCACATCGGGGCAATGTATTCACATATTGTGTGCATATTTGTTTCTAGGGACTTCAGTGGAGACCAGGTTATAAACGCAATAAAGGCGTTATTGATAAAAATTCTCGCCAGTGGTAAAACAAATTATGCAATCAATTTCAAATTATGCACACACAAGTATTTGCAACGTGCAAGGACACATAAATAGAAATGACAGGAAATTTACCTGTACCCGAGTAATTTGTATGACATGACATAATATATAATCTTATTATTGAATAAATTGGATATAAAGTACTATTGGGGATATCATTTACTTTAACTTGTTAACTTATCTATTTTACCTCGATCGGGAAGCAAGTTTTTTATACTAATCCCTCTCGACATTTCCTGGGTTGGACCAATACTTTGCGTTTGTGAAGGTCATGACAACTTTTGTCCCAACGGTGTTTGAAAGAAACCAAAACATTCATGATCACATTCGAGCACATTACCATTGCACCCACTGAATCCACTTTTAATGGAACAAAAAGAAATGTGCAAATAAAATAAACTATTTTACCCAAAGTTTTGAATTATCATTAATATAGAAGCAGCATCAAAATAACAACCACAGGACACAATGCATTATTTTACAGATAAACTTTTATCAGGGGATTGGATTAAAATTTGGTTATAAGGTTTGGTCATTATTATTATGGGTGTAATATTCAAATCCATTAAAACGTCACTCTAAGATATATATATACTAAACTGAACAGGAAATTTACATGATCATGAAATACGTGCGGGTTATCTTGATATACATTACGATACCAGTGTATTCATCCTCTATAGGGCAACGAAGCAGTGAAACACATTGAAAAAAAGACCAAAGCAAGTATTATTATTCAAGTTATACGAGATTTTTGTTATGCATGTATTTGTAATCCTGCGCCAATCGTCAGGTCAGGGTTATGTTTGAAAAATGGCAAACTTCTTATGAATAAAGTTCTCGTCTGTGTGCATATCATTGAATGGCATTCTATTCAGTCCCCTTTTCAATCGTTATTACTAGGTGTACACTGGTATGCATTTTATCTGTTTAAATCAGTACACTGAAAACGTATAGGGTTTGTTATGTTTATTTTTCCTTCTAGGGCTTTCTGCCTCAAGCAGAAAGTCCTGTTGGGTTTGTTATGTTTGTTTTTTTTCTTATTATTTTTTCTCATTTTGAGGTTCAAATTAAATCAGGTTGCAAATAAGCCAGCCACGTGTAATTTTAATAGTTATCAGCGTGACTTTGACCCTTTTGAATGCAATAATTTTCATCTCCATATGACGTCATGTGACGTCACATTTGAAAAATGCTACCAAATTTGCTTGGCGCTCTGTCGCTGTCATTTCTAATCCGGGCGGTCTGATATTTTCACAGGAAGTGTACATTAGGATGTAGATGTGCATACTTACTAAACTTTTCAAGATTCCAAAAGTTCGAGATTTTATCTCCAAACTCAAAAACGAGATTCGAACTTTGGTCATAAAAATATAATTTCGTATTACAAAGACTCCTGATGAGCTAGAAGCATATATACTGGACAACATATGTGTCTTGAGATCTTCTTTGTATTCCATGACAACTGACGTCGTATGACGTCATTTAACGTCAGAACATAATAAGCAATGTTGCATTTGAAATAATCGTTTTTTTAGGCCCTGCAGGCTTTATTTTTTGACGATTAACATGTAACTTTCAATTAATGTGCAACCTTATGTTCCGTCGAACATGGTGACATCCGTGAAAATAATAAGGATGTGAAAGAATTGATATTGTAAGAGCTTTCTTACGACACCAAGTTTTATTATATCCCCTAATCATGATAAGGCTCTTGTCCATCTGTCAGTCCGTTAGCAATATCAATGTCCACTCAATAACTTGATAACTAATATGTGTGCTGTTTTCATACTTAGATGAGAGGTTGACATGGATAGTGGATGATCACTATTAATTTTGAGGTCATTACGTCAAAGGTCAAGGTCACGTTGACATTTAATATAAAAATCCTTGTCCGCTGAATTCCTTGAGAATGAATAAGCTTATGTTTGTGAAACTTGTTAGGGACATAGTCCATGGCCAGTTCACGATCCTGTTTTTAATTTTGAGGTCATTAGGTCAAAGGTCAGGATCAAAGTGACACTAAATATAAAATCTTTTTTATATTACTTGAAAAAAATAGCCTATGTCTTGAAACTTCGTAAAGACATTCCCAGGCCGTACATAATAGAGTCAAAGGTCAAGGTCACAATGACACTTAGGTCATTTGAGCAGAAAGCCCTATCGTTTGTTCGGGAAAAACGAAATCTAGCTATTCTTATTCTTCTTATTATTATTCTTTTTTTCTTCCTCTTATATTTGTATTAATTTCGAGGTGTTGCCAATGATCCAGAACAATGAGCTTCCGAATGCAATGAATTTCATATTAATATGACGTCATATAACGTCAGATTTGACGTCAGGTGAAAAAGTTTGTACGCGGTCTACAGCCATTATTTCTGGACCGATTTTCATCAAAATTTCACAGAATGTGTATGTTAGGCTCTAGTTGTGTATCCCGGTGTTCGTTTTTTAAATTCGAAAAGGCAAAGGTTTTATGGTGAATCCAAGATTCGAACCATTGACGTCAAATTTCAAATGCGTATAAAATCGCTTCCAGATGAGCTAATAAGCTGATATTTGGACTAAATATTAGTCTCCAGATCTTCTATACATTCTAAAAAGATGAACGGCATATGACGTCATATGACGTCATAATGCTAATAAAACTTTCGTATTAAAACTTAACGGTTTTTAAGCCCTGTAGGCTTTATTTGTTGTATGATTTGCTTGAACTTTTGACTGAAGATGCAGTATAAGATTCTATGGAGCCATGTCACTTTCGTTTCCGGAATATCCCAAAGGTCAAGGTCACATATCAATTATCGGGTTTTTCTTCGGCCTAATATTTCTCAAAAACGGTTAACATTCTATCGAGACACTGTGTGTATTTGTAGTGTTTAGAAAGACCTTTCAGATGATATTTAGTTTTTGATGATCGGGGTTGCATCGGTTGGGTTATGGCGGAAAAACGAAAATTTGGTAACCCTCAGTGTGTTTAACAGTTTATGCCTCGAAAACCTTTGATTTTTGAAAATATGATGATGAATATTTTTTGTAGAGCAATGTTTGGCCGTTCTTTTGATGCCTAAACTTTAATGATTGGCCAAAGATTGATGGAGTAATAGGAAAAAAACGAAATTCGTGTATGTAGCTTTGGTAAATTTTTCATTTTTCAGGTGGTTTAAGAGCTTGTATCTCAAAAAGTATTAGTAATATTCCTAAACATAAATTATTTTGGTACCTTAAGTTTTGAAATTGAACAAAGTATAAGGAAGTTACATAAAAAATAAGAATTTAAACATGTAGAATTTCAGCGATTCTGCCGTGTTGTCAAAGTTCTGTGGCTAATATCTCAAAGCTCATTAGAAATAAGTCCAAACCTTAAGCAAGTGGGATAAAGAGAATTTTAAGACGATTATTTTGGTACCTAGAGTTTTTAAATTGATTAAAGTATAAGGAAATTACATCAAAAATACGAATATAAACCCAAGTGTAAGAATTTTCGAGAAATATCCTACTTTCGCTTTCACGTTAATTGAAGCATTTTCGGAAAATATGTAAGTTAGTCATATAAATTGCAAACAACTTTTACTTATATCATATTGATATTACTAGCTAAACAAGCGTACCCTTTCCGGTGGCCGAGTGGTTAGAGCGTCCGCCTCGGGAGCGGAAGGTCGTGGGTTCGATCCCCGACCCGACATACCAAAGTCGTAAAAAATGGTACTGTTATAGCTCCCTTGCTTGGCGCTCAGCATATAAGGGTATTTGCAGGACTGATAAGCGCGGTATCAGGATGATGTGACTGGGTGTGGTATCATGCCACATGTCTACGGCGTGATACTGCAGTGTGGTAGTCATATACCCGCATGAAGTAGACATCGTGACTGGCTGAATTACGTCGGTGGGACGTTAAACCCAACAAACAAACTGATATCATATATAGCAGTGTTTATTACACCAATCCCTACACGCGAGGTGTGCACACTGGCGCATGTTGACGTCTTTTGTAAACATTTATTAAAGTTGTTTAAATAATCATGTTTATAGATAAACATTTACATAAGAATGAGGAGTTTCGGAAATATTTTTTGCAAAGGGACTCCTAAGGAAAGAAAAAGATGCTAAATTAAATACTAAAATACAAGAATAGTTTATTAGGTTTAACGTCCCACCGACAGTATTTAAGTCTTTTGGAGACAATGTCTACTTGAGACAAATGTAGTGTTGTCACACTGCACAGTATCACGTCGTAGACAGTTGGCATAATACCACACCCAGTCACATTATCCGGACACCGGGCCATCAGTCCTAGAACTACCCTTATTAAGCTGAGCGCCAACCAAGGGAGCTATACCAGTACCTATGTTACGAATTTGGTAAATACAAGAATTGAATAATTGATATAACGTTTTTAAACAACCTACAGATCATGTGTTATCTCGTTTAATTTGGTATTTCCGGGGTATTCCTAGCCTTGATATCTTCCGCTGACACCGACTTTTTTAAACGATTATTTTTTACATATTTCGTTCTTTCCTTAATGTCAATCAGTTGATATTTTCTGATTTCTCAACTAATTCAAACAAGATAAATAAATAAAAAAAAACAGCCATCACATAAATTGATTGAAATCTGAAAATGAAATGAGCCGACGGTCAAAAAATGCGCGAAATTTATGTGTTACATCCATATTTGGAAAGCACGTGCACGTGTGTGAATACTTTAACAACACGCTGACGTAACACTTATATGGCGCCATCTTCTGATATAGCAGCATAACGTAGTAATAGGGCGGGGCAAACTCTAAGTTAGTCAGTGTTAATTAAGCATAGGTTAGTGTTTTTTTAGTAAGCATTTTTTAAGTAAGTGTGGCGCGGCAAAGACGCGCGACCGATTTAATGGACTTAATGCTTACTAAATAACACAAACCTACATGTACTTAGTGTTTGAAATTATGTTTTGAAATTTAACGCAGTCGCACATTCCAAATATAGTATTTATTTTTTAGGCTCCGCCCTATCAACCTGTTCCCGGCGTGAATTACATCACGTGAAATGTAACATGTTATGTCAAAGGTCAATGCGTCGCTCTAGCTGTGTATATCTGTGTAGATCTACGCTCCAAATGAGCATTGAACCGGACGCCGACTTTGATTTCTTCGGCAAAAAAGTGGTGATTGAAATTTGAATAAAAGATACTGTTTAGAAAGGTTCATATATCTGCACCTATATATGTAGTGTTTTGGACATTATTTTTTTTATTTAAGTAACCCTTGTGAGTAAGTGTTTTTTTTTTCTTCTCTTCTCATTATTCATATACATTTTTCAATTTGAATTTATTTAATCGGATATTTACTTAATCGCTTTGTTTAGTAATTAGTTATATATTGCCCATTCTTTGTTAACATGTGTAGACATTGAAATTACACAAGTGTCTTTAAAGCGATGACCCATACTAATGTTGTTAGAACTTGTGGTCAAACCCTCTTACTTATTTTTTAAAATCTTCAATGTTGTATCATCATTACTTAGGCAATAATACATGTTTAAACTAAACTAAGCGGAAGGGTAGAGTTCTTTTGTTATTTTGGATTAATTAGAATCCTGGTGAGTAAATGTTTGTTCTCTATGGTTGCTGTGTATTATTTTTTGTCGATGTTCATGCGTTCACATCAAAAATCCCTGTAACACGTTACACATGCGTGGACTAAGACCACAATTTAAATTTACTATATGTTCTATATAAGCATATATACAAATGACAATTTCTGTAAGGGACATTGGCATCCAAACTTACCCTCATTAGATAGATCTATTCAAGAGAAATAATTCTGTACATTTTAAATATGGAGTCACCCGACTACTTTTTGACCTATTTAAGGCCAAATAACATGCGTATGAATTTAGTGCACCGGTCGGCCATTTCACGCCAATTTTCTCAAAAATTCCCCCTTAGTAATGCTAAACTATTAAGATTGTTGTGCAATAAGGCCTCCAAATTGGGCATTTTATGACTATTTTAACTGTTCTATAGAATTCAATCCTTTATTGCATGTCTTTCAGTCAAAATCTCACCTTAATTCAGCATGAAATAGGGACACTTTTTTCTGTGTAGGCACATCCGGTAACCAAGGGCAGGTAATTGTGGTCTTAGTCTATTTTGGTGAACACATAAAGCCCCGCTTCTCGACACATCTTGACGCACATGCGCAGTGAAGGTGCTTGAAGCTGGTTTTAAATTGATCAGTTGATTTAGCGGAATAGTGTTAAATGACAAGTTGATGCCGATTTAATGAATTAAATGGAGACAAAATTTTGAAAAAATGGAATGATTTCATTGAACAAAATATAATTTCAAACACTAAGAGAGAATTTAACAGTTAAGAAGCCGTCACTCGCTACGCTCGTTCCGGCTTCTTAACTGTTAAATTCTCTCTTAATAAACACTAACTATAACGAATACAGTCGTCTCCATCGTATGTACAAGCATTATTGAAATTTAACTCACGAGGCTACACGAGTCGACGAATCTATTGCATGGTAGCATTTACGGTTTTATTGCCGCGACTGTACACGAAATAAAAAAAAAAAAAGAATTTTGATATGCAGAATTAATAGGTTTAAGTTTAATTGCTTATATTTTGAAAACCTATAAAACTAGACCAAAATATGCTACAATTGAATTGTAGGGATTTTCAGGACATTTATTTTGGTACCTAGAATACTAAACTTGGAATATCTCAGCCCGTCACCGCTGTGGGTTCGAATTCTGGTAGGGACTTCGGATTTTTCATGTGAGGAAGCCTTCCAGCTGGTTTGCGGTAGGTCGTTGGTTATATCCGCGTATCTCTGTGTACTCGGGGTCTTCCTCCACCTGTAATTAGCTGGACGTCTCTATATGATTGAAATACTACCACAGCGACAGTAAACCAAAATACAACAACAACAACAACAATTAAAATTGGTCAAGTTATAAGAAACGTATAAAATAAAATTTATTTATTTTAAATATGGGAAAAGGTAGGAAATATAATATATATTCTTTCTAACGGTATTAATCTTTACATATCAAAATGTTGCAGAAAGTCCTATCATTCGTATCAACGAATGAAATCTAGTTATTATTCTTTTCTTCCTCAAGGATTTTCATATGTTGCAATCGTCCTAGGAGAATAAAATTTCGATGGCATATTATTCATATAATTAAAATTTCTATAATATTCAAAAGCCTATGACGTCATTATGACGTCACACTTGGCAATTGCTACAAAAGTTTGTACGCGGTCCAGAGCAATAATTAATAAACCGATTTTTATCAGATTTTCACAGAATGTGTATATTAAGTACTAGTTGTGCATCTCGGTGTCCGTTTTTCAAAATTCGAAAAGCACAAGGTTCTATGGCGAATGCAAGATTCAAACCAAGGACGTCAAATTGATAAATGCACATAAAATCGCCCCTAAATGAGACAGAAGGTTGATATTGTGTCAGTATATAGATCTCCGATAGATTTAAATATTTTGTGAAAATGGACGTCTTGTGACGTCATATGACGTCATCAAATTTCTAATTTTTAAACACATAATTATATATGTTAATATGGTCCAAGGACAATGAAATTTTGGTGTCATATTCTACAAGAGATGTTATTTTGATTTCTATGATTTTCATATCTCTATGACGTCATATGACGTCATATGTGAAATAAGCTACAAAAGTTTGTACGCGGTCCAGAGCCATTATTAATGAACCGATTTTCATAAATTTTCACAGAATGTGTATATTAAGTTCTAGTTGTGCATCCCGGTGTCCGCTTTTCAAAATTCGAAAAGTCCAAGGTTCTATTGCGATTCCAAGATTCGAACCAAGGTCGTAAATTTTCAAATTTTTAAAAAATCGGTCCTATCTGAGATAGAAAGATGATATTGGGTCAGTATATAGGTCTCTGGGAGTCTTAAACATTTTGTGAAAATAAATGTCATATTACGTCACGTGACGTCATTATATGATAATGAATTTCTAATTCTAAGAAGATTATTTCTATATGTTGAAATTTTCGAAGGGCAATGAAAATTTAATGCCTCATGCTTACGATGCTGAAATTTCGATTTCAATGATTTTCAGAAGCCTATGACGTCATATGACGTCACATTTGAAATTGACTAAGAAAGTTTGTACACGGTCCAGAGCCATTATTAATGGGCCGATTTTCATCAAATATTCACAGAATGTGTATATTAAGTTCTTATTGTGTATACCGGTGTCCGTTTTTCAAAATTCGAAAAGTCCAAGGTTCTATAGCGAATTCAAGATTCGAACCAAGGTCGTACATTTTTAAATGCTTATAAAATCGGTCCTATTTGAGATAGAAAAGAGCTATTTGGTCAGTATATAGGTCTCTGAGAGTCTTGAAAAATTGTGAAAATAAACGTCATATGACGTCACGTGACGTCATTTTATTATTAGGACTTTCTGCCTACAGGCAGAAAGTCATATTGGGTTTGTACTGTTTTTTTTATTATTAGGGCTTTCTGCCTCAAGCAGAAAGACCTATTGGGTTTGTTATGTTTTTTCTTATTAGGACTTTCTGCCTAAAGCAGAAAGTCCTATTGGGTTTGTACTGTTTATTCTTCTTCTTCTTATTAGGACTTTGCCTAAAGCAGAAAGTCCTATTGGGTTTTTTTTTGGATTTCTGCCTACGGCAGAAAGTCTATTGGTTGTACTGTTCTTCTTATTAGGACTTTCTGCCTACAGGCAGAAAGTCATATTGGGTTTGTACTGTTTTTTTTTTTCTTCTTCCTTTTTTTCTTCCTCTTATATTTGTGTTAATTTCGAGGTGTTGCCATTGACTCAGAACAATGAAAATTTTATGGCATATATTTCAAACCATGAGCTTTCGGATGCAATGAATTTTATATTCATTCGACGTCATATAACGTCAGATTTGACGTCGGGTGAAAAAGTTTGTACGCGGTCTACAGCCATTATTTCTGGATCGATTTTCATCAAAATTTCACAGAATGTGTATGTTAGGCTCTAGTTGTGCATCCCGGTGTCCGTTTTTCAAAATTCGAAAAGTCCATGGTTCTATAGCGAATCCAAGATTCGAACCAAGGTCGTAAATTTTTAAATGCTTATAAAATCGGATTTATTTGAGATAGAAAAGTGATATTTGGGTATATAGGTCTCTGGGAGTTTTAAACATTTTGTGAAAATAAACGTCACATGACATCACGTGACGTCATTATATGATAATGTATTTCTAATATTAATAAGAGTATTTCTATATATTGAAATTGTCAAAGGGCAATGAAAATTTAATGACAAATGATTCAGACGCAGTAATTTTGATTTCAATGATTTTCAGAAGCCTATGACGTCATATGACGTCACATTTGAAATTGACTACGAAAGATTTTACACGGTCCAGAGCCATTATTAATGGGCCGATTTTTATCAAATTTTCACAGAATGTGTATATTTCGTTCTTATTGTGTATACCGGTGTCCGTTTTTCAAAATTCGAAAAGTCCAAGCATCTATGGCGGATCAAAGATTCGAACCAAGGACGTCAATTTTTAAATGCTTATTAAAACTGTCCTATTTGAGATAGAAAGTTGGAATTTTGTCAGTTAGTAGGTCTCTGGATGTATAACAATTATGTGAAAATAAACGTCATATGACGTCACGTGACGTCATTTTTTATTATTATTATTCTTTTCTTCTTCCTAACTAAACGCTTATTTTAATATGTTGCAATAGTCCCAGGACCATGAAATTTTTATGGGTTATTAGTCACGTGAGGAAATTTTGATTTCAATGATTGTCAGCAGCCTATGACGTCATATGACGTCACAGCTAAAAATAGTGAAAAATGGTGTTTGCGCTCTACAGCCGTCATTTATAGTCGGATTTTCTTCAAATTTTCACAGATGGTACATCTTGAAAATAAGGTGTGCATATCCTGTCAGCTTACCGAAATTCCGAAAGACCGAAGTTCTGTGGCTGAAATAAGATTCGAATATAGGACCGAAAATTTCATTTTAGGATTAAAGAGCTTCAGGATGAGATAGAAAGTTAAAACTTACACAGTTTGCAGTTCTGCAAAATTTCTACATATATTTTTATTCCTGACGTCATATGACGTCATGTGACGTCATAAGCATACTTCTTAATTTTTATTTTAGGGCAATGATTTTGACATGATGCCAGTTGTTCAGGATAATGAAAATTTCAGAGTTATGACAGTAAAGTATGCGCTTTTGAACAAAAGCATCTTCAGCACCCTATGTCGTCATATGACGTCCGAGCTAAAAATAGTGAAAAATGGTCTTCACGCTCTACAGCCGCCATTTATGGTCGGATTTTCTTCAAATTTTCACAGATGGTACATCTTGAAAATAAGGTGTGCATATCCTGTCAGCTGACCGAATTTCCGAAAGACCGAAGTTCTGTGGCTGAAATAAGATTCGAACATAGGACCGAAAATTTCATTTTAGCATTAAAGAGCTTCAGGATGAGATAGAAAGTTGAAACTTACACAGTTTGCAGTTCTGCAGAATTTCTCAATATATTTTGAGTCGTGACGTCAAATGTCGTCATGTGACGTCATAAGCATACTTCTTAATTTTCATTTAAGGGCAATGATTTCAACATGATGCCAGTTGTTCAGAATAATGAAACTTTTAGACTTATGACAGTAAAGTATGCGCTTTTGAACAAAAGCATCTTCAGCACCCTAATGACGTCATGTGACGTCAGAGCTAAAAATATTGAAAAATGTGTGTTCGCGCTCTACAGCGGCCATTTATGGTCGGATTTTCTTCTAATTTTCACAGATGGTACACCTTGAAACTAAGGTGTACATATCCTGCCAGCTTACCGAAATTCCGAAAAACCGAAGTTCTGTGGCTGAAGTAATATTCGAACATAGGACCAAAAATTTCATTTTAGGATTAAAGAGGTTCAGGATGAGATAGAAAGTTGAAACTTACACAGTTTGCAGTTCTGCAGATTTCTACAATATTTTGAATCGTGACGTCAAGGACGTCATAAGCATACCACTTATTTTTAATTTGGGGCAATGATTTCGACATGATGCCAATTGTTCAGAATAATAAAAATTTCAGAGTTATTGCAGTAACGTATGCGTTTTTGAGCAACAGCATTTTCAGCATCCTATGACGTCACGTGACGTCAGAGCTAAAAATAGTGAAAATGGTGTTCGCGCTCTACAGCCGCCATTTATGGTCAGATTTTCTTCAAATTTTTACAGATGGTACATCTTGAAACTAAGGTGTGAATATTTTGTCAGCTAACCTTAATTCCGAAAAACCGAAGTATTGTGGCTGAAATAAGATTCGAACATAGGACCAAAAATTTCATTTTAGGGTTAAAGAACTTCGGGATGAGATAGAAAGTTGAAACTTACACAGTTTGCAGTTCTGCATAATTTCTACATATATTTTGAGTCGTGACGTCATATGACGTCATAAGCATACTACTACTACTGCTACTTATTTTTTTTTCTTCGTAACTAACGCTTATTTTTCGCGGAATACAATGTCAATTGTTCAGCATGAACATGAAATACTATCAGAGGTGAGTCATTCCATGAAACTTCTATCTCCTGCTTTTTGCATAAACACAGATTGCAGAAAGTCCTATCATTCGTTTTGACGAATGACATCTAGTTTATTCTTTTTTCTTCTTCCTCTTATATTTGTGTTAATTTCGAGTGTTGCCATGGGCTCAGAACAATGAAAATTTTATGGCGTATATTTCAAACCATGAGCTTTACGATGCAATGATTTTCATATTCATATGACGTCATATAACGTCAGATTTGACGTCAGGTGAAAAAGTTTGTACGCGGTCTACAGCCATTATTTCTGGACCGATTTTCATCAAATTTTCACAGAATGTGTATGTTAGGCTCTAGTTGTGCATCCCGGTGTCCGTTTTTCAAAATTCGAAAATTCCATGGTTCTATAGCGAATCCAAGATTCGAACCAAGGTCGTAAATTTTTAAATGCTTATAAAATCTGTCCTGTTTAAGATAGAAAGTTGATATTTAGTCAGTATATAGGTCTCTAGAAGTTTTAAACATGTTGTGAAAATAAATGTCATATGACGTCACGTGACGTCATTATATGATAATGTATTTCTAATATTTACAAGAATATTTCTATATGTTGAAATTGTCGAAGGGCAATGAAAATTTAATGACTCATGCTTCAATCGCTGAAATTTTGATTTCTATGAATTTCATATACCTATGACGTCATATGACGTCACATTTGAAATATGCAACAAAAGTTTGTACGCGGTCTACAGCCATTGTTTGTGAACCGATTTTCATCAAATTTTCACAGATTGTGTATATTAAGTTCTAGTTGTGCATCCGGTTGTCCGTTTTTCAAAATTCGAAAAATCCATGGTTCTATAGCGAATCCAAGATTCGAACCAAGGTCGTAAATTTTTAAATGCTTATAAAATCTGTCCTATTTAAGGTAAAAAGTTGATATTTAGTCAGTATGTAGGTCTCTAGAAGATTTAAATATTTTGTGAAAATAAATGTCATATGACGTCACGTGACGTCATTATATGATACTGTATTTCTAATATTTACAAGAATATTTCTATATGTTGAAATTGTCGAAGGGCAATGAAAATTTAATGACACATGCTTCAAACGCTGAAATTTCGATTTCTATGAATTTCATATGCCTATGACGTCATATGACGTCACATTTGAAATATGCAACAAAAGTTTGTACGCGGTCTACAGCCATTGTTTGTGAACCGATTTTCATCAAATTTTCACAGATTGTGTATATTAAGTTCTAGTTGTGCATCCCGGTGTCCGTTTTTCAAAATTCGAAAAGTCCATGGTTCTATAGCGAATCCAAGATTCGAACCAAGGTCGTAAATTTTTAAATGCTTATAAAATTTGTCCTATTTAAGGTAGAAAGTTGATATTTAGTCAGTATGTAGGTCTCTAGAAGTTTTAAATATTTTGTGAAAATAAATGTCATATGACGTCACGTGACGTCATTATATGATAATGTATTTCTAATATTTACAAGAATATTTCTATATGTTGAAATTGTCGAAGGGCAATGAAAATTTAATGACACATGCATCAAACGCTGAAATTTTGATTTCTATGAATTTCATATGCCTATGACGTCATATGACGTCACATTTGAAATATGCAACAAATGTTTGTACGCGGTCTACAACCATTGTTTGTGAACCGATTTTCATCAAATTTTCACAGATTGTGTATAATTAAGTTCTAGTTGTGCATCCCGGTGTCCGTTTCTCAAAATTCGAAAAGTCATGGTTCTATAGCGAATCCAAGATTCGAACCAAGGTCGTAAATTTTTAAATGCTTATAAAATCTGTCCTATTTAAGATAGAAAGTTGATATTTAGTCAGTATGTAAGTCTCTAGAAGTTTATAAACCGTTTTTAAAAAAAAATTTAATGACACATGCTTCAAACGCTGAAATTTTAATTTCTATGAATTTCATATGCCTATGACGTCATATGACGTCACACTTGAAATATGCCACAAAAGTTTGTACGCGGTCTACAGCCATTGTTTATGAACCGATTTTCATCAAATTTTCACAGAATGTGTATATTAGGTAATAGTTGAGCATCCGGGTGTCCGTTCTTCCAAATTCAAAAATGCAAAGGTTTTATGGCGGATCCAATATTCGAACCATTGACGTCAAATTTTAAATACGTATAAAATCGTTTCCAGATGAGTTAGAAATCTAATATTTGGAAAGTAAATAAGTCTCCGAGAGTGCTTTACATTCTATGAAGATGAACGTCATTTGACGTCATATGACGTCATAAGGTCAAAAATTATTTCTGATATATACGCGAATATTTGATATGTTGTTAACTTCCCAGGACCATGAAATCTTATGGTATATACTTCAGAAATGCTTTAGAATGCAATGTAATTCATATTAATTTGACGTTATATCACATCAGATTTGACGTCAGGACAAAAAGGTTTAACGCGGTGTACAGCCATTATTTTTGGAACAATTTTCAGCAAATTTCAAAGAATGTATATGTAACGCTCTAGTTGTGTATCCCGGGTCCTGTTTTACAAATTCGAAAAGACGAAAAGGCAATGGTTCTATGGCGAATCCTAGTTTCGAAACAGTGACGTCAAATTTCAAAAACATATAAAATCGCTTCGAGATGATTTAGAAAGTTGATATTTGGACTGAATATTAGTCTTTAAGACTTATTTACATTCTGTGAGGATTAACGTTATTTGACGTCATAAGGTCAAAAAAGAATGTTAATATATCTACGCGTTAATTTCTATATGTTGCAAAGTTGCAAGGAGCATGAAAAAATTACTTGATATATTTAAGATACTTAATATTTCATTTCATTGATTTTCTTATGCCTATGATGTCATGTGACATCAAACTTGACGTTATCATCACACGCGGTCTACAGCCATTATTACAGGTTGGAATTCGAATTGTAAGCGTTTTAAATAAATTTGATTTGTAACATAGATTATAAAAATAGTCCAAGTTAAATAAATGGATATAAAAAAATGATTTTCAGTTACTTTTGCCATTTCCTCCAAGTTAAACGATTTATTTTTCAAAGTTCATTTAAGTTATGGCCATACAAAAGCAAGTTAAAGGATGCAATTTCATATCCTCTTACTGTTTTGCTTTTAAGTATTTGACAAATGTAGCAGAAAGTCCTATCATTTTATCATGAAATCATTATTTTCTATGTTGCAATACTCCTAGGACGATGAAATTTTTATGACTTTTAGTCACGTGAGGAAATTTTATTTTCATATGCCTATGACGTCATATGACGTCACATTTGAAATATGCTACAAAAGCTTGTACGCAGTCTACAGCCATTGTTTGTGAACCGATTTTCATCAAATTTTCACAGAATGTGTATATTAAGTTCTAGTTGTGCATGCCGGTGTCCGTTTTTCAAAATTCGAAAAGTCCATGGTTCTATAGCGAATCCAAGATTCGAACCAAGGTCGAAATTTTTTTTAAATTCTGTCCTATTTAAGATAGAAAGTTGATATTTTATCAGTATATAGGTCTCTAGAAGTTTTAAACATTTTGTGAAAATAAATGTCATATGACGTCACGTGACGTCATTATATGATAATGTATTTCTAATATTAACAAGAATATTTCTATATGTTGAAATTGTCGAAGGGCAATGAAAATTTAATGACACATGCTTCAAACGCTGTAATTTTGATTTCTATGATTTTCATATCTCTATGACGTCATATGACGTCACACGTGAAATAAGCTACAAAAGTTTGTACGCGGTCCAGAGCCATTATTTATGAACCGATTTTCATCAAATTTTCACAGAATGTGTATATTAAGTTCTAGTTGTGCATCCCGGTGTCCGTTTCTCAAAATTCGAAATTGCCAAGGTTCTATAGCGAAACCAAGATTCGAACCAAGGTCGTAAATTTTCAAATGCTTATAAAATCAGTCCTTTTTGAGATAGAAAGTTGATATTTGGTCAGTATGTAGGTCTCTTGGAGTCTGAAAAATATTTTGAAAATTTGCATCATATGACGTCACGTGACGTCATTATATGAAAATATATTACTAACATTAACAAGATTATTTCTATATGTTGAAATGGTCGAAGAGCAATAAAAATTTAATGACATATGTTTCACACGATATAATTTCTATTTCAATATTTTTTATAAGCATATGACGTCATATGACGTCACACTTTACATATTCTACAAAAGTTTGTACGCGGTCTACAGCCATTACATATAAACCGATGTTCATCAAATTTTCACAGAATGTGTATATTAAGATCTAGTTGTGCATCCCGCTTTCCGTTTTTCAAAATTCTAAAAGACCATGGTTCTATGGAGAATCCAAGATTCGAACCGAGTTCGTTAATTTTCAAATGCTTATAAAATCGGTCCCATATGAGATAGAATATTGATATTTGAACATTGTGTAGGATTATGGATGACTGAACGATTTTGTGAAAATGAACGTCATGTGACGTCAGATGACGTCAATACATGAAAATCTATTTCTAATATTTACAAGAAAATTTCTATATGTTAAAATGGTCCATGGGAATGGAAATTATATGACATTTTGCTTCAAATGTTGATATTTTTAATTCTACAGTTTTCATATGCCTATGACGTCATATGACGTTACACTTGCCAGATGCTACAAAAGTTTGTACGCGGTCTACAGCCATTGTTTATGAACCGATTTTCATAAAAATTTCACAGAAAGTGTATATTAGGTTATAGTTGAGCATCCCGGTGTCCGTTCTTCCAAATTCAAAAATGCAAAGGTTTTATGGCGGATCCAATATTCGAACCATTGGCGTCAAATTTTAAATACGTATAAAATCGTTTCCAGATGAGTTAGAAATCTAATATTTGGAAAGTAAATAAGTCTCCAAGAGTGCTTTACATTCTCTGAAGATGAACGTCATTTGACGTCATATGACGTCATAAGGTCAAAAAATTATTTCTGATATATACGCGTAAATTTAATATGTTGTTAACTTCCCAGGACCATGAATCTTATGGTATATACTTTAGAAATGCTTTAAAATGCAATGTAATTCATATTAATTTGACGTTATATCACATCAGATTTGACGTCAGGACAAAAAGGTTTTACGCGGTGTACAGCCATTATTTTTGGACCGATTTCAGCAAATTTCAAAGAATGTATATGTAACGCTCTAGTTGTGTATCCCGGGTCCTGTTTTACAAATTCGAAAAGACGAAAAGGCTATGGTTGTATGGCGAATCCAAGTTTCGAAACATTGACGTCAAATTTCAAAAACATATAAAATCGCTTCGAGATGATTTAGAAAGTTGATATTTGGACTGAATATTAGTCTTTAAGACTTATTTATATTCTGTGAAGATTAACGTTATTTGACGTCATAATGTCAAAAAGAATGTTAATATATCTACGCGTTAATTTCTATATGTTGCAAAGTTGCAAGGAGCATGAAAAAATTACTTGATATATTTAAGATACTTAATATTTCATTTCATTGATTTTCTTATGCCTATGATGTCATGTGACATCAAACTTGACGTTATCTACACACTCTTGTACGCGGTCTACAGCCATCATTACAGGATGGAATTCGAATTGTAAGCGTTTTAAATAAATTTGATTTGTAACATAGATTATAAAAATAGTCCAAGTTAAATAAATCGATATAAAAAAATGATTTTCAGTTACTTTTGCAATTTCCTCTAAGTTAAACGGTTTATTTTTCAAAGTTCATTTAAGTTATGGCCATACAAAAGCAAGTTAAAGGATGCAATTTCATATCCTCTTACTGTTTTTGCTTTTAAGTATTTGACAAATGTAGCAGAAAGTCCTATCATTCGTATCAACGAATGAAATCTAGTTATTATTCTTTTTTCCAACCTTTTCATGTTGTTATTTCATTAAGTTGCTGAAGGTCTAGGACAAAGAAATTCTATCAACAGACACCTGAAGCAATGGCATTTTGGAATATATTATTTTTATCTTCACATGACGTCACATGACGTCAGAACTAAAAATAGCTACCAAAGATTGTACGCGCTGTACAGCCGTCATTTATGGACGGATTGTCATGCAATTTTCACAGAAGTTATATATTAGACGTCATTTGCCATTATTCTTGGACGTCAAATTTCAAATCCATATAAAATGATTCTAGATGAGAAAATTTTTGGTTTTTTTTCATTTTGTAAAGATGAAGTCATATGACGTCATATGACGTCATCAAGTTGTATAAAACTTCCGATTTCTTGATGTCAATTTACTCATGTTGCAAAGGCTCATAGACAATGAAAATTTAATGTCCTATGTAGGTAATCATGAACATTTAGATTCAATGTTTAAAATTTTCATATGATGTCACATGACGTCAGAACTAAAAATAGCTACCAAAGTTTGTACGCGCTGTACAGCCGTCATTTATGGACGGATTGTCATGGAATTTTCACAGAAGTTATATATTACGACCTCATTGTGCATGATTATATAGGTTTGCCAAGATTCGAAAGAACTAAGGTTCTATGGCGAATCCAAGATTCGAACCAAGGACGTCAAATTTCAAATCCATATAAAATCGATTCTAGATGAGATAGAAAGTTGATATTTGGCGAGATTATACGTCTCTGTGTTTCCTTTGCATTATGTAAAGATGAATGTCATATGACGTCATTTGACGTCATCAAGTTGTATAGAATTTCCGATTTCTTGATGTCAATTTACTCATGTTGCAAGGGTTCATAAACAATGGAAATTGAAAGTCCTTTGTAAGTGATCATGAACATTTAGATTCAATGTTTAAAATTTTCATATGACGTCACATAACGTCAGAACTAAAAATAGCTACCAAAGTTTGTACGCGCTGTACAGCCGTCATTTATGGACGGATTGGCATGGAATTTTCACAGAAGTTATATATTACGACTTTATTGTGCATGATTCTATAGGTTTGCCAAGATTCGAAAGAACAAAGGTTCTATGGTGAATCCAAGATTCGAACCAAGGACGTCAAAATTCAAATACGTATAAAATCGTTTCTAGATGAGATAGAAAGTTGATATTTGGCGAGATTATATATCTCTGTGTTTCCTTTGCATTTTGTAAAGATGAACGTCATATGTCGTCATATGACGTCATCAAGTTGTATAGAATTTCCGATTTCTTGATGTCAATTTTCCTCATGTTGCAAAGCTTCATAGACAATGCAAATTAAATGTCCTTTGTACATAATCAGGAACATTTAGATTCATTGTTTAAAATTTTCATATGACGTCACATGACGTCAGAACTATAAATAACTACCAAAGTCTGTCCGCTCTGTACATCCGTCATTTATTGATAGATTGGCATGGAATCTTCACAGAAGTTTTATATTACGACCTCATTGTGCAGGATTCTATAGGTTTGCCAAGATTCGAAAGAACTAAGGTTCTTTGACGAATCCAAGATTCGAACCAAGGACGTCAAACTTTAAATACGTATAAAATCGTTTCTAGATGAGATAGAAATTTGATATTTAGCGAGCTTATACGTCTCTGTGTTTCCTTTGGATTTTGTAAAGATGAACGTCATATGACGTCATCAAATTGTAGAGAATTTCCGATTCCTGAATTCAATTTACTCATGTTGCAAAGGTTCATAGACAATGAAAATTTTATGTCCTATGTAGGTAATCATGAACATTAAGATTTAATGAGTAAAATTTTCATATGACGTCACATGACATCAAAACTTAAAAAAGCTACCAAAGTTCATCCGCGCTGCACAGCTGTCATTTATGGACGGATTGGCATGGAATTTTCACAGAAGTTATATATTACGACTTCATTCTGCAGGATTATATAGGTTTGCCAAAATTCGAAAACCACAAGGTTTGTCATGGTTTGCAGTGCAGAAAGCCCTATCTTTTGTTCAAAACAAAAGAAGTCTAGTTATTATTATTCTACTTTTTTCTTCCTTTTGAGGTTCAAATTAAAACAGGTTGCCGATGAGCTAGCAGCATGAAATTTTAATAGTATCACAGTGACTTTGGCGCTTTTGATCGTCATATTTTTTTTCTTCATGTGACGTCACATGACGTCAGTGCTGAAAAAAGCTACAAAAGCTTGTACGCGCTCTACAGCCGTCATGATTGGACCGATTTACTTGATTTTTTCACAGAATGTATATATTATGTTCTTGTTGTGCAGGATTATATACGTTTTGCAATATTTGAAAAGATCAAGGATCTATGGCTGAACCAAGTTTCGAACTTTGGACCAGAAAATTTATTGATGTATTACGAAGCACTCAGATAAGCTAGAAACATGAAATTTGGACAGAATATGTGTCCTATTGATTTCTTTTAGTTCTGAGAAGATTGACGTCGTATGACGTAAAATGACGTCATGACGCGTTATCAATTTTTTTTATCCAAAATATACGGTTTTTTAGCACTGGAAGACAAAGTTTTTGACCGATTTGCATAAAATTTTCACTGAAGGTGCAACATAGCCTCTTATTGTCATCAGTCACTTCCGCTTCCGGAAAATAGCTAAGGTCAAGGTCACATGTCAATTATCGGTTTTTTCTTCGGCCTTAAATATCTCAAAAACGAAAAATATTTTATCGAGACACTATGCGTATAATTTGTAGTGCTTTGAAATGCCTTTCAGACGATATATAGTTTTTGAAGATCGGGGTTGAATCAGTTGAATTATTGCAGAAAAACAAAAATGCTGCAACCCTAAGCGCACTTAACTACTTATATCTCGATAATTATTGATTTTTGTTAATAAGAGTATGAATATAATTTGTAGATCAATTCCCGGCCGTTCTTTTGGTGTTTAAATTTTAAAGATTGACCTAATATTCAATAAGTTATAAGGAAAAACAAAACGATATGAACATATTTATCCCCGATTTTTGCCGTATGCTCAAGGTTTAAACGCCCGTAGCTACAAAGTGTTTACAGATACATACATTTATGAAGCGAGGGAATTGTGGGAAATGAAAAGACCTTTCTAACGGTACCTAGCTTTTTAAAATTGGACTTAATATAAGGAAGTTACATGAAAACTAAAAATGCAGTAAAACCGTTCTTTCATGCACTCCCGCAGTAAGTCCCGATCACTTGATTCCTTTTTTTCGAAGAAACTAATGATTTTTTAAAAATAACATACAATTTTTTTTTGTTTTGTTTTTTGCATGATGTAATGTGGTTCTAATGATATGCAGATTTTAATGATCGGACCATAAATTATAAAGTTATTTGTCGAAAGGCAATAATAGACATGAACATCTTTTTGCCGATTTTTGCCGTTTTCTTTAAAAATAACTTTCTATATCTCAGAGCCCGTAATAGAAAAGTTGAAACATGAAACACGTGAAATGTTGGAAATTTAAAGGCCTTTCTAATGGTACCTTGCGTTTGAAAATTGGACATCGGATATCCTATAAGGAAGTTAGATGAGAAATAAGAATTCATTTAAACCGTTCTTTCATGCATTTCTGCAGTTAGTCCCTATCATTTGATTGTTTTTTTCTAAGAAACTATTAATTTTTGAAAATAACATAAAGAACAGTATTATTAGCGTGATGCAATGCGGTTCTAATGGTATGCAGATTTTAATGATCGGACCATTAATTATAAAGTTATTTGTCGAAGGGCAATAATAGACATGAACATCGTTTTGCCGATTTTTTTGCCGTTTCTTTGAAAAATAACTTTCTATATCTTAGAGCACGTAACAGAAAAGTTGAAATATGAAACACGTGAAATGTTGAAAATATAAAGGCCTTTCTTTTTAGCTCACCTGAGCACTTGTGCTCCGGTGAGCTTTTCTGGTCGCCTTTTGTCCGTCGTGCGTCGTGCGTCGTCAGTCGTCAACAATTGCTTGTGAACACTCTAGAGGCCACAGTTTTGGCCCAATCTTCATGAAACTTGGTCAGGATGTTTGTCTAATATATCTCGATAGTTCGAAATTGGGTCATGTGGGGTCAAAAACTAGGTCCCAGGTCAAATCTTCCTTGTGAACAGTCTACAGGCCACAGTTTCAGCCCAATCTTCATGAAACTTAGTCAGAATGATTGTCTATATAATATCTCAGATAAGTTCGAAATTGGGTCATGTGGGGTCAAAAACTAGGTCGCCAGGTCAAATCTTAGAAAAACCTTGTGAACACTCTAGAGGCCACAGTTTTCCCAATCTTATAAATTGGTCAGGATGTTGTCTATGATATCTCGGATGAGTTCGAAATTGGGTTCATGGGTCAAAAATAGGTCACAGAAAAATTTAGAAAAACATTGGAACACTCTACAGGCCACAGTTTTGGCCCAATCTTTAAAAATTTGATCAGGATGTTTGTCTACATGATATCTCAGAAGAGTTCGAAATTGGGTTACATGGGTCAAAAACTAGGTCACCAGGGAAAATCTTAGAAAAATCTTGTGAATACTCTAGAGGCCTACATTTTTGTCCCAGTCTAAATTAAAATTGATATTAGGTCAGGAGTTATGCCCCTTTTAATATTGAAAAAAGCTAGATTTCACATTGTCATTGTCACTTTAAAATTAAAATTATAACTGAAAACAAAGAAACATATTCCCTTTCGAATGCAATGACTTTAAAATTTAAATTGTTATATGACATCACAGATTTCCTCTGCTATTTATTTATGTTTGCACTCTACAGCTATAAATTCAGGACGGATTTTCTTCAATTTTTGAAGATGGTGTATTTCAGAAAACTCAATAAGTATGATCAGGTTTGACATGGTTTGCAGTGCAGAAAGCCCTTTCTTTTGTCCAGAACAAAAGAAGTCTAGTTATTATTATTATTATTATTTCACCTTTTGAGGTTCAAATTAAAACAGGTTGCCAATAAGCCAGCAGCATGAAATTTTAACAGTGATCAGAGCGACTTTGGCCCTTTTGAATGCACTAATTTTCATCTTCATATGACGTCATGTGACGTCACAGCTAAAAATAGTGAAAAATGGTGTTTGCGCTCTACAGCCGTCATTTATGATCGGATTTTCTTCAAATTTTCACAGATGGTACATCTTGAAACTAAGGTGTGCATATCCTGTCAGCTAACCGAAATTCCGAAAGACCGAACTTCTGTTGCTGACATATGATGTCATGTGACGTCATAAGCATACTTCTTAATTTTCATTTTAGGGCAATGATTTCGACATGATGCCAGTTGTTCAGAGTTAGGAGAGTAAAGTATGCGATTTTGAACAAAAGCATCTTCAGCACCCTATGACGTCAGGTGACGTCAGAGCTAAAATAGTGAAAAATGGTGTTCACGCTCTAAAACGGCCATTTATGGTCGGATTTTCTTCAAATTTTCACAGATGGTACATCTTGAAACTAAGGTGTGCATATCCTGTCAGCTAACCGAAATTCTGAAAGACCGAAGTTCTGTGGCTTAAATAAGATTCGAACATAGGACCGAAAATTTCATTTTAGGATAAAGACCTTCAGGATGAGATAGAAGGTTGAAACTTACACAGTTTGCAATTCTGCAGAATTTCTTAAAATATTTTGAGTCGTGACGTCGTTTGACGTCATGTGACGTCATAAGCATACTTATAATAAGGATTTTCTTCAATATTTGAAGATGGTGTATGTCAGAAAAGTAAATAAGTATGATCAGGTTTGACATAGTTAGCAGAAAGCCCTTTCTTTTGTTCAGAACGAAAGGAGTCTAGTTATTATTATTATTATTATTATTCTTTTCTTCTTCCTAACTAAACGCTTATTTTTATATGTTGCAATAGTCCTAGGACGATGAAATTTTTATGGCTTATTAGTCACGTGAGGAAATTTTGATTTCAATGACTTTCAGCACCCTATGACGTCACATGACGTCACAGCTAAAAATAGTGAAAAATGGTGTTTGCGCTCTATAGCCGTCATTTATGGTCGGATTTTCTTCAAATTTTCACAGATGGTACATCTTGAATCAAAGGTGTGCATATCCTGTCAGCTAAGCAAAATTCCGAAAGACCGAAGTTCTGTGGCTGAAATAAGATTCGAACATAGGACCGAAAATTTCATTTTAGGATAAAAGAGCTTCAGGATGAGATAAAAAGTTGAAACTTACACAGTTTGCAGTTCTGCAGAATTTCTACAAATATTTTGATTCCTGACGTCATATGACGTCATGTGACGTCATTAGCATACTTCTTAATTTTCATTTTAGGGCAATGATTTCGACATGATGCCAGTTGTTCAGAATAATGAAAATTTCAGAGTTATGAAAGTAAAGTATGCGCTTTTGAACAAAAGCATCTTCAGCACCCTATGACGTCACATGACGTCACAGCTAAAAATAGTGAAAAATGGTGTTCGCGCTCTACAGCCGTCATTTATGATCGGATTTACTTCAAATTTTTACAGATGGTACATCTTGCAACTATGGTGTGCATATCCTGTCAGCTAACCGAAATTCCGAAAGACCGAAGTTCTGTGGCTGAAATAAGATTCGAACATAGGACCGAAAATTTCATTTTAGGATTAAAGAGCTTCAGGATGAGATAGAAAGTTGAAACTTACACAGTTCGCAGTGCGGCAGAATTTCTACATATATTTTGAGTCGTGACATGATATGACGTCATATGACGTCAAAATCATACTTCTTAATTTTCATATTAGGGCAATGATTTCGACATGATGCCAGTTGTTCAGAATAATGAAAATTTCAGAGTTTTGACAGTAAAGTATGCGCTTTTGAACAAAAGCATCTTCAGCACCCTATGACGTCACATGACGGCACAGCTAAAAATAGTGAAAAATGGTGTTCGCTCTCTACAGCCGTCATTTATGGTCGGATTTTCTTCAAATTTTTACAGATGGTACATCTTGCAACTATGGTGTGCATATCCTGTCAGCTAAGAGAAATTCCGAAAGACCGAAGTTCTGTGGCTGAAATAAGATTCGAACATAGGACCGAAAATTTCATTTTAGGATTAAAGAGCTTCAGGATGAGATAGAAAGTTGAATCTTACAGAGTTTCCAGTTCTGCAGAATTTCTATATATATTTTGAGTCGTGACGTCATATGAAGTCATGTGACGTCATAAGCATACTTCATAATTTTCATTTTAGAGGAATAATTTCGACATGATGCCAGTTGTTCGGAATATTGAAAATTTCAGAGTTATGACAGTAAAGTATGCGCTTTTGAACAAAAGAATGTGCAGCACCCTATGACGCCATGTGACGTCAGAGCTAAAAATAGTGAAACATGGTGTTCGCGCTCTACAGCCGCCATTTATAGTCGGATTTTCTTCAAATTTTTACAGATGGTACATCTTGAAACTAAGGTGTGCATATCCTGTCAGCTAATCGTAATTCCGAAAGACCGAAGTTCTGTGGCTGAAACAAAATTCGAACATAGTACCGAAAATTTCATTTTAGGATTAAAGAGCTTCATGATGAGATAGAAAGTTGAAACTTACACAGTTTGCAGTTCTGCAGAATTTCTACATATCTTTTTAGTCGTGACGTCATATAACGTCATGTGACGTCATAAGCATACATATTAATTTTCATTTTAGGGCAATGATTTCGACATGATGCCAGTTATTACAGTAAAGTATGCGCTTTTGAACAAAAGAATGTGCAGCACCCTATGACGTCATGTGACATTTCAGCTTTTGATGATCGGGGTTGAATCATTTGAGTTATGGCTGAAAAACAACAATTCTCTTATCCCCAGTGCGCTTAACAGTTTATATCTCCAATATGTTTGATTTTCGAAAATATAAATAATATTATATTATATTATTTGTAGGGCGATGTTTGGTCGTTCTTTTGATGCTTCAAGTTTTACGATTGACCTAAGAATCATGGAGTAATGCAAATAACAATATTCGTGTATGTTACTTTATGATAGACCCAAACCTATTGCAATCGGATTGAATGGATATTCAAGACATTTCTTTTGGTAACTAGATTACTGAAATTGGTCAACTTGTAAGAAAATTATGTCCAAATAAGAATTGATGTTAAGTTAATTTTGACATGCGATATAAAGCTCTTACGTTTGACAAAGCTAGCAGAAAGCCCTATAATTCGTATCAACGAATGAAATCTATTGTTTATTTCTGTTTTGTAAATTATGTCTCCGTCAATAAATAAAATATGAATTGAATTGAAATTAACAAAATGTTGTTATTATTAATAAAGAATCAACATACGGTAAATTAATCAATTTATATATTTTTGTGTCAAATCGTTCTTGTTTATTTCATCAGCTGACTGATCGAAAAGAATGCTGAGAGAGAGAGAAAGAGAGGTGGAGGTGTTCGGTACACTATCCCTGACATACTGATATTCTTCTATAACTACACCACTTGAAGTGCGCATGTGTGATTTTTTCACTGCAAGCAGAAGGCGTGGATTAATCGGATTTTGTTTATTATTGCAAAAGTTTGATTTCTTTTAAAATTTAGTGTTTATTGAATGTTTTTTGACACAAAACAATTGTTAGCTCCAATTTATTCAGTCTACGGCAACGTGAAATGCGTATCATGTGTTATTAACGAAAGGAATATCAAGTCACTGATTCTGATCTCCACTCAGTTTTAGGTGGTTTTGAAATGAGGCACAGAGGCGTGACAACCTGTACCTAAAAAAAGCATGTCGCACCGAGCGGCTCATTGTTTGGACATTTCCTGGGTTGGACCAATACTTTGCGTTTGTGAAGGTCATGACAACTTTTGTCCCAACGGTGTTCGAAAGAAACCAAAACATTCATGATCACATTCGAGCACATTACCATTGCACCCACTGCATCCACTTTTAATGGAACAAAAAGAAATGTGCAAATAAAATAAACTATTTTACCCAAAGTTTTGAATTATCATTAATATAGAAGCAGCATCAAGATAACAACCACAGGACACAATGCATTATTTTACAGATAAACTTTTATCAGGGGATTGGATTAAAATTTGGTTATAAGGTTTGGTCATTATTATTATGGGTGTAATATTCAAATCCATTAAAACGTCACTCTAAGATATATATATATACTAAACTGAACAGGAAATTTACATGATCATGAAATACGTGCGGGTTATCTTGATATACATTACGATACCAGTGTATTCATCCTCTATAGGGCAACGAAGCAGTGAAACACATTGAATAAAAGACCAAAGCAAGTATTATTATTCAAGTTATACGAGATTTTTGTTATGCATGTATTTGTAATCCTGCGCCAGTCGTCAGGTCAGGGTTATGTTTGAAAAATGGCAAACTTCTTATGAATGAAGTTCTCGTCTGTGTGCATATCATTGAATGGCATTCTATTCAGTCCCCTTTTAAATCGTTATTACTAGGTGTACAATGGTATGCATTTTATCTGTCTAAATCAGTACACTGAAGACGTATAGGGTTTGTTATGTTTATTCTTCCTACTAGGGCTTTCTGCCTCAAGCAGAAAGTCCTGTTGGGTTTGATATGTTTTTAGCTCACATGAGCACAACGTGCTCAAGGTGAGCTTTTCTGATCGCCTTTTGTCCGGCGTCCGTCGTCCGTCGTCCGTGCGTCCGTGCGTGCGTCCGTGCGTGCGTGCGTCCGGCGTCAACAATTGCTTCAAACAACATCTCCTCCTAAACGGCTTGGCCATTTTGAAAAATATTTTGCAGGAATGTTCCTTGGATGAAGCTCTACTAAAGTTGTATAAATGGTTCTGGTCCATTGCATAATTAGGTCACAGGAGCTAAAAATAGATTTTAAAAATGAAAATTTAAAAAATCTTCTTCTCTGAAACCACAAGGCCTAGCCTTTTGATTTTTGGTATGTAGCATGATCTTATGACTGTCTACCAGGATTGTACAAATTATGACCCTGGGGTCAAAATTGGCCCCGCCCCAGGGGTCACTTGATTTCACATAGGCTAATATAGGAAAAACTTGAAAAAATCTTCTTCTCCGAAACCACAAGGCCTAGCCTTTTGATTTTTGGTATGTAGCATCATCTTATGGGCCACTACCAGGATTGTACAAATCATAGCCCTATGGTGATAAATGACCCCGCACCAGGGGTCACTTGTTTTACATAGAGTTATATAGAAAAATCTTAAAAAATCTTCTTCTATGAATCCATAAGGCCTAGAGCTTAGATATTTGGTATGTAGCATCATCTTATGGGCCACTACCAAGATTGTACAAATCATAGCCCTATGGTGATAAATGACCCCGCACCAGGGGTCACTTGTTTTACATAGAGTTATATAGGAAAATCTTAAAAAATCTTCTTCTATGAATCCATAAGGCCTAGAGCTTAGATATTTGGTATGTAGCATCATCTTATGGGCCACTACCAAGATTGTACAAATCATAGCCTTATGGTGATAAATGACCCCGCACCAGGGGTCACTTGTTTTACATAGAGTTATATAGGAAAATCTTAAAAAATCTTCTTCCATGAATGCATAAGGCCTAGAGCTTAGATATTTGGTATGAAGCATCATCTTATGGGCCACTACCAAGATTGTACAAATCATAGCCCTATGGTGATAAATGACCCCCACCAGGGGTCACTTGTTTTACACAGAGTTATATAGGAAAATCTTAAAAAATCTTCTTCTATGAATCCATAAGGCCTAGAGCTAAGATTTTTGGTATGTAGTAGCATCTAATGGTTCATTACAAAGATTTTCAAAGTCTTGGCCCTACGGTGATAAATGACCCTGCGCCCAAGTCTTCTCTGAAACCATATGGCCCATTGCTTAGATATTTCGTGTGTAGTATTGTCAGGGGTAAAATGTTTTAGATTAAGTTATATCAGAATCCTTGTCTGTTTAAAAACCTTGACATCAGTTGAAGCAATGGTACTCAGGTGAGCGATTCAGGGCCATCATGGCCCTCTTGTTTATTATTATTATTATTAGGACTTTCTGCCTACAGGCAGAAAGTCATATTGGGTTTGTACTGTTTTTTTATTAGGACTTTCTGCCCTTTCGGCAGAAAGTCCTCTTGGGTTTTTATTCTTCTTATTCTTTTTTTCTTCCAAACTGAGCGTTAATTTAAGCATGTTGCAATGGTCCCAGGGCCATGAAATTTTTATGGCATATACTTGATGCGATGAAATTTTGATTTTTATCATGTTCATATGCCTATGACGTCATATGACGTCATACTCGAATTTGTCGACAAAAGTTTGTACGCGGTCTACAGCCATTGTTTGTGAACCGATTTTCATCAAATTTTCACAGAATGTGTATATTAAGTTCTAGTTGTGCATCCCGGTGTCCGTTTTTCAAAATTCGAAAAGTCCATGGTTCTATAGCGAATTCAAGATTCGAACCAAGGTCGTAAATTTTTTAAATGCTTATAAAATCTGTTCTATTTAAGATAGAAAGTTGATATTTAGTCAGTATATAGGTCTCTAGAAGTTTTAAAAAATTTGTGAAAATAAATGTCATATGACGTCACGTGACGTCATTATATGATAATGTATTTCTAATATTAACAATTTATATGTTGAAATTGTGAAGGGCAATGAAAATTTAATGACAAATGATGAAGACGCTGAAATTTCAATTTCAATGATTTTCAGAAGCCTATGACGTCAAATGACGTCACATTTGAAATTGACTACGAAAGTTTGTACACGGACAAGAGCCATTATTAATTGGCCGATTTTCATCAAATTTTCACAGAATGTGTATATTACGTTCTTATTGTGTATACCGGTGTCCGTTTTTCAGAATTCGAAAAGTCCAAGCATCTATGGCGGATCCAAGATTCGAACCAAGGATGTCAATTTTTTAATGCTTATAAAATCTGTCCTATTTGAGATAGAAAGTTTAAATTTTGTCAGTTAGTAGGTCTCTCGGTGTCTTAACAATTATGTGAAAATAAACGTCATATGACGTCACGTGACGTAATTTTTTCATTATCATTATTCTTTTCTTCTTCCTAACTAAACGCTTATTTCGATATGTTGCAATAGTCCTAGGACGATGAAATTTTTATGGCTTATTAGTCACATGAGGAAATTTTGATTTCAATGATTGTCAGCACCTATGACGTCACATGACGTCACAGCTAAAAATAGTGAAAAATGGTGTTCACGCTCTACAGCCGTCATTTATGGTCGGATTTACATCTTGAAACTAAAGTGTGCATATCCTGTCAGCTAACCGAAATTCCGAAAGACCGAAGTTCTGTTGCTGAAATAAGATTCGAACGTAGGACCGAAAATTTCATTTTAGGATGAAAGAGCTTCAGGATGAGATAGAAAGTTGAAACTTACACAGTTTGCAGTTCTGCAGAATTTCTACATATATTTTGAGTCGTGACGTCATATGACGTCATGTGACGTCATAAGCATACTTCTTAATTTTTATTTTAGGGCAATGATTTCGACATGATGCCAGTTGTTCAGAATAATGAAAATTTCAGAGTTATGACAGTAAAGTAAGCGCTTTTGAACAAAAGCATCTTCAGCATCCTATGACGTCATATGACGTCAGAGCTAAAAATAGTGAAAAATGGTGTTCACGCTCTACAGCCGCCATTTATGGTCGGAATTTCTTCAAAATTTCACAGATGGTACATCTTGAAACTAAGGTGTGCATATCCTGTCAGCTAACCGAAATTCCGAAAGACCGAAGTTCTGTGGCTGAAATAAGATTCGAACATAGGACCAAAAATTCATTTTAGGATTAAGGAGCTTCAGGATGAGATAGAAAGTTGAAACTTACACAGTTTCCAGTTCTGCAGAATTTCTACATATATTTTGAGTCGTGACGTCAATTGTTGTCATGTGACGTCATAAGCATACTTCTTAATTTTCATTTTAGGGCAATGATTTCAACATGATGCCAGTTGTTCAGAATAATGAAAATTTTAGAGTTATGACAGTAAAGTATGCGCTTTTGAACAAAAGCATCTTCAGCACCCTATGACGTCATGTGACGTCAGAGCTAAACATATTGAAAAATGGTGTTCGCGTTCTACAGCCGTCATTTATGGTCGGATTTTCTTCTAATTTTCACAGATGGTACACCTTGAAACTAAGGTGTACATATCCTGCCAGCTTACCGAAATTCCGAAAAAACCGAAGTTCTGTGGCTGAAATAATATTCGAACATAGGACCAAAAATTTCATTTTAGAATTGAAGAGCTTCAGCTTGAGATAGAAAGTTGAAACTTACACAGTTTGCAATTCTGCAGCATTTCTACAAATATTTTGAATCGTGACGTCAGAGGACGTCATAAGCATACCACTTAATTTTAATTTGGGGCAATGATTGCGATATGATGCCAGTTGTTCAGAATAATGAAAATTTCAGAGTTATTGCAGTAAAGTATGCGCTTTTGAGAAACAGCATTTTCAGCACCCTATGACATCACGTGACGTCAGAGCTAAAAATAGTGAAAAATGGTGTTCGCGCTCCACAGCCGCCATTTATGATCAGATTTTCTTCAAATTTTTACAGATGGTACATCTTGAAACTAGGTGTGAATATTTTGTCAGCTAACCTTAATTCCGAAAAACTGAAGTATTGTGGCTGAAGTAAGAATCGAACATAGGACCAAAAATTTCATTTTAGGGTTAAAGAACTTCGGGATGAGATAGATAGTTGAAACTTACACAGTTTATAGTTCTGCATAATTTCTTAATATATTTTGAGTCGTGAAGTCATATGACGTCATAAGCATACTACTACTACTGCTACTTATTTTTTTTTTCGTAACTAAACGCTTATTTTTCGCGGAATATAATGTCAATTGTTCAGCATGAACATGAAATACTACCAGAGGTGAGTCATTACATGAAACTTCTATCTCCTGCTTTTTGCATTAACACATGTTGCAGAAAGTCCTATCATTCGTTTAGACGAATGACATCTAGTTCTTCTTCTTCTTCTTATTATTATTCTTTTTTTCTTCCTAACTAAACGCTTATTTTTCTATGTTGCAATACTCCTAGGACGATGAAATTTTTATGACTTATTAGTCACGTGAGGAAATTTTGATTTCTATGATTTTCATATGCCTATGACGTCATATGACGTCACATTTGAAATATGCCACAAAAGATTGTACGCGGTCTACAGCCATTGTTTGTGAACCGATTTGCATCAAATTTTTACAGATTGTGTATATTAAGTTCTAGTTGTGCATCCCGGTGTCCGTTTTTCAAAATTCGAAAAGTCCATGGTTCTATAGCGAATTCAAGATTCGAACCAAGGTCGTAAATTTTTAAAATGCTTATAAAATCTGTCCTATTTAAGATAGAAAGTTGATATTTAGTCAGTATATTAAAATTTTTAAACATTTTGTGAAAATATATGTCATATGACGTCACGTGACGTCATTATATGATAATGTATTTCTAATATTAACAAGAATATTTCTATATGTTGAAATTGTCGAAAGGCAATGAAAATTTAAAGACACATGCTTCAAACGGCTGAAATTTTGATTTCTATGATATTCATATGCCTATGACGTCATATGACGTCACACTGGAAATATGCAACAAAAGTTTGTACGCTGTCTACAGCCACTGTTTATGAACCGATTTTCATCAAATTTTCACAGAATGTGTATATTAAGTTCTAGTTGTGGATCCCGGTGTCCGTTTTTCAAAATTCGAAAAGTCCAAGGTGCTATAGCGATTCCAAGATTCGAACCAAGGTCGTAAATTTTCAAATTCTTATAAAATCGGTCCTATTTGAGATAAAAAGATGATATTGGGTCAGTATATAAGTCTCTGGGAGTTTTAAACATTTTGTGAAAATAAATGTCATATGACGTCACGTGACGTCATTATATGATAATGAATTTCTAATACTAACAAGATTATTTCTATATCTTGACATTTTCGAAGGGCAATGAAAAATTAATGCCGCATGCTTCAGATGCTGAAATTTCGATTTCAATGATTTTCAGAAGCCTATGACGTCATATGACGTCACATTTGAAATTTACTACAAAAGTTTTTACACGGTCCAGAGCCATTATTAATGGGCCGATTTTCATCAAATTTTCACAGAATGTGTATATTACGTTCTTATTGTGTATACCGGTGTCCGGTTTTCAAAATTCGAAAAGTCCAAGCATCTGTGGCGGATCCAAGATTCGAACCAAGGACGTCAATTTTTAAATGCTTATAAAAACTGTCCTATTTGAGATAGAAAGTTGAAATTTTGTCAGTTAGTAGGTCTCTGGGTGTCTTAACAATTATGTGAAAATAAATATCATATGACGTCACGTGACGTCATTTTTTATTATTATTATTCTTTCCTTCTTCCTAACTAAACGCTTATTTTAATTTGTTGCAATAGTCCTAGGATGATGAAATTTTTATGAGTTATTAGTCACGTGAGGAAATTTTGATTTCAGTGATTGTCAGCACCCTATGACGTCACATGACGTCACAGCTAATAATAGTGAAAAATGGTGTTAGCGCTCTACAGCCGTCATTTATGGTCGGATTTTCTTCAAATTTTCACAGATGGTACATCTTGAAACTAAGGTGTGCATATCCTGTCAGCTAACCGAAATTCCGAAAGACCGAAGTTCTGTGGCTGAAATAAGATTCGAACAAAGGACCGAAAATTTCATTTTAGGATTAAAGAACTTCAGGATGAGATAGAAAGTTGAAAGTTACACAGTTTGCAGTTCTGCAGAATTTCTACATATATTTTGATTCCTGACGTCATATGACGTCATGTGATGTCATAAGCATACTTCTTAATTTTATTTTAGGGCAATGATTTCGACATGATGCCAGTTGTTCAGAATAATGAAAATTTCAGAGTTATGACAGTAAAGTATGCGCTTTTGAACAGAAGCATCTTCAGCACCCTATGTCGTCATATGACGTCAGAGCTAAAAATAGTGAAAAATGGTGTTCACGCTCTACAGACGCCATTTATGGTCGGATTTTCTTCAAATTTTCACAGATGGTACAACTTGAAACTAAGGTGTGCATATCTTGTCAGCTAACAGATTTTCCGAAAGACCGAAGTTCTGTGGCTGAAATAAGATTCGAACATAGGACCGAAAATTTCATTTTAGCATTAAAGAGCTTCAGGATGAATAGAAAGTTGAAACTTACACAGTTTGCAGTTCTGCAGGATTTCTCAATATATTTTGAGTCGTGACGTCAAATGTCGTCATGTGACGTCATAAGCATACTTCTTAATTTTCATTTTAGGGCAATGATTTCGACATGATGCCAGTTGTTCAGAATAATGAAAATTTTAGAGTTATGACAGTAAAGTATGCGCTTTTGAACAAAAGCATCTTCAGCACCCTATGACGTCATGTGACGTCAGAGCTAAAAATATTGAAAAATGGTTTTCGCGCTTACAGCGGCCATTTATGGTCGGATTTTCTTCTAATTTTCACAGATGGTATACCTTGAAACTAAGGTGTACATATCCTTCCAGCTTACCGAAATTCTGAAAAACCGAAGTTCTGTGGCTGAAGTAATATTCGAACATAGGACCGAAAATTTCATTTTAGGATTAAAGAACTTCAGGATGAGATAGAAAGTTGAAACTTACACAGTTTGCAGTTCTGCAGAATTTCTACATATATTTTGATTCCTGACGTCATATGACGTCATGTGACGTCATAAGAATACTTCTTAATTTTTATCTTAGGGCAATGATTTCGACATGATGCCAGTTGTTCAGAATAATGAAAATTTCAGAGTTATGAAAGTGAAGTATGCGTTTTAGAAAAAAAGCAAATTCAGCACCCTATGACGTCACATGACGTCACAGCTAAAAATAGTGAAAAATGGTGTTCGCGCTCTACAGCCGTCATTTATGGTCGGATTTTCTTCAAATTTTCACAGGTGGTACATCTTGAAAATAAGGTGTGCATATCCTGTCAACTAAGCGAAATTCCGAAAGACCGAAGTTCTGTGGCTGAAATAAGATTCGAACATAGAACCGAAAACTTCATTTTAGGATTAAAGAGCTTCTGGATGAGATAGAAAGTTGAAACTTACACAGTTTGCAGTTCTGCAGAATTTCTACATATATTTTTGAGTCCTGACGTCATATGACGTCATGTGACGTCATAAGCATACTTCTTAATTTTCATTTTAGGGCAATGATTTCAACATGATGCCAGTTGTACAGAATAATGAAAATTTCAGAGTTATGAAAGTAAAGTATGCGCTTGAAAACAAAAGCATCATCAGCATCCCATTACGTCATGTTACGTCACAGCTAAAAATAGTGAAAAATGGTGTTCGCGCTCTACAGCCGCCATTTATGGTTGAATTTTCTTCAAATTTTCACAGATGGTACATCTTTAAACTAAGATGTGCATATCCTTTCAGCTAACCGAAATTCCGAAAGACCGAAGTTCTGTGGCTGAAATAAGACTCGAACATAGGACCGAAAATTAAATTTTAGGATTAAAGAGCTGCAGGAGGAGATAGAAAGTTGAAACTTACACAGTTTGCAGTTCTGCAAAATTTCTACAAATACCTTGAGTTGTGACGTCATATGAGGTCATGTGACGTCATAAGCATACTTCTTAATTTTCATTTTAGGGCAATGATTTCGACATGATGCCAGTTGTTCAGAATAATGAAAATTTCAGAGATATGAAAGTAAAGTATTCCCTTTTGAACAAAAGAATTTTCAGTACCCTATGACGTCATGTGACGTCAGAGCTAAAAATAGTGTAATACTTAGTTCTTATCATTTGCCCTTATTTCGGAATATAATGTCAATTGTTCAACATGAACATGAAATACTACCAGAGGTGAGTCATTACATGAAACTTCTATCTCCTGCATTTTGCATTAACACGGCTTGCAGAAAGTCCTATCATTCGTTTTCACGAATGACATCTAGTTAGGGCTTTTTGCTTTTCGCAGAAAGACCTATTGGGTTTGTTCTGTCTTTTATTATTATTATTCTTTTTTTCCAACCTTTTCATGTTGTTATTTCATTAAGTTGCTGAAGGTCTAGGACAAAGAAATTCTATCAACAGACACCTGAAGCAATGGCATTTTGGAATATATTATTTTTATCTTCACATGACGTCACATGACGTCAGAACTAAAAATAGCTACCAAAGTTTGTACGCGCTGTACAGCCGTCATTTATGGACGGATTGTCATGGAATTTTCACAGAAGTTATATATTAAGACCTCATTGTGCAGGATTATATAGGTTTGCCAAGATTCGAAAGAACTTGGTTTTTCGAATATGGTTAGCTGCCCGATTGAACCCTTAGTTTAAGATGAAAAACTAAAAAAATTTGAAAAAAACCCCGCCATAAATGGCGGCTGTAGAGCGTTAACACCATTTTTCACTATTTTAGCTCAGACGTCACATGACTCTAGGGTGCTGAAGTGTTTTGTTCAAAAGGCATACTTTGTTGTATAACTCTGAAATTTTCTTATTGAAAAACTGGATATGTCGAAATTCATTGCTCTAAAATGAAAATTAAGAAGTATGCTTTGACGTCCATGAGACTTTGATCACGACTCTAAATATGTTAAGAAATTTGAAGAATGAAACTTTGTAAGTTTCAATTTTTTTATTGGAAGTTTTAATCCTAAAATGAAATTTTCGGTCCTATGTTCGAATCTAATTTTAGCCAAGAACTTGGTATTTGGAATTTCGGTGTGACATGATATCCACCTTTTGTTTCAAGATGTCAATTGTGAAATTTGAAGAAAAAGACCATAAATGGCGGCTTGTAGAGCGTGAACCCATTTTTAATTTTTTTTTGCTCTGAGTCCATGACGTCAAAGGGTGGAAAATTTCTTTTGTTCAAAAGCGTAATTTCTTTCATAACTCTGAAATTTTCATTATTTGAACAACTGGATCATGTCGAAATCTTGCCCTAATATGAAAAATAAGAAGTTGTTTGGTATTGACGTCTATGACGTTTGATGAAAATTATGTAGAAATTCTGTCGCATACAAAGGTAAGTTTCAACTTTTGTCTTTTGAAGCGCTTTAATCCTAAAATAATTTGGTCCTATGTTCGAATCTTATTTCAGCCAAGAATTCGGTCTTTCGGAATTTCGGTTAGTGCAGGAATGCACACCTTAGTTTCTAAGTACCATCTGTGAAAATTTGAAGAAAATCCGACATAAATGCGGCTGTAGAGCGAAACACCATTTTTCCACTTATTTTTTGCTGTGACGTCGGTGACGTCATAGGGTGTGAAGTGCTTTGTTCAAAAGGCATACTTTTGTTTCTAACCTGAAATTTCATTATTCTGAACAAACTGGCATCATGTCGAAATCATTGCCCTAAAATGAAAATTAAGAGTTGCTTATGACGTCCTGAAGTCATTTGACGTTCGATCCAAAGATTTGTAGAAATTTTGCAGAACTGCAAACTGTGTAAGTTTCAATTTCTTCTCATCCTGAAGCTCTTTAATCCTAAATGAAATTTTCGGTCCTATGTTCGAATCTTATTTCAGCCACAGAACTTGGTCTTTCGGAATTTCGGTTAGCTGACAGGTATGCACACCTTTGTTTCAAATGTACCATTGTGAAAATTTGAAGAAAATCCGCCTAAATGCGGCTGTGAGCGCGAACACATTTTTCACTTTTTTAGTGGACGTATGTGACGTCATGGGTGTCAAGAGCTTTGTTCAAAGGTTTACTTTACTTTATAACTTGAAATTTTCTTATTTGAACAACTGGCATCATGTCAAAAATTTGCCCTAAAATGAAAATTAAGAAGTTGTTATGAGTCCATGAGTCATATGACGTTCTGACTGAAAAATTTTGTAGAAATTGCAGAACTCAACTGTGTAAGTTTCAATTTTATTCATCCTGAATCTTTAATCCTAAAATGAAATTTTCGGCCTATTGAATCTTATTTCAGCCACAGAACTTCGGTCTTTGGAATTTCGGTTGTGAAGGATTGCACACCTTTGATTCGATGTACCTCGGTGAAAATTTGAGGAAAATCCGACCTTAAATGACGGCTGTAGGCGCGAACACATTTTCCTATTTTTACTGTGACGTCTGTGACGTCATAGTGTGCTGAAAACTTGAAATCAAATTTCCTCACGTGACTAATAAGCCATAAAAATTTCTCGTCCTAGGTCCATTGAACATATTAAAATAAGCGTTTGTTGGAAGAAGAAAGAATAATATAAAAAATAAAATAGATGTCATTCGTGAAAGATGATAGGACTTTCTGCAAGCTGTGTTAATGCAAAAAGCAGGAGATGAATTTTCATGTAATGACTCACCTCTGGTAGATTTCTTGTTCATGTGAAATTGACATTATATTCCGAAATTGTGCAAATGTAGAATAAGTATTAGTTGTGCGTCACATGGTATATGATTTAACTCAAACTATGTAGAAATTTGAGAACTGCAAATGTTTAAGTTTCAACTTTTATCTTCTGAAGCTCTCTAATCCTAAAATGAAATTTTCGGTCCTATGTTCGAATTTATTTCAGCACACGAACTTCGGTCTTTCGGAATTCCGATTAGCTGAAGGATATGCACACCTAACTTTCAAGATGTACATCTGTGAAAATTTGAGAAAATCCGACCATAATAGCGGCTGTAGGCGTGAACACCATTTTTCACTATTATTTAGTCTGGACGTCACATGACGTCATAGTGTGCTAAAGATGCTTTTGTTCAAAAGGGATATTTTACTGTCATAGCTCTGAAATTTTCGTTATTCGAACAACTGGCATCATGTCAAAATCATTGCCCAAAATGAAAATTAAGAAAAGTATGCTTATGACGTCACAATACGTCATATGACGTCAAGATCAAGATATATGTAGAAATTCTGCAGAACTGTAAACTGTGTAAGTTTCAACATTTCTATCTCATCCTGAAGCTTCTTTAATCCTAAATGAAATTATCGGTCCTTTGTTCGAACTTATTTCAGCCACAGAATTCGGTCTTTGGGAATTTCGGTTAGTTGACAGGATATGCACACCTGAGTTTCAAAATGTACCATCTGTGAAATTTGAGAAAATCCGACCCTAAATGACGGTGTAGAGCGTAAACACCATTTTTCATATTTTTGCTGTGGACGTCATGTGACGTCATAGGGTGTGAAGATGCTTTTGTTCAAAAGCGCATACTTGCTTTCATAACTCTGAAATTTTCATTATCTGAACAAGTGGCATCATGTCGAATCATTGCCCAAATATGAAATTAAAGAAGTATGCTTATGAGTCACATGACTTCATATGACGTCACGACTCAAAATTTTTGTAGAAATTTGCAGAACTGCAAACGTGTAAGTTTCAACTTTCCATCTCATCCTGAAGCTCTTTTATCCTAAATGAAATTTTCGGTCCTATGTTCGAATTTATTTCAGCACAGAACTTCGGTCTTTCGGAATTTCGGTTAGTGACAAGGATTTGCACACTTGATTTCAAGATGTACCATCTGTGAAAATTTGAAGAAAATCGCCATTAATGACGGCTGTAGAGCGCGAAACCTTTTTTCAACTATTTTTAGCTGTGACGTCACATGACGTCATAGGGTGTGAAGATGCTTTTGTTCAAAGCGCTACTTTACTTTCATAACTCTGAAATTTTCATTATTTGAAACAACTGGCATCATGTCGAATCATTGCCCTAAAATGAAAATTAAGAAGTATGCTTATGACGTCACAGGACGTCATATGACGTCACGCCTCAAAAATTTTGTAGAAATTGCAGACTGCAAACTGTGTAAAGTTTCAAATTTCTATTCATCCTGAAGCTCTTTTATCTAAAATGAAATTTTCGGTCCTATGTTCGATCTTATTTCAGCCACAGAACTTCGGTCTTTCGGAATTTCGGTTAGCTGACAGGATATGCACACCTTTGATTCAAAGATAAACCATCTGTAAAATTTGAAGAAAATCCGACCATAAATGACGGCTGTAGAGCGCGAACACCATTTTCACTATTTTTTAGCTGTGAGTCATGTAAAAGTCATAGGGTGCTGAAAATCATTGAATCAAAATTTCCTCACGTGATATAGCCATAAAATTTCATGTCCTAGGACTATTGCAACATATAAAAATAAGGTTTAGTTAGGAGAAGAAAAGATTAATAATAATATATATATAATAATAATAAAATAACAAACCCAATAGGACTTTCTGCTTAAGGCAGAAAGTCCTAATAATAAACAGTACAAACCCAATAGGACTTTCTGCTTTAGGCAGAAAGTCCTAACTAGTCTCTTTTGTTCTGACAAAAGATAGGACTTTCTGCGACATGAGTCAAACTGGAGCGATGAGTCACTTTGATCCTTTTACACATGCTATCTAAATATCAGTATCCTAGCTCATCTGGATAGATGTATGCTTGAATGGATTTTGACGTTGTTTCTTCCAAATCTTGAAAAAACGGACACCGGGATCACATAAGAACTAATATTCATTATTCTGTGAAAATTTGATGAAAATCGGCCCATAAATAATGGATCTGGACGGTGTTACAAACTTTCAGAGTCAATTTCAATTGTGACGTCACATGACGTCATAAGCCTATGTTATCATTGAAATCGAAATTTCAGCATCTGAAGCATATGTCATTTAAATTTCATTGCCATTAATAATTTCAACATAGAGAAATATTCTTGTTATATTAGAAAAACATTTTCATGTAAAGGACTCATGTGAGTCATTTTAAAATCGTTCAATCGTTTAAGACTCACAGAGACCTATTATGACCAAATATCAAACCAAATATCTCAAAAGGACCGAATTTATAAGCATTTAAAAAAATTGCGACCTTGGTTCGAATCTGGGAATCGCTATAGAACTTGGACTTTTCGAGTTTTGAAAAAAGGACACGGGATGCACAACTAGAAACTTAATATACACATTCTGTGAAAATTTGATGAAATCGGTTCATCAATAATGGCTGTAGATGCGTACAAACTTTTGTAGCATATGTCAATTGTGACGTCATATGACATATGAAATTCATAGAAATCAAATTTCCTCACGTGACTAATAAGCCATAAAAAATTTCATCGTCCTAGGATTATTGCAACATAGAAAATAATCGTTTCGTTAGGAAGAAGAAAGAAGAATTAATAATAATAAATATATGTAAATGAAGTCACGTGACGTCTATGACGTTTTTTTTCCAAATAATTGTTAAGACACCCAGAGACCTACTAACTGACAAAGTTTCAACTTTTTATCTGAATAGGACAGTTTTTTAAAGCATTTTAAAATTGACGTCCTTGGTTCGAATCTTGGATCCGCCTAGTGCTTGGGACTTTTCGAATTTTGAAAAACGGACACCGGTATACACAATAAGAACGTAATATACACTTTCTGTGAAAATTATGATGAAAATCGGCCCATTAATAATGGCTCTGGACCGTGTACAAACTTTCGTAGTCAATTTCAAATGTGACGTCTTATGACGTCTAGGCTTTGGAAAATCATTGAAAATCAAAATTTCAGCGTTGAATCATTTGTCTTTAAATTTTCATTGCCCTTCGACAATTTTAACATATAGAAATACTCTTGTTAATTTTAGAATACATGATCATAAAATTGACGTCACGTGACGTCATATGACGTTTATTTTCACAAAATGTTTAAGACTCTTAGAGCCCTATTTTACTGACCAAATACCACTTTTCTATCTCAAATAGGACCGATTTTATAAGCATTTAAATATTTACGACCTTGGTTCGAATCTTGAATTCGTATAAAACCCATGGACTTTTCGCGTTTTAAAAAAAGGACATGAGATTCACAACGAGAACTTTAATATACATTCTGTGAAAATTTGATGAAAATCGGCCCATTAATAATGGCTCTGGACCGTGTACAAACTTTCGAAGTCAATTTCAAATGTGACGTCATATGCGTCATAGGCTTCTGATAATCATTGAAATCAAAATTTCAGCATCTGAAGCGGTGTATTAAATTTTCATTGCCCTTCGAAAATTTCAAACATATAGAAATAATCTGTTAGAATTAGAAATTCATTATCATATAATGACGTCACGTGACGTCATATTACATTTATTTTCACAAAATTTTTAAGACTCCCAGGACCTATATACTGCCCTAATATCATCTTTCTATCTCAAATAGGACCGATTTTATAAGAATTTGAAAATTTACGATCTTGGTTCGAATCTTGGAATCGCTATAGATCCTTGGACTTTTTCAAATTTTTAAAAATGGAACCGGGATGCACAAATAGAACTAAATATACACTTCTGTGAAAATTGATGAAAATCGGCCCATTAATAATGGCTCTGGACCGTGTACAATCTTTCGTAGTCAATTTCAAATGTGACGTCATATGACGTATAGGCTTCTGGTAATCACTGAAATCAAAATTTCAGTGTCTGAATCATTTGTCATTAAATTTTCATTGCCCTTCGACAATTTCAACATATAGAAATACTCTTGTTTATTATTAGAAATACATTATCATATAATGACGTCAGTGACGTCTTTGACGTTTATTTTCACAAAATGTTTTAAGACTCTTAGAGACCTATATACTGACATAAATCATCTTTCTATCTCAAATAGGACCGATTTTATAAGCATTTGAAAATTTACGACCTTGGTTCGAATCTTGGAATCGGGTATAGAACCTTGGACTTTTCGAATTTTGAAAAAAGGACACCAGGATGCACAACTAGAACTTAATATACACATTCTGTGAAAATTTGATGAAAATCGGTCCATTAGTAATGGGTCTGAAACAGTTTACAAACTTTTGTAGCATATGTCAATTGTGACGTCATAGACGTCATAGACATATGAAAATCATAGAAATCAAAATTTCCTCACGTGACTAAAAAGCCATAAAAATTTCATCGTCTAGGATTATTGCAACATAGAAAAATAAGCGTTTAGTTAGGAAGAAAAAAAGAATAATAATAATTTAAATAGATGTCATTGTCTAAAACGAATGATAGGACTTTCTGCAACCTGGTTAATGCAAAAAGCAGGAGATAGAAGTTTCATGTAATGACTCACCTCTGGTAGTATTTTATGTTCATGCTGAACAAATGACATTATTTCCGCGAAAAATAAGCGAATAATTTTTTTTTTTAGGAATAATTAGTAGAAGTAGTATGCTTATGAATCATATGACGTCTCGACA
>CM037777.1:38024682-38057387 GCA_021229015.1 Solen grandis | reverse complement strand
CGCACAGGAAATCCCTTAGATGCTTAGTCCAACCGGAACTACACCCTTATTACGATTGCATTGTTACTGCCTATATTTTTTTTTTAAAAATACGCCCCTTTACCCGAACTCCTGGATCCGGCTCTGTATGTCACTAGGGATGTCAAAGGTTGTAGGATTATATAAAACAATACTAACATCTGATGAAGTAAATACTAGTAAAATAAAACTTTTAATAAAATTTACAAAAGGAAATGACTTGCATATTGTTGACTTGACTTGACTATTTGAGTTTACCGTCGCTTCGACAGTATTTCAGTCATATAGCGACGTCCAGCTAATTACAGGTGGAGGAAGACCCCGAATGCACGGAGACATCCGGTAGAACCACCGACCTACTGCAAGCCAGCTGGAAGGCTTCCTCACATGAAAATCCGAATGACCCTGCCGGGTTTCGAACCCACGCGGTGAGGAGCTGAGTGAGTGTTAAAGTCAGCGACTGGTAACCCGGTGAAAATACGAAAGTTATGAAATCCCGGTAGTCCGTCATAACTTTTCTCTCCGTGGTTACTCTTTTGTTGTAGGGTGTATATAAATGCACAATTATCTGTGTTGTTTAATAAATATATTTCAACACATATATATCCAATCAATTAGTAATATACAGTATTCTGTTTAAATTTAAAGCACGATATTTGACATCAAATTTGTAAAGATTAACCTGACAGACTTCTGCACAGGACGGGTATTAAAACTGTCATCCTTTTTTCTTATTCAAAATCAACAATTATTAAAACAATTACAGAATAAACAGATGTGTCAATTAATCATGCCTCAGTGGGCGGAGTCACTGGAAAGCCATAAAAAAACTTATCATGCCGCAATATAACACTAAATAATATCATATTCCGAAACACAAAATTATCGAAATAAAAATGAAACTTAATAAACATAATTTGTAAAGGAAAAATTTAAAAACATTTCATGTCAACATAATGAACATAATAATGTTAATAAGGAAGTTAAAATTAATTTGTTTGAACTTAATTAGTCGGCTGAAAAATTTACCGCTACAACACGACTTTACCCTCTCGGCCACGGAGGCCCCCGCATATTGTTGTGATCAGAACAATAAAATTATATGAAGATTTTAATACAACAGACATACAATGTTGACAGTCTTAGTTTGCGTGTTGATACATCTTCATAAGCAACAAGCTGCATGAAAAACTATCCATCTATACATGCTAAAGCACTTTTCACAAATGCTCGAAGAAGAGAAATAGTAAATAGCAGCTTTTGTAAGCTAGATTTTAAACAACCTACAATCAATTTATAAAATGAAATGGGTAACTATTACACTGTTGTTAGCGAAAATAAGTATATTATTGGGAAGTAGTAAAAATGACCCCAGTAGTGAAGGGTGGCAGTATGGTACCCTCGGTACCATAATTTTTTTTTTATGGTACCGTGGTACCATAAAAAAAATTTTTATGGTACCGAATCGAAAATGTATGGTACTTTATACGAAAACAGATTTATGGTACCGTATGTTGCATGTAATAAAAAAACATGTCCTACCTGTTAGATCTAACTAGGATGACTTAAGATCGGATAGAGAGAAAGAGTATACCAAACATTCGAATGACGCAATATTGTCATGTTGACGTCATGTTTTATTTCTTAGTTAAAGGAGGACCACTTCTTAACGTTATGTAAGTTAAAGGGGGATTGACAATTGTAAAATGTCCTTTCGAGACATTTGGGTTGGCCCTGAAAAGGGCCGTTTTGTTTCTTATTAATTGTGGTCCATACCACACGTTGTACAGTCCCATCCCATCACATATCTCTTCATCCATCCTGCAAGGAGATGCAAATGACAACGGGTTAGATCCTTGTCACCTATGAAGTTCAGGCTGTCTCCCGATCCCTGTAGTAGGGTAGATGGTACATCTTCAAAGGTAACTGACAGGTAATTAGGGAGATCTCCCCTTTTTATAAGAGTGAGATATTGATTACACACCTCAACTCGGTCGTGATAGCTGTCTGGGTCGCTCTCTTGTTCCTCATAGCTGGGATTGTCGAGGAACAATTTTAGTAAGTCTGGGGTGGACATACGTGTGTACGGTCTCATGTTGCACTCATGAATAATAAAGTATAGAGTATGTGCACTGTTTTATAGTACCGGATTGACCTACTTTCTTGTGTTGGCGCACACCAATCAGAGAACGTTATTTTTCATCCAATAAAAAATGATGTGTTCGACCTTGACCTGAGTTGGATAGCATTGCCTTTGGCCTTGACCTGAAGTGGATTGACCTACTAACCTACTTTTTCTTGACTATAAATTGTGTAATGCTGTGTATGTATTCATTCTTCACCATGAAGTTCCTTCGTAAGTTATTCCGACGTGCAAGGAAGGCGTTACGAAAGGAGAAGAAAGTAGAAGTCAAGGAAGAGGGTATTAAGGAAGAGGGTGTCAACTTGTACCCGAGTTTACCCCGTTTGCCATTGTACCCGGATTTGTCAGGGTTTTACCTGGCATATCCAGAAGCCAGCAGGCATTACTGGCGGTATTTGTATTTGAGTGAGTGCTAGACACTTCTCAATAAATAACGGTCCTTTTCAGGACCATTACAATGATGTAGAAAGGATAACTAATACAATTGTCATATGATTTTTTTATTGGGTTTAACAACAAACATGTGTCATACAGCAATAATGAATTAAACGTGGGTCATACAGCAAATAATGAACATAACACAACTTTGTTTTCGAGTCTAGTGTTCAAATGTCACATTTATCGCTTCTTAGCTGGTCGGTTACACTCTGTACTGCTTGTTGATGGTTGAGGCTCAGGACACACGATGCATGTGTTGACGCTTCTCTTGCGTTTCTTGGGTTTTACGGTAGGTTTCTCCAACTCAGAGACAGCCTCTCAACATCACTGTCCGTCTGTGGCACTGTCTCAACTACGTCCATTTTCTGCATTTCACTGTCCGCCTGTGCGTTTACTGTAGGTACAGTACTATTCATTCCTTTCTTAGGACAAGCGGATGCAAAGTGGCCTTGTTCGTGACAGCTGTAACACACTGCAGGTTTTGGGCAATTAGAAACAAAATGTCCCGGTTCATGACAACGGTAGCACACCCGTACTGTTTGAGGTGTTGAAGCTTTCTTCGTACATGCCAATGCATAATGCCCCTTTTCCTGACAGCGGTAGCATGTCACTTGTCTTTCTGTTTCTAGTCTGATCAGCTTGTCACTGATAGCTTGTAGTTGTCCTTTCACCCAGAACTCAAATGTGTTGCAGGTCATTCTGAAGAGAGCAGTCTGAATCAGGTTTGAGAGTGATGAAGTGGACGGGTCACACCGCACTTTATAGGCCTGAGATCAGGTGGACGGAGCTTAGATGTATAAAAAAGCTTTCCTCACTTACTTATAATCACAACGATGTCGAGTAGTGAAGAAAGCAGCGATGATGAGCCACCTGCAAACAAGACCAAGAGTGATATACGGGAATATTATTCCATACAGCCACGGTCACAGAGAACTTCAAGAAAGTTTAAAACGAATGGCCACGTGTACGATGTTACTTTTGAAAGATATAAAAAACCGTTTGAATTTACACATCAATTTTTCAATGACATGGTGAAACAGTTATACAGAGAAGCACGGGTCAATGACAACGATCAAATTCGTATCTCCATAAATCATCCTGATCTAGCATTTGGTATCCACATTCCGTTCGGGAATGCAACACACATTTCAGGAGATACGCTGTTGAACGAAATAGAGAAAGTATCACAAAGCAACCACAAGTTTGAGATTCATGACGGGCATCTCCAGTTAGAAATGACACATGTCATTATGCCTGAGGAAGGTGGTGAAAGAAGAAGAAAGAGAACGTTTGGATCGCACATGAGAATTGAGAACATGACCAAAGTCAAACGAAGTATGGTAAAGATAGACAATGTTCACGACAGTATGTGCTTGGCACGATCAATTGTGGTAGGGATATGTAAACTCAATAAAACGAGCGATACAGCCTGGAATAAGCGATGGAATTTGATGAGACAATCTGCAAAATTACTTCAAAGCCAAGAAGCCAAGACATTGTTAGATAGTGTGGACATTAGTCCAAATCAACCTTGTGGTATAGAAGAATACAAGAAGATTCAAGCCCACCTTTATCCAGACTATGTGATCAAAGTGTGGCCACAATTTGAGAAAATGGACGTGTTGTTCAATCACCCACCTCTGACAGACAAAAGCAAAGTGATTCACATTTATCATCATGATAAACATTATGATTGCATTACATCAATCACTGGTTTCCTGGATGCAGCTACTTCTGTGAACTCTGTAACTACGGTTATAATAACAGAGAAGCTCACTTGTGCAAGAACATTTGTCTGTGTTACGCATCGACACTATGCCCAAAAGAAGGATTCTTTCCATGTGGTCACTGTGGTAGAACATTTCATAGTCAGAAATGTTTTGATCAGCACAAAGCGAAACCAGGAAAATCTACAAAAAACATCTGTGAAAGTGTATGGAATTGCAAGACCTGTGGTCAAATGGTTGTGGGCACAAAGAAGAACCATCTCTGTCCTGGCACTAAAAAATGCAAGTATTGCAAGAAAGTTGTGGATGCAGAACATCAGTGTTATATCCCCACGTACAAAGAACCAGAGAACATGAAGTCACCGACTGTACCTTTCATCTTCTTTGACTTTGAGTGCCGATTTGATTTGGGTGAACATATACCAAACTTTTCTGTTGCTCAGCGTGCTTGTGGACACTGCATGTGTCAATCCATGAAAAGCCCGTGTCAGAAATGCGAAGCTGTGGATGAGCCTAGAGAAAAATATTTCGTGGTAACAACACCTTGTCAGAATTTTGTGCATGGCTGTTTCAACCCAGTCACAAAGGTACCACAGTGATTGCTCACAACTCACAAGGATACGATGCAAAGTTTATTTTGAGGCACTTACTGACACATGATACAGCCAAACCAGAATTGATCATGAATGGAAGCAAAATTCTAATGATGAAAGCCCATCAAGTGAGATTCATCGACTCACTGAGTTTTCTCAACATGCCTTTGTCCGATTTCCCCGACACGTTTGGATTGACTGAGGTTTCCATTTTATGCCAACACGGATGAATACCAAGACTACATTGGAGACTATCTCCCCGTACATTTTTACAGACCCAACAGCATGAAACCTGACAAGAGAGAAGCGTTTCTGAAATGGTACAATGCAAAAGTGGCACAAAAGGCTGTGTTTCACTTTCAGTTAGAAATGCAAAAGTACTGCAAATCAGATGTGGACATCTTGAGACGAGGTTGTGGAGAGTTTAGGAAAGAACTGTTGGCCAGTGACCAAATTGATCCGTTCCTGGAAGCGACCACTCTAGCTCAAGTGTGCAACAAAGCTTGGCGTAAAAATTCAATGCCTCCAAAGACCTTGGCTGTAATCTCTGATGACGGGTATCCAAACAAAACTCGATACTCAATCAAAGGGATTCGTTGGATAGAAACAACTGCTTCCATTGAGAATAAGCACATTCGCAATGCATTAAATGGAGGTGAAGTACAAATTGGACCCTATTACGTTGACGGATTCCACAAAGAGACGAACACCGTATACGAATTCATGGGGTGCTGGACACACGGATGTCCAAAATGTTACCCAAGGAGAGACAGTGTGAACGGTTACACACTTCAAACTATGGAGCAGTTATACAATGCCACAACCTTTCGATTGAAAGACTTGGCTCAACAAGGTTACAACACAGTTGTAATGTGGGAATGTGACTTTGATCAGAAATGCAAGATTGAACCAGAATACAGAGATACTGTGAACCGTTTCTTTCCCTTCCCAGAACCTATTATAACTCGGGATGCTTTGTTTGGTGGACGAACCAATGCCGTTCAATTGTACCATGAAGTGGATACAACCACCAAGGAAGAAATCAAGTATGCTGACATTTGCTCACTGTATCCATTCGTGAACAAGTACAAAGCATACCCCGTGGGACATCCCAACATCTTAAGTCAAGAGATGATTGATATAAAGAACATTGGAAAGTACAAGGGACTCATCAAATGTCGTGTATTGCCACCACAAGACCTGTGGCTACCAGTCCTACCTATTCACTGTAACAAGAAAATGATCTTTAAACTGTGCCGTACCTGTGCTGAGGAAGAGTGTGAAAAATGCAATCTCACTCTGTACAAACGCATGTTGACAGGTACCTGGACCCATGTGGAAATAGCCAAAGCTCTTGAGGTAGGATACCAATTGGTAGACGTCTTCCACATCTGGCACTGGGACACATGGAGTAAAGATGTGTATAAACAGTATATTGACAAATACTTGAATTGAAACAAGAAGCAAGTGGTTACCCTAATTGGGTAAAAACAAAAGATGATGAAGCCCGCTTTAAACAGAGTAACTTTCAGATAGAGGGTATCTGGCTTGACAACGTGAAAAAGAACAAAGGAAAAAGAGCGTTTGCCAAAACCATGTTGAACTGCTTGTGGAGTAAGAATGCACAAAACAATGTTCAAACCAAGACTGAGTATGTGACTAAGGTGAACCGGTTGTATGACCTACTCTCCGACCGTCATGTCACTGTGCAGTTTGCCGAGATTTTCGATCATGACAACTTCATGTTGGTGAATTACTCGGATGAAACAGACGCAACACAGCCCCATTCATCCTCAAATCCAGTGGTAGCTGCCTTCGTTACGTCCTATGCTCGACTTGAACTTTACACCCAGTTGGAAAAACTTGGAGATCGGGTACTGTATTTTGACACAGACAGTTGTATGTACATCTATGACCCTGACCAGTGCAACATTCCAATTGAAGAGAGTCAGTTGGGAAAGTGGACAGATGAAGTACCACATGGTCGCATTGTCAAATTTGTGGCATTAGGGCCAAAAAACTATGGGTATGAATATATCGATGAAAAAGGAAATCGACATCAGTAAAAGGCATCACTTTGGATTACAATGCTAGTCAGAAAGTCAATTTTAAGACTATGGTCGAGTGTGTACAAGATCGCGAACATTACAAAACTGTCATCGAATATGAATCCCGAATCAAGAGACATAGAAATCGCAAAGTGATCAGTGAGACACATACCAAGACGTTCCGCTCGGTGTATACAAAACGCGTGGTCGTGGACAAATATAAGACAGTGCCGTACGGTTACCAACCGTCATAACCAGTTGGCTTGTGATCGTGTGCGTAGCCTGAACGGTGGTGGAAACATACGGAGATTCACGATGAACACTCTACCAGTAGAAATGCAACAGATGATCTACAGACATCTCGTTGAAGCTAAATAGAAACCTGCTGCATTTTACAACGAGTTATTTTTTACTTGGGCACAGCGCATTGGAAACAGAATAATTCACCAGACGATGGAGGATCCCTCTTGTTTAAACCAAGTTTATGATATCTTTAGTGATGTACGAGAGCGTGATCTTCCAAGCAGCTATAAAAGTTTGGCCATTCAACGGATTTTTGCCATTTACAACCTGCTACGCAACCTGATCTCTGACGTGTGGTACATATACATTGATACCCTAAACATTGATACAGTGGAGAAACTGAACCGTTTTGATGAGCGTATGTATCTCAGATTTGCGATTAACTACCGGAACGACATACCAGAGAGGATATACGTGCCATTTTACTGACTCCAGAACCTATCACTTGTGCACAAGTGTTTAACATTTTTGGTAAACTGTGCGCCGCAATATTCAAACAAACGAGGCCAAATCCTAGTGAACAGTTCTTTCAAGATCCCTATTTCAACAACTTAGAAAGGTTTGAGTTGGGAGACGAATCCCTCTGGGACACCTACAAAATAAGATACTACGCAGAGTACTTGCAAGACGAATGAGAAGCCAAAAAATGGGAAATACTTCACTACAGGAAAAAAACATAACTCCAATTCGGAATCCATGGCGTAGAGCTGTGTTGTTGGCTGTGCGTGTACTTGGAATTCAATCAGAACAGGCGTTAAGACAATCCGAGGAACTGTTTGACGAAGTGCGCATGGCTTTAAATGCTATGGGATATACCATGATATTGCCGGAATGGATGATGTATAAAGAAAGACTGATTCATGATGTGTGTCATAGTTTACATTTTTGACTGATGTTGTTCAAGTGTTTATTTGCTATGATGTATAAAATAAAATGTTGTCATGTCAATGCTGTTATTATTTCTTAGACCATCATGGAAAGTAGTTTACTTTTTCAACATCCTAGTAACATTTTCATCTCAGGGCCAAGTGGTTCAGGAAAAACTCAATTTGTAAAAAAACTTATTGAGTACAAAACTGATTTATTTCATGTGGTACCACAACACATCCTCTGGTGTTACAAAGAATGGCAAAGTGCCTACGCACAGTTACAAGAACGTGAAGCTATCAAATTCATTCAGGGTATCCCTGAGGATGATGAAGAGATAGTAGACGATACAACCTTACCACACCTCGTCATATTTGATGATATGTTAGGAGAAAAAGATTAGGAGAAAATTAAATTATGGTTCACACGAAAGGGACACCATAGAAATGCCACTGTCATTTACATCACACAAAACATGTTCCAACAATCCAAGGCTAGTCGTACCATCAGCTTGAATGCACACTACATGGTATTATTTCAAAACACAAGAGATAAAGGTCAGATCAAAACACTTGCGAACCAAATACAACTACCCCATTTGGTGATGGCGTATCAAGATGCAACCTCTACACCTCATGGATATCTTATCATTGACTTTCATCCAAGAACACCCGACCAGAATCGTTTAAGAACAGATGTGTTCCATCGGTGGGTAACAGGTGAAGACCGAGGACCGATCGTCTACACTACAGTATAAAATGACTAGAACATGACACCCGATCATCATTAAGGATACAGCTACCATGGAAAACACACCACATACAGTGATCAAAGCTCTAGAATCGTTGAGTCGGGAAAAGAACCCAACAAAACGACAAGAGCTGGTAGAATCAGGATTAACAGAGATGGTGAAATGGTTTACCTTAGCTGCCCGACTCATCTTAGAGAAAAAAGTAACCGTGCCAAAACAGACGATGAATTTTATGGAACGCAACAAAAACATTTTAAGACAGTTAGCTAATCAACATGTGGATCTGACCACAAAACGACAACTTATTTTAAAACCTGGCGGTGGAGGTTTCCTTGGGGGCACCATCATTCGTACACTGCTTCGATGGAACGGGACCAAAGCTGTGAGAAAATTTGGTCCAGTAGCAAGAAAACAACCACCCAAAGGAAAGTCACCAGCCAAGAAACGGTCACGACAACAACCACGAAAACAGCCAACCAAACGCAAGTCACCAGTAAGGAAACAAACAAGGAAGAAGCAGATATTGCCTCATGACCGGTTTGTCACTGTAAGAAGAAAACGCTCTGTATCAACTGGAACACCAAAAGTGTCCCCCATACTGATTCGACGTGATGTTACATCAGGGACATCATCCAAAGCATCACCACTTGTGGCCCAATTCCCTCCACTGACCTCATCTACTCCCCGTTCTAATAGAAGTTCGATGAGGTCTGGGTTGGCTACACCACAAGGATCAATGACGGTTTCTCCAAACCCTACAGTTCGACGACAATTGTTTGACCTTTCCAATTCTTCAAGTGGGCGTTCATCATCATCATCATCATCATCATCATCAAGATTTTCACCAATCCCAAGTCTCCATTCCCCTTTACCTACTGCCGTTACTGCGATGAGAAATTCAGGACCACTGAGTAGTGCTGGCAATATCGCTTTACAAGCCCTTCAACAGTGGTATAAATAAAAGAGACCAAACATTTCATCATCATTTGTCATCATGAAGCGCAAACAACCACTCGTTCGCAAACATGGCAAAATGTTGCTTGCTTTGACAGAAGCCTCGCCCAAATTTCGAAAGAAGATTATTCAAGAATTACCAAAAGAATTGGTGGATTGTATTGCTGAATGTTGTCACAACATTTTAAAAGGCAATGTACCACTGTCAGAGGCTCAGAAGCGTCGATTGCATTCTAAGAGACAACACCTCCGACAGTTAGCGACCAAGAAAGTATCAGTTCGAAAAAAGAAAATCATTCTCAATCAGAAAGGTGGTTTTCTACCCCTGTTGGCACTTGCACCACTCTTAGCCAAATCAATTATACCTCTTGCTGGTGAAATCATTCGGAAAATATGAAGAAGATGGCCTATGTTCCAGTTCGGTTGTTGGAAGAGATGAATCGATGGAAGAAAGAACAACGACCCCGGTTACCCCCATCCCCTCAAGTGAATCAGACTTCATCATTACAGAAAGAAATGAATAAAGTTCTTGACGACAATCAATTGTCTGAGCCAGAAAAAGCACAACAATTTGGAGAAGTATTACATCGCTTTCAAATGTCACATAAAAAAGCACTCAAACCCTCCAGACCACACATGGCTGAGAAAACAATGAGTACAGTGACTGAAAAGAAAGAGGAAAACCCGATGACCTTGAAAGATCAAATTCTAGACAGTGTTCCAACGACCATGCGGCGAAAGGATACTCTCTTGTTAAACATGCTGAAAGACCATCCTCACTTAAGTTGGGATGAACATGGCCTGTTAGAATATGATGGAAAACCCGTTGAAGGTTCAAATATTATTGATCTGGTCAATGATGTACTTCGACAGCGGAAAGGGTCAAATCCACGAGGATGGGAACAATTTTCTAGAGGACTGAGAGAGGTCAACATCCCACAAGAAGTCGTGGGCAATAAACGTCGATGGAATTTCATACAAACACCAGATGATGATGAAGAAGAAGAGGAGGAGGAGGAATTTTATGATAGTTTTGCCTACGCACCTACATCAAAGAAACGAAGACCTATTAAAAAGGAAGAACCCGAGGAGATATTAGCCCATTCGTCATGGGACACCTACTAAAGAAGGACACGTTACTTCGTCACCTGTACTATGATACTGATAATCCTACGAGTTTTGGAGGAATTCATGGACTCTACAAGGCAGCGAAAAAACAGTTGAAATCTATCACTTCAGAGGATGTACGAGACTGGTTCAGAAGTCAAAGAACCTACACGTTGCATAAAACAATACGACGAAAATTTCGACGTCGACAGACTGTGGTAGGAGGTATCGATCATCAATGGCAAGCTGATCTCGCAGATATGCAACGTATGTACAAAGAGAATTCACCATATCGCTACTTACTATGTGTCATTGATGTGTTTTCAAAATATGCTTGGGTAATACCCATCATTGACAAAACTGGAAAGACGCTCATCCAAGCCTTTCAGTCTATTCTAAAAGAAGGCAAACAGACAAAGGCCGAGAATTTTTGAACAAAGACTTTCAGAAGTTTCTAGACAAGCATGACATTCATTTCTTCACGTCTGAAAACCCAGAAACTAAAGCGAGTATTGTTGAACGTTTTCAACGTACGCTTAAATCAAGCATGTGGAAATATTTTACTCATCACAAGACCCGTCATTATGTGGATGTACTGCAACTATTGGTACATGGCTACAATCATCGTTTTCATCGAAGCATCGGACGTACCCCTGCATCTGTGTCTAGAGAAAATGAGCATGAAGTCACAAAGACATTGTATGGCAACCATCAAAAGAAAAATAAGAAATCAACTGATTTGAAAGTGGGTGATATAGTGCGCATCAATAAAACCAAGCAAACATTTGCCAAAGGCTATCTACCCAACTGGACAGTGGAATTGTTCAAAGTGGTTCGCATCAACAGAACACACCCATTGACCGTAAAACTTGAAGACTTGGCTGGAGAAACTATCGCCAGATCCTTCTACAGGGATGAAATTCAACATATAAAAGATGATGAGCTATACGAAGTGGAATCAGTTCTTGATCGGCGTACAAGGCGTGTAGGCGGTAAAACTTTTCAAGAAGTGAAAGTCAAGTGGCTTGGATATCCTAAAAAGTTTAACAGTTGGATTCCAAAATCGCATTTAGTATAAAGTATAAACGTCATGAACAGCATGTCTCAGTCCGATACCAGCAGTGTTCAGGTAGACAACAGTATACAGACAAAAAAAAGTGAGGTACCTAACAACAGAATCACTTTCTTGACACAGATTGTAATCATCTTTATCATCGTCATCGTGTCATTAGTGAACCTGTGTCTCAACAGTCCAGATCGTGAACTTTGGTTGCTGCTGATTAGTACTTCTATCGGATACATTCTTCCAAACCCAAGTTTAAAATTTAAGAAATCATGAACTCTTTCTACATCACTCTCATCAGTGATAGTTCGATGGCATTGTACCCAAACAACACACAATGTTGTTTTAGAACCAAGCTGGCAAAAACCATTGATGTCGACAAACAAAATTGGGAAGTGGCTCTCGTGGAAATGATCGTTCCCACACAAGTCAGAAACATCGAAGAGGAGGAAGGAAAATTCTACATCGTGACTAAAGATCCAGAACTGGCTGCAGCCTTTTCACAAGTGAAAAACGGGTGTGAATTAGAAGGTAAAAAATGGGCAATACCCCTTTGTATTCCTGCAGGCATCTATGCGTCACCACAACATCTCACTGACGAAATGGACAAGGCTATTAAACAAGCCACAAAAACAATTTCAACTCAAAGAAACCTCACATTTGGACTTGATTTTTCCGGCTTGCCAAAACGTGTCAAGTTTACCGGTAATAGTGGATCAAAGATCGGCTTGGAACTTCATCCATCCCTCCTTACGAAACTTGGAGGAGAGGGAAGTACTGTGGTGTTTCCGGACAGAGACAACAACAGATTCAAGGACGGTGTTGACCTCTTCACGAAGATGAACCATTTGTTTGTATATACCGATCTGGCAGAACACACTTTGATAGGGGATGTCGAAGCACCCATTTTACGCGTTGTGCCATTTGACACAAAAACAAAAGCAGGGTCTAATCCACACATGCACTTTGAATTTCTAAATCTACACTACATACCTGTCAGCAGATCATATTTCAACGAGATCAGTATCAATATAACCGGTGACACAGGGGAATCAGTTCATTTCACTCACGGGAAGTCGATGGTGAAGCTTCATTTTAAAAGAAAGACACAATGATTCCAGTTTACCGTGGTCAACCTCGACAAGTCGGATATGGTTTGGGTTCCATGTTCAAGAAAATGGCCAGCAACATCTTACCCATGGTGAAACCCATCGTGAACTCAGGACTACAGACTCTGAAAAAAGAGGGCTTTAAACAAGGTATAGGAGCCGTAAAAGATATTCTGTCTGGCCAAAATGTAAAGACAGTGATCAAGAAACGGGGTAAAACATTGTTGAAAGATGTGGGTCAGAAAACTCTGAGAGGTATAAAGCTTCGAGAATTCAAACGTCGACATCATTCTGCTTCCAGCACGTCAAGGAGACACAACAAAAAAAGAAAAATCTCATCACGACCGTTAGATATTTTGATTGAACAACATGATGCAACACGGCTCTTGTGAGTGTAGCAAAGCTGAACTTGATGTGACGCATTCCCACCTACCATGACAGCAATGCAAGATGCACAGTGGACAGAACATTATCCTGTGTCAGCACTGAGCAATTCATCTCCCATTGAATTTGTAATTCCTGCTCAATCAGAAAAGTGGACTGACATCAACCAGAGCTACTTGTACCTGAAAGTCAAAGTAGTCAAACCTGATGGCACTAATCTGGCTGGCGATGGAGAAACATCCACGGTAAATAATTTCTTCCACAGCTTGTTTAGCAGTATTGACGTGTACCTGAACAACAAACTGATCACCAATAATGCTGACACATACGCGTACCGGGCCTACATTGAGAATTTGCTGTCTTATTCTACGGACAGTAAATCAACACAGCTCTACGCTACGGAAATGTGGAGTCCTGACACGGCGGGTCATATGCAAGAGCATACAGTTGCGGAAGATAATGAAGGATTTAATAAAAGAAGAGCACGTATCCACCAGAGTCGTGTTCTGGAAATGTGCGGACGTCTACATTTAGACCTGTGTTTGCAAGACAAGTACCTTCCCAATGGTGTAGAGATACGGCTGCGACTCAATAGAACCCCAGTCAGTTTTTGCCTGTTTGGAGTAGAGGCAAAAATCCAGTTACTTCAAGCTGGATTCAATGTTCGGACTGTTGACCTGTTACCCGTAGTGGCCAACAACTTAAACCAGACCATCGCTCAACATGGCATGAAGATCCCAATTCGCCGAGCTGAGGTGAAAACTTTCACCATTCCTGGTGGTCAGCGATCCAAGATCGAAGATCATTTATTTCAAGGACAATTGCCCAAACGTATCATTCTGGGCCTGGTAAAGAATACAGACATGAACGGCGATGTGGCAACCAACCCATTTGATTTTCAACATTTCAACTTGTCTAAGTTAGAAGTCAGTGTAGACGGAAAGACGACACACAACTTGCCGTTCCAGCCCAACTTTCCCACAGGAGAAATTTTGAGATCATACATGTCCCTGCATCAAGCCACGGGATCACTCGGTTTAAATCGCTCCATGGGTCTGACAATGGACGATTACATGCAGGGGTACACACTGTGGGGCATTGACTTAACGCCAGATCAAGGATCAGAAGAGGGACAGCTGCATCCTATAAAAACGGGGAACTTGCGAATCGAGCTTCAGTTTCGTGCACCTCTTGGTGACCCCATCAACGTGATTGTGTATGCCGAATACGACAGTCAGATAGAGATTAACGGGTTCAGAGAAGTCATCACAGACTATTAACCATGAGCAAATCAGGAGAACAGCTGGCCAAACAACTGTACGAAGAAATCTACAACTTGAATAGGCGAAACGATATTGTAAAGAGTTTGAACCAGCATGTGGTGCATGAACTGCAGACACACCTCTTTGATATCGTGAAAGAAAACTGTTATGGTTGCATTGTTGATCATCCCAGTCAGACCCAACATCCCATATGTTTGTTTAGCAGCAAAAGTGAGTGGGTCGAGATGTTTCTGAACAGTGCATTAAAAAAACTGGATATGTATCAAGTGATGGAAAGATGGTACGCTGATCTACAAAACATGGATCTCACACGCGCTGAGAAAGCTGATGCTTATCAGATGTGGGCAAATATAAAGGCTAGTGTAGATACGAACAAGATCACACCATTGGAAGGTTTTGAGTGCGAATGGGCAGGACGAATTAAACAAGATTGGGAAAATGGAAACGATTGAGTTGCAGTATATTTTGGATCATTCACCAATTCTAGCTCCCTTGAATGCCGTGGTATGTGCTAAAGATCAACTACCACAACGTAGACCAGAGACTGTAAAAGCTTACATAGTGAATACCCACAATTCGACTCAACCTGGTGAACATTGGGTGGTTGTGTTTTTCAACGATAAATCGACTTACTACTTTGATTCGTATGGACAAAAACCACTCCATCGTGACATTCAACGTTTCTTGGAAAGACATGGACCCTATACATGGAATCTCATGAGACTTCAAGGATACAACACGTTTGTGTGTGGAGCATATTGTTTGTTTGCTTTGCATTTTCTTGTTCGAGGATGTGATTTAACACGGGTGCTTAGAGCTAAATTCCGGACAGAGGATCAACCTCACTTCAATTTGAACGATTCCAATGTGGGATGTTGGTTTTACCAGAACTATACAGAACTGTACAAACGTGCAATAAGACAAGTGTGTAATCAGCACCAACAAACATGCACAGCTAAACATCCACCAAAGTTTGGAGATGGTCGTGCGTGTTTTGAATTACTGACGAATAGTTTGGACCCATTCTACTTTCATTAAAGTGTAGTGTTATGTACTTGTTGTTGATAGTGTTTGCCATGTTCATTTTTTTTTTTTTGTTGCAATTTCTTTTTTTAGTAACAATTGTGATATATTCCCTCTCGAATATAATTGATGGCCCTGAAAAGGGCCGTTTTTGGTTTTTTGTGATCCTGAATTACTCGGAGTCATCCTACTAACTCTGAATAAACAGGGTCAAGCCATATGCCATAATAGGCTGAACGCACTGTAGGCCCATGTTTAGCGAAAACACAGGCAGGCCAGGCATACACTTGATAGGGTGCCCTACAAAACGGGCACTTCTGAAGCCGTGCGAAGCATCTGACGCATACAATGTCCTGACATCGACACTGGTTTATGTGGTATATATCCTCCTCCCTCTCCTCTAAACACACACCACACTTTTCGAACCAGAGTTTTTGTTCAGACATTGTGATTTCATTCTTCTCCTTTAAAAAAACACTTATATAGTTATGAAAAAAAAGTAGGTCAGTAGGTCAATCCACCCCAATGTCAAGGCCAAAGGCAATGCTATCCAACTCAGGTCAAGGTTAAACTTCGTTGTTTTCATTGGATGAAAATTACGTTCTCTGATTGGTGTGTGCCAACACTCAATAGAAAGTAGGTCAATCCGCCTCAAGACTATAAAAGCACACTGCATCGTATCATAACCCCACTACCCAACCATGGAAAGCTACGTAACTTCTGATCTCGTTAACAACGCCATACAGGCTGCTGATTTGTTTGAGCTGACGACAGCTGCTAACCAGGCATCAGTCTCGTACACTCCGACTCCGGTGTACCAACCCAGCTACCAACCAACGTATCAACCTCAGCCTCCACCACACCAGCAGCAACCAGTACAGCAACAACAACCAGTGCAACACCAACCGACAGTGCAGCCAGTAAATAATGTTGGACAATCTATTCTGAGGGAACTCAAAGAGGTGAACAACAACCTCATCAAATTGCAACAGAGAATGGAAGAAGTGGAATGCCGTATCAAATTGAAAACAGACAAGCTGGTGGTTCCTATCACTTTCATTCCAGAAAAAGAGGAATCATCCAACAAACGTCCGCTTGATGGTGGATCCCATTCTAAGAATGGACTTGGAGCCCATTGTAAAGACATACAAAATAGCAAAAAGAGAAAGAAGTAGAGAAAAAAAAACAAAAAAAAACGGCCCTTTTCAGGGCCAACCCAGATGTCTCGAAAGGACATTTTTACAATTGTCAAACCAAGTAATAAAAGTATCAAAACGAAATGAATTCATGCCATTCGTTTTCAGACTGTGCTATGGATAAGTCACATATAAGTAACGACTGCATATCTGACATGGACAAAATACAAGCCCTACACCAACGTGCGCTTAAACTACAAGCCCGATACCAACGTACGCTTAAAATAACAACAACACTCAGGAGTATCGTAGCCAAATTGAGTGCATGTTACTTTCATGAACTATACTACGATGATATCTTAAATATCATTGAAGCACATTTCATCACCATAGAACATGTTGAATACCTGCTGAAGAAACTCATAGACAATCATGAGTAACCACTACTCTGTGGAAAAAAAAAACGACCCTTATCAGGGCCAACCCAAATGTCTCGAAAGAGAATATACCTCAATTGTCACCATTTCTTTCAAATTCCATTCAAATTTTTTTTTTTTCATTAAAAAATATGATCCAATGTTTTATAAAAGTTTACAAAAATAAAAATGTTACAAAAAAAAGTCATCACAACTACAAATTTTACAGCAATTCTGATATGTCAATACAAAAGTAGGTCAATCCACCTCAGGTCAAGGCCAAAGGCAAGGCTATCCAACTCAGGTCAAGGTTAAACTTCACGTTATTGTCATTGAATGAAAATAACGTTCTCTGATTGGTGTACGCTAACAGAAGAAAGTAGGTCAATCCGCCTCAAGGCTATAAAAGCACACCGCATCAAGCATTCGGTCATATTCTCGCTGCACAACCATGGAAGAAATTCAGCAACTGATTGAATTTGTCAACGAATTGATGGGGTTGATCGAACAACAACGCAATGAGTGGAGACAACAGCAAGACCATATTGCATTTTGCAGACATGGTACAAATGTAAAACAAGATGAAGATGAAGATCATATGCTCATAGAACAACAGCAGATGTTACAAGATGAAAACGATGTCATCGTAATCAGTGACGATGTCACCGAAATCAAGCACGATGTGGACAATGTCACCGAAATCTAAAGAAGAAACAAAACGGCCCTTTTCAGGGCCAACCCAAATGTCTCGAAAGGACATTTTACAATTGTCAATCCCCCTTTAACTTACATAACGTTAAGAAGTGGTCCTCCTTTAACTAAGAAATAAAACATGACGTCAACATAACAATATTGCGTCATTCGAATGTTTGGTATACTTTTTCTCTCTATCCGATCTTAAGTCATCCTAGTTAGATCTAACAGGTAGGACATGTTTTTTTATTACATGCAACATACGGTACCATAAATCTGTTTTCGTATATAGTACCATACATTTTCGATTCGGTACCATAAAAATTTTTTTTATGGTACCACGGTACCATAAAAAAAAAATTGGTACCGAGGGTACCATACTGCCACCCTTACCGACCCCCCCCCCCTCTCCTTTTTTTGATTTTCCTGGTATACCTTGCACCATTTAAGTAATATAAAATAGTGGCATCAAGGATACATGGAAGATCATGTTTATATCACGCCCCATGCAAAAACCACTGTGTTCGCATGTAGTACCTTTTGCATGTGCATGCAGTAGCTACAATGTTCACATGAGTAGTGTAGGGTGGCAGTATGGTACCCTGGGTTTTATCGAGAAAAGGCCAAAATTTATGGTCCGACAGAAATGTATGATACCTTGAGTATATACGAAAAAAAGATTTATGGTACCGTATGTTGCATGTAATAAAAAAACATGTCCTACCTGTTAGATCTAACTAGGATGACTTAAGATCGGATAGAGAGAAAGAGTATGCATACCAAACATTCCAATGACGCAATATTGTCATTTTGACGTCATGTTTTATTTCTTAGTTAAAGGAGGACCACTTCTTAACGTTATGTAAGTCAAAGGGGGATTGACAATTGTAAAAATGTCCTTTCGAGACATTTGGGTTGGCCCTGAAAAGGGCCGTTTTGTTTCTTCTTTAGATTTTGGTGACATTGTCCTCATCGTCCTTGATTTCGGTGACATCGTGTTCATCGTCACTGATTACGATGACATCGTTTTCATCTTGTAACATCTGTTGTTGTTCTATGAGCATATGGTCTTCATCTTGTTGCTGTTGTCTCAACATCATCTGATGTACAATGTCTTCCAAATGCAGATGGTATTGTGCAATATGGTCTTGCTGTTGTCTCCACTCATTGCGTTGTTTTTCGATCAACCCCACCAATTCGTTGACAAATTCAATCAGTTGCTGAATTTCTTCCATTGTTGTGCAGCGAGAATATGACCAAATGGTTGATGCGGTGCGCTTTTATAGCCTTGAGGCGGATTGACCTACTTTCTTCTGTTAGCTTACACCAATCAGAGAACGTTACTTTCATTCAATGACAAATACGTGAAGTTTAACCTTGACCTGAGTTGGATAGCATTGCCTTTGGCCTTGACATGGGGTGGATTGACCTACTTTTGTATTGACATATCAGAATTGCTGTTAAATTAAAAAAAATCCAAGCCGAATTTGTAGTTGTGATGACTTTTTTTGTAATATTTTTATTTTTGTAAACTTTTATAAAACATTGGATCATACTTTAATGAAAAAATCATTTTGAAGGGAATTTGAAAGAAAAAATGGTGACAATTGAGGTATATTCTCTTTCGAGACATTTGGGTTGGCACTGATAAGGGGCCGTTTTTTTCCCCCACAGAGTATTGGTTACTCATCACTGTCTATGAGTTTCTTCAGCAGGTATTCAACATGTTTTATGGTGATGAAATGTGCTTCAATGATATTTAAGATATCATCGTAGTATAGTTCATGAAAGTAACATTCACTCAATTTGTCTACGATACTCCTGAGTGTTGTTGTTATTTTAAGCGTACGTTGGTATCGGGCTTGTAGTTTAAGCGTACGTTGGTGTAGGGCTTGTATTTTGTCCATGTCAGATATGCAGTCGTTACTTATATGTGACTTATCCATAGCACAGTCTGAAAACGAATGGTATGAATTCATTTCGTTTGATACTTTTATTACTTGGTTTGACAATTGTAAAAAAATGTCCTTTCGAGACATCTGGGTTGGCCCTAAAAAGGGCCGTTGTTGTTGTTTTTTTCTCTACTTCTTACTCTTTTTGCTATTTTGTATGTCTTTACAATGGGCTCCAAGTCCATTCTTAGAATGGGATCCACCATCAAGCGGACGTTTGTTGGATGATTCCTCTTTTTCTGGAATGAAAGTGATAGGCACCACCAGCTTGTCTGTTTTCAATTTGATACGGCATTCCACTTCTTCCATTCTCTGTTGCAATTTGATGAGGTTGTTGTTCACCTGTTTGAGTTCCCTCAGAATAGATTTTCCTTTACTGGCCTCACTGTCGGTTGGTGTTGCATTGGTTGTTGTTGCTGTACTGGTTGCTGCTGGTGTGGTGGAGGCTGAGGTTGATACGTTGGTTGGTAGCTGGGTTGGTACACTGGAGTCGGCGTGTACGAGACTGATGCCTGGTTAGCAGCTGTCGTCAGCTCAAACAAATCAGCAGCCTGTATGGCGTTGTTAACGAGATCAGAAGTTACGTAGCTTTCCATGGTTGGGTAGTGGGATTATGATACGATGCAGTGTGCTTTTATAGTCTTGAGGCGGATTGACCTACTTTCTATTGAGTGTTGGCACACACCAGAGAACGTAATTTCCATCCAATGAAAAAATGACGCGAAGTTTAACCTTGAGCTGAGTTGGATAGCATTGTCTTTGGCCTTGACATTGGGGTGTATTGACCTACTGACCTACTTTTTTTCATAACTATATAAGTGTTTGTTGTTGTTTTTTAAAAAGAAGGATGAAATCACAATGTCCGAACAAAAACTCTGGTTCGAAAAGTGTGGTGTGTGTTTAGAGGAGAGGGAGGAGGATATATACCACATAAACCAGTGTCGATGTCAGGAAATTGTATGCGTCAGGTGCTTCACACGGCTTCAGAAGTGCCCGTTTTGTAGGGCACCCTATCAAGTGTATGCCTGGCCTGCCTGGGTTTTCGCTAAACATGGGCCTACAGTGCGCTCAGCCTATTATGGCATATGGTTTGACCCTGATTATTCAGAGTAAGTAGGGTGACTCCGAGTAATTCAGGATCACAGAAACCAAAAAACGGCCCTTTTCAGAGCCATCAACTAAATTAGAGAGGGAATATATCACAATTGTTAATGTGTAAGATAAACATAAACATCAAGAAATCAAACCAGTTTTAGCATTTTATTGAACTCCATGAACATTGCAACAATAATATGAACAAACAATATGAACAAGCAATATGAACAATGCAAACACTATGAACAACAAGTACATAACACTACACTTTAATGAAATTAGAATGGGTCTAAACTATTTGTCAGTAATTCAAACCACGCACGACCATCTCCAAATTTTGGTGGATGTTTAGCTGTGCATGTTTGTTGGTGCTGATTACACACTTGTCTTATTGCACGTTTGTACAGTTCTGCATAGTTCTGGTAAAACCTACATCCCACATTGGAATCGTTCAAATTGAAGTGACGTTGATCCTCTGTCCGGAATTTAGCTCTAAGCACCCGTGTTAAATCACATCCTCGAACAAGAAAATGCAAAGCAAACAAACAATATGCTCCACACACAAACGTGTTGTATCCTTGAAGTCTCATGAGATTCCATGTATAGGGTCCATGTCTTTCCAAGAAACGTTGAATGTCACGATGGAGTGGTTTTTGTCCATACGAATCAAAGTAGTAAGTCGATTTATCGTTGAAAAAGTTCACCAGGTTGAGTCGAATTGTGGGTATTCACTATGTAAGCTTTTACATTCTCTGGTCTACGTTGTGGCAGTTGATCTTTAGCACATACCACGGCATTCAAGGGAGCTAGAATTGGTGAATGATCCAAAATATACTGCAACTCAATCGTTTCCATTTTCCCAATCTTGTTTAATTCGTCCTGCCCATTCGCACTCAAAAGTTTCCAATGGTGTGATCTTGTTCGTATCTACACTAGCCTTTATATTTGCCCACATCTGATAAGCATCAGCTTTCTCAGCGCGTGTGAGATCCATGTTTTGTAGTTCAGCGTACCATCTTTCCATCACTTGATACATGTCCAGTTTTTTTTAATGCACTGTTCAGAAACATCTCGACCCACTCACTTTTGCTCCTAAACAAACACAGGGGATATTGGGTCTGACTGGGATGATCAACAATGCAACCATAACAGTTTTCTTTCACGATATCAAAGAGGTGTGTCTGCAGTTCATGCACCACATGTGGTTCAAACTCTTTACAATATCGTGTCGCCTATTCAAGTTGTAGATTTCTTCGTACAGTTGTTTGGCCAGCTGTTCTCCTGATTTGCTCATGGTTAATAGTCTGTGATGACTTCTCTGAACCCGTTAATTTCTATCTGACTGTCGTATTCGGCATACGCAATCACGTTGATGGGGTCACCAAGAGGTGCACGAAACTGAAGCTCGATTCGCAAGTTCCCCGTTTTTATAGGATGCAGATGTCCCTCTTCTGATCCTTGATCTGGGTTAAGTCAATGCCCCAGAGTGTGTACCCCTGCATGTAATCGTCCATTGTCAGACCCATGGAGCGGTTTAAACCGAGTGATCCCGTGGCTTGATGCAGGGACATGTATGATCTCAAAATTTCTCCTGTGGGAAAGTTGGGCTGGAACGGCAAGTTGTGTGTCGTCTTTCCGTCTACACTGACTTCTAACTTAGACAAGTTGAAATGTTGAAAATCAAATGGGTTAGTTGCCACATCGCCGTTCATGTCTGTATTCTTTACCAGGCCCAGAATGATACGTTTGGGCAACTGTCCTTGAAATAAATGATCTTTGATCGCTTGCCTCCAGGAATGGTGAAAGTTTTCACCTCAGCTCGGCGAATTGGGATCTTCATGCCATGTTGAGCGATGGTCTGGTTTAAGTTGTTGGCCACTACGGGTAACAGGTCAACAGTCCGAACATTGAATCCAGCTTGAAGTAACTGGATTTTTGCCTCTGCTCCAAACAGGCAAAAACTGACTGGGGTTCTATTGAGTCGCAGCCGTATCTCTACACCATTGGGAAGGTACCTTGTCTTGCAAACACAGGTCTAAATGTAGACGTCCGCACATTTCCAGAACACGACTCTGGTGGATACGTGTTCTTCTTTTCTTCAATCCTTCATTAGCTTCCGCAACTGTATGCTCTTGCATATGACCCGCCGTGTCAGGACTCCACATTTCCGTAGTGTAGAGCTGTGTTGATTTACTGTCCGTAGAATAAGACAGCAAATTCTCAATGTAGGCCCGGTACGCATATGTGTCAGCATTATTGGTGATCAATTTGTTGTTCAGGTACACGTCAATACTGCTAAACAAGCTGTGGAAGAAATTATTTACTGTGGATGTTTCTCCATCGCCAGCCAATTATTGCCATCCGGTTTGACTACTTTGACTTTCAGGTACAAGTTGCTCTGGTTGATATCAGTCCACTTTTCTGATTGAGCAGGAATTACAAATTCAATGGGAGATGAATTGCTCAGTGCTGACACAGGATAATGTTCTGTCCACTGTGCATCTTGCATTGCTGTCATGGTAGGTGGGACATGTGTCACATCAAGTTCAGTTTTGCTACACTCACAAGAGCCGTGTTGCATCATGTTGTTCAATCAAAAATATCTAACGGTCGTGATGAGATTTTTCTTTTTTTGTTGTGTCTCCTTGACGTGCTGGAAGCAGAATGATGTCGACGTTTGAATTCTCGAAGCTTTATACCTCTCAGAGTTTTCTGACCCACATCTTTCAACAATGTTTTACCCCGTTTCTTGATCACTGTCTTTACATTTTGGCCAGACAGAATATCTTTTACGGCTCCTATACCTTGTTTAAAGCCCTCTTTTTTCAGAGTCTGTAGTCCTGAGTTCACGATGGGTTTCACCATGGGTAAGATGTTGCTGGCCATTTTCTTGAACATGGAGCCCAAACCATATCCGACTTGTCGAGGTTGACCACGGTAAACTGGAATCCGGCCTCGCGTAAGTGGAATGAACTGAACTACCTGTGTCACCGGTTATATTGATACTGATCTCGTTGAAATATGATCTGCTGACAGGTATGTAGTGTAGATTTAGAAATTCAAAGTGCATGTGTGGATTAGCCAATGCTTTTGTTTTTGTGTCAAATGGCACAACGCGTAAAATGGGTGCTTCGACATCCCCTATCAAAGTGTGTTCTGCCAGATCGGTATATACAAACAGATGGTTCATCTTCGTGAAGAGATCCACACCGTACTTGAATCTGTTGTTGTCTCTGTCCGGAAACACCACAGTACTTCCCTCTCCTCCAAGTTTCGTAAGGAGGGATGGATGAAGTTCCAAGCCGATCTTTGATCCACTTCTACCGGTAAACTTGACACGTTTTGACAAGCCGGAAAAATCAAGTCCAAATGTGAGGTTTCTTTGAGTTAAAATTGTTTTAGTGGCTTGTTTAATAGCCTTGTCCATTTCGTCAGTCAGATGTTGTGGTGACGCATAGATGCCTGCAGGAATACAAAGGGGTATTGCCCATTTTTTACCTTCTAATTCACACCCGTTTTTCACTTGTGAAAAGGCTGCAGCCAGTTCTGGATCTTTTGTCACGATGTAGAATTTTCCTTCATCCTCTTCGATGTTTCTGACTTGTGTGGGAACGATCATTTCCACGAGAGCCACTTCCCAATTTTGTTTGTCGACATCAATGGTTTTTGCCAGCTTGGTTCTAAAACAACATTGTGTGTTGTTTGGGTACAATGCCATCGAACTATCACTGATGAGAGTGATGTAGAAAGAGTTCATGATTTCTTAAATTTTAAACTTGGGTTTGGAAGAATGTATCCGATAGAAGTACTCATCAGCAGCAACCAAAGTTCACGATCTGGACTGTTGAGACACAGGTTCACTAATGACACGATGACGATGATAAAGATGATCACAATCTGAGTCAAGAAAGTGATTCTGTTGTTTGGTACCTCACTTTTTCCTGTCTGTATACTGTTGTCTACCTGAAACCTGCTGGTGTCGGACTGAGACATGCTGTTCATGACGTTTATACTTTATACTAAATGTGATTTTGGAATCCAACTGTTAAACTTTTTAGGATATCCAAGCCACTTCACTTTCACTTCTTGAAATGTTTTACCGCCTACACGCCTTGTACGCCGATCAAGAACTGATTCCACTTCGTATAGCTCATCATCTTTTATATGTTGAATTTCATCCCTGTAGAAGGATCCGGAGATAGTTTCTCCAGCCAAGTCTTCAAGTTTTACGGTCAATGGATATGTTCTGTTGATGCGAACCACTTTGAACAATTCACTGTCCAGTTGGGTAGATAGCCTTTGGCAAATGTTTGCTTGGTTTTATTGATGCGCACTATATCACCCACTTTCAAATCAGTTGATTTCTTATTTTCTTTTGATGGTTGCCATACAATGTCTTTGTGACTTCATGCTCATTTTCTCTAGACACAGATGCAGGGGTACGTCCGATGCTTCGATAAAAACGATGATTGTAGCCATGTACCAATAGTTGCAGTACATCCACATAATGACGGGTCTTGTGATGAGTAAAATATTTCCACATTCTTGATTTAAGCGTACGTTGAAAACGTTCAACAATACTCGCTTTAGTTTCTGGGTTTTCAGACGTGAAGAAATGAATGTCATGCTTGTCTAGAAACTTCTGAAATTCTTTGTTCAAAAATTCTCGGCCTTTGTCTGTTGAAAAAAGCTACAAAAGCTTGTACGCGCTCTACAGCCGTCATGTCTCGACCGATTTACTTGATTTTTTTATAGAATGTATATATTAAGTTCTTGTTGTGCAGGATTATATACATTTTGCAATATTTGAAAAGATCAAGGATCTATGGCTGAACCAAGTTTCGAACTTTGGACCAGAAAATGTAATGAAGTATTTCGAAGCACTCAGATAAGCTAGAAACATGAAATTTGGACAGAATATGTGTCCTATTGATTTCTTTCCGCTCTGAGAAAACTGACGTCGTATGACGTAAAATGAAGTCATGACGCGTTATCAAATTTTGTATCCAAAATATACGTTTTTTTAGCACTGGAGGGCAAAGTTTTTGACCGATTTGCATAAAATTTTCACTGAAGGTGCAACATAGCCTCTTATTGTCATCAGTCACTTCCACTTCCGGAAAATAGCTAAGGTCAAGGTCACATGTCAATTATCGGTTTTTTCTTCGGCCTTAAATATCTCAAAAACGAAAAATATTTTATCGAGACACTATGCGTATAATTTGTAGTGCTTTGAAAGATGATATATAGTTTTTGAAGATCGGCGTCGAATCAGTTGAGTTATTGCAGAAAAACCAAAGTGTTGCAACCCTAAGCGCACGTTACTACTTATATCTGGATAATTATTGATTTTTGTTAAAAAGAGTATGAATATAATTGTAGATCAATGCCCGGCCGTTCTTTTGGTGTTTAAATTTTAAAGATTGACCTAATATTCATTAAGTTATAGGGAAAAACAAAACGATATGAACATATTTATCCCCGATTTTTGCCGTATGCTCAAGGTTTAAACGCCCGTAGCTACAAAGTGTTTAAAGATACATACAATTATGAAGCAAGGGAATTGTGGGAAATGAAAAGACCTTTCTAACGGTACCTAGCTTTTTAAAATTGGACTTAATATAAGAAAGTTACATGAAAACTAATAATGCAGTAAAACCGTTCTTTCATGCACTCCCGCAGTAAGTCCCGATCACTTGATTCCTATTTTTCGAAGAAACTAATGATTTTTTAAAAATAACATACAATTTTTTTTTTTATTTTTTTTTTGCATGATGTAATTTGGTTCTAATGATATGCAGATTTTAATGATCGGACCATAAATTATAAAGTTATTTGTCGAAAGGCAATAATAGACATGAACATCTTTTTGCCGATTTTTGCCGTTTTCTTTAAAAATAACTTTCTATATCTCAGAGCCCGTAATAGAAAAGTTGAAACAGTGAAATGTTGGAAATTTAAAGGCCTTTCTAATGGTACCTTGCGTTTGAAAATTGGACATCGGATATCCTATAAGGAAGTTAGATGAGAAATAAGAATTCATTTAAACCGTTCTTTCATGCATTTCTGCAGTTAGTCCCTATCATTTGATTGTTTTTTTTCTAAGAAACTATTAATTTTTGATAATAACATAAAGAACAGTATTATTAGCGTGATGCAATGCGGTTCTAATGGTATGCAGATTTCAAAGATCGGACCATTAATTATAAAGTTATTTGTCGAAGGGCAATAATAGACATGAACATGTTTTGCCGATTTTTTGCCGTTTCTTTGAAAAATAACTTTCTATATCTTAGAGCACGTAACAGAAAAGTTGAAATATGAAACACGTGAAATGTTGGAAATATAAAGGCCTTTCTTTTTAGCTCACCTGAGCACTTGTGCTCGGATGAGCTTTTCTGGTCGCCTTTTGTCCGTCGTGCGTCGTCAGTCGTCCGTCGTCAACAATTGCTTGTGAACACTCTAGAGGCCACAGTTTTGTCCCAATCTTCATGAAACTTGGTCAGGCTGTTTGTCTACATGATATCTTGCATGAGTTTGAAAATTGGGTCACGTGGTATCAAAAACTAGGTCACCAGGTCAAATCTAAGAAAAACCTTGTGAACTCTCTAGAGGCCACAGTTTCAGCCCAATCTTCAATAGAGTTGGTCAGGATGTTTGTCTAATTGATATATTGAATGAGTTCGAAAATGAGTCACATGAGGTCAAAAACTAGGTCACCAAGTCAAATCTTAGAAAAATCTTGTGAACACTCTAGAGGCCTACATTTTTGTCCAAGTCCTCATTAAACTTGATATGAATGATGACTGCATGAATTCCCAGTTGAGTGCAAATTCAGGTAGGATCAATATGTAGGTCACTTAGTCAAATGTTAGAAAAACACTTTATATGCCAGATTTTTTGTCATTATGCCTTACACAGCCATCTTACTCAGGTGAGCGACACAGGGCCATTTTGGCCCTATTGTTTTAAATTGGACATCATATAAGGAAGTTAGATGAGGAGTAAAAATTAATTTATACCGCACTTCTGCAGTTAGTTCTGATCCCTTGATTGCTTTTTTCTAAGAAACTATTAATTCTTAGCTCACCTTAGATGAGCTATAAGAATCGATGAATGTCCATTGTCCGTCCGTCCGTCATCCACAATTAGTTTGTTTGCACTCTAGCATCTTCATTTCGTAAGCAATCATCTTTAAATTTTATGAAAATGTTTATTACCATAAAATCTCGGACAATTTTGATTATGGCTGATATCCGCCCATAAAGTCATAAATATTAAAAAATGCCAATTTTTAGTTTGTTTGCACTCTAGCATCTTCATTTCTTAACTCTATGACAATGTTTATAGCCATCTTCTTTTGGGCAAGTTCGATTATGGCTGATATCTGTCAAATAGGTCAGGAGTTATGCCCCTTTTGATATAAAAAATGTAATATTTCACTTGATTTGCACTCTAGCATCTTTATTTCTGAAGTAAATATCTTCAATCTTTAGAAAAATGTTTATAGCCATATTCTTTCTGCCAAGTTCGATAATGGCTGACATCTGCCAATAAGGTCAAGAGTTATGCCCCTTTTGATGTTTAAATTTGTGTGTTTTAAGCCATGATTTTTTAGTCAAGTTTGACTTTAAATTTCGACAACAGGCTCACTTTAGTTCGTGGAATTATAAAAAATCTGATGGATTATGTCTTCAGTACAACGATGCTATAATTTAGTAACTTGTACAGGTAATGAAGGCAGTTTTTCTCAGGTGATTTTTGCCTCTTTTTTTGTTGTTGGGGGGAATAACTTTATATATCGCAAAAAGAGATAAAGTAAGTACATGTTTGAATTCAGAAGACCTTTCTAACGGTACCTGGGTTTTTGAAATCGGACATCAAATAAGGAAGTTGCATGATAGTAAGAATTTCTGGAAAAAAAGAAAGAAACATTTTTCCTTGTGCTTCTGCAGTTGATGCCACATATTATTCTAAATTTTATTTCTGTTATATTAAAGGTAAAATGTGAAACAGTAATTTATTTTAATGCTCTGTGCCCGCTTCAATTGAACAAGAAACTTCAATGAAGATATGAGAAATGAATAGTTCATAGAAAAGGAATCTTGTATACCTTTTAAGCATGTTAAGAGGACTAGTGATACTTCATTACCTTGCAGAACACGAAGATTGAGTATTATTGTAGTTATCTTAAAGATGGTTCTAGAAAAGTTAGCATTATGAAACTATAACTGAAAACAAAGTCACATATTCCCTTTTGAATCCAATGACTTTAGAATTCATATTATGTTATATGACATCACAGATTTCCTCTGCTATTTATTTATGTTTGCACTCTACAGCTGTCATTTCGGGACGGATTTTCTTCAATTTTTGAAGTTGGTGTATTTCAAAAAACTAAATAAGTATGATCAGGTTTGACATGGTTTGCAGTGCAGAAAGCCCTTTCTTTTGTCCAGAACAAAAGAAGTCTAGTTTTTCTTATTATTATTTTTTTCTTCCTCTTATATTTGTGTTAATTTCGAGGTGTTGCCATTGACTCAGAACAATGAAAATTTTATGGCATATATTTCAAACCATGAGCTTTCGGATGCAATGAATTTCATATTCATATGACGTCACATAACGTCAGATTTGACGTCAGGTGAAAAAGGTTGCTTGCGGTCTACAGCCATTATTTCTGGACTGATTTTCATCAAAATTTCACAGAATGTGTATGTTAGGCTCTAGTTGTGCATCCCTTTGTCCGTTTTTCAAATTCGAAACGTCCATGCTTCTATAGCGAATCCAAGATTCGAACCAAGGTAGTAAATTTTAAATGCTTATAAAATCTGGCCTATTTAAGATAGAAAGTTGATATTTAGTCAGTATATAGGTCTCTAGAAGTTTTAAACATTTTGTGAAAATAAATGTCATATGACGTCACGTGACGTCATTATATGATAATATATTTCTAATATTAACAAGAATATTTCTATATGTTGAAATTGTCGAAGGGCAATGAAAATTTAATGACACATGCTTCAAACGCTGAAATTTTGATTTCTATGATTTTCATATGCTTATGACGTCATATGACGTCACATTTGAAATATGCAACAAAAGTTTGTACGCGGTCTACAGCCATTGTTTATGAACCGATTTTCATCAAATTTTCACAGAATGTGTATACTAAGTTCTAGTTGTGCATCTCGGTGTCCGTTTTTCAAAATTCGAAAAGTCCATGGTTCTATAGCAATTAACCAAGGCAATTTTTAAATGCTTATAAAATCGGTCCTTTTTCAGATTTTAACAAGAGTATTTCTATACGTTGAAATTGTCGAAGGACAATGAAAATTTAATGACAAATGATTCAGACGCTGAAATTTCGATTTCAATGATTTTCAGAAGCCTAGGACGTCATATGACGTCACATTTGAAATTGACTACGAAAGTTTGTACACGGTCCAGAGCCATTATTAATGGGCCGATTTTTATCATATTTTCACAAAATGTGTATATTACGTTCTTATTGTGTATTCCGGTGTCCGTTTTTCAAAATTCGAAAAGTCCAAGCATCTATGGCGGATCCAAGATTCGAACCAAGGACGTCAATTTTTAAATGGTTATAAAAACTGTCCTATTTGAGATAGAAAGTTGAAATTTTGTCAGTTAGTAGGTCTCTGGATGTCTAACAATTATGTGAAAATAAACGTCATATGACGTCACGTGACGTCATTTGTTTATTATTATTATTCTTTTCTTCTTCCTAACTAAACGTTTATTTTAATATGTTGCAATAGTCCTAGGACCATGAAATTTTTATGGGGTATTAGTCACGAGAGGAAATTTTGATTTCAATGATTATCAGCAGCCTATGACGTCACATGACGTCACAGCTAAAAATAGTGAAAAATGGTGTTCGCGCTCTACAGCTGTCATTTATGGTCGGATTGTCTTCAAATTTTCACAGATGGTACATCTTGAAACTAAGGTGTGCATATCCTGTCAGCTAACTGAAATTCCGGATCGAACGGGAATCGATAGTTTTAGTGGTGGTGAAATTAACAATTTCAGCGAATACAATATTGATGTGACGCAAAATTTCATCTTCTTAATTTTTTTAGGAAGATCGACTGATCAGTAGTTCAGAATAATGAATATTTCAGAGTTATGACAGTAAGGTATGCACTTTTGAACAAAAGCATCTTCAGCACCCTATGACGTCATATGACGTTAGAGCTAAAAATAGTGAAAAATGGTGTTCACGCTCTACAGCCGCCATTTATGGTCGGATTTTCTTCAAATTTTCACAGATGGTACATCTTGAAACTAAGGTGTGCATATCCTGTAAGCTAACTGAAATTCCGAAAGACAGAAGTTCTGTCGCTGAAATAAGATTCGAACATAGGACCGAAAATTTCATTTTAGGATTAAAGAGCTTCAGGATGAGATAGAAAATTGAAACTTACACAGTTTGCAGTTCTGCAGGTTTTCTTAATATATTTTGAGTCGTGACGTCAAATGTCGTCATGTGACGTCATAAGCATACTTCTTAATTTTCATTTTAGGGCAATGATTTCGACATGATGCCAGTTGTTCAGAATAATGTAGATTTTAGAGTTATGAAAGTAAAGTATGCGCTTTTGAACAAAAGCATCTTCAGCACCCTATGACATCATGTGACGTCAGAGCTAAAAATATTGAACAATGGTGTTCGCGGTCTACTGCCGCCATTTATGGTCGGATTTTCTTCTAATTTTCACAGATGGTACATCTTGAAACTAAGGTGTACATATCCAGCCAGCTTACCGAAATTCCGGAAAACCGAAGTTCTGTGGCTGAAGTAATATTCGAACATAGGACCAAACATTTTATTTTAGGATTGAAGAGCTTCAGGATGAGATAGAAAGTTGAAACTTACACAGTTTGCAGTTCTGCAGCATTTCTACAAATATTTTGAATCGTGACGTCAGAGGACGTCATAAGCATACCACTTAATTTTAATTTGATGCAATGATTTCGACATGATGCCAGTTGTTTAGAATAATGAAAATTTCAGAGTTATTGCAGTAAAGTATGCGCTTTTGAGCAACAGGATTTTCAGCACCCTATGACGTCACGTGACGTCAGAGCTAAAAATAGTGAAAAATGGTGTTCGCGCTCTACAGCCGCCATTTATGATCAGATTTTCTTCAAATTTTTACAGGTGGTACATCTTGAAATTAAGGTGTGAATATTTTGTCAACTAACCTTAATTCCGAAAAACCGAAGTATTGTGGCTGAAGTAAGATTCGAACATAGGATCAAAAATTTCATTTTAAGGTTAAAGAACTTCGGGATGAGATAGAAAAATGAAACTTAAACAGTTAGCAGTTCTGCATAATTTCTTAATGTATTTTGAGTCGTGACGTCATATGACGTCATAAGAATACTACTACTATTGCTACTTATTATTTTTTTCTTCGTAACAAAACGCTTATTTTTGGTGGTATATTATGTCAATTGTTCAGCATGAACATGAAATACTACTAGAGGTGAGTTATTACATGAAACTTCTGTCTCCTGCTTTTTGCATTAACACAGGTTGCAGAAAGTCCTATTTTGGAATAATATTTTTTTG
>CM037777.1:37974582-38024582 GCA_021229015.1 Solen grandis | reverse complement strand
GACAAGAAACTCAACAAATACTAACAACTGCTTATTCTATAATGATTTATTCTTTTTTTATTTGAATTGTCTCCACTCTGGCTGATGAATGGATAATATCGATGTGTTTAATAATTATTTTTCAGGTAGAAGTGTGGTTAAATATGGCATGGTCTGCAACAAGTTTCACAGATTTTAGAAATCTGCCATCCGAACCAGCAAACACGAACAAAAAAAGTAGACACCCAGTCCAAACAGAGCAGAAAAAGGAGACAATTATGAAACTTGATCAACTACAAACAGGAACGACGGCTGTACAATAATTAATTATCCTTGAGTTCTAAGAAAAAATTGTGGTCTTTTTTAACATAAAGAAAAAAAAAATTCTATTGTATGATAAAACTAAATCATTTATTCATAATCTTACATTGTTTTCAAGTGGCTGACATCTTTTTTTTTCAAAGAAAAATCACTAGTGTGCATGTCTGTACAATTCAGTGAGGCTTACTTGAGAGTACAATGAAACGACGTATCTGATTGGTTTTTCATTTAATCATTGTAGTATGTAAATAAAAATTGAATTTCTTGTCAGAAATAATTTATGAGGGAATTTTGCTTGCACAGCTTTTTTTTTTTTATTTCATTGCTTCACTGAAAATAATATGCCAATGACAAAAAGTACTTATTGAAAAGGAGGTTTTGCAGGTGTTTTGTACAAAGTGCACCTAATAATAGCCCTGCATCAATAACTCACCACATTTTGACTTTCTTAGCGCTAAAAGGGATGTTGACAAACAAAACTTGTAAGAATGATGTCACATGGAATCCATTTAATAAAAAAAAAAGGTCAAAACAAAAAAGGCATCGGAATAGCGATGCGTCAGAATAGAGTACCGTACGATATATCTTAGTTCATTCATGTTTGACTTGCGAGTTCTCGAACCCTAAACATATACACAGCATCATTATGTACCCCCCCCCCCCCCCCAATATTTATATAGGGACTCGGGGAGGCATTGTTTTGTCAGAGTTATCTGTCAGTCTGTTCATCTTTCTGTCACATATTTTGTCCAGAGATAACTCCTCCTCTACTTATGAGATGAAATCTCATTTATGGAAAGAACTTGATGAGAAGAAGTGCCATGCCAAGGACCATGACTCTTACCTTAGTTTTTGGAGTTATCCCTCTTTTTCACATTTCTTGCCCTTGATATAACTTGATCCTCTTCTACTGATGCTTCATTTATGGAAAGAATGATGAAAGGTTGTGTCACGCAAAATTATTTTTAGTTTACCCCTTTTCAACATATATTAATTCTTGTCCAAAATGTCCATCACACATTTTGCCTTGAAGATAGCTCCTCTTTTGATTATGCTATATTGAAATGAAATCTGATTTATGGAAAGAACTTGGTGAGAGGAAGTTCCATGCACAAGATCCATAACTCTGGCATAAGTATTTTTGGAGTAATCTCCCTTTTACACATTTTCATGTCAGGAAGATAACTCCTTTTCTGCTTATGCTTTTGAAGTTAAATTTCATTTATGGAAAGAACTTACTTAGAAGAAGTGTCATGCACAAGGTCCATAATTCTGGCATCAGTATTATTTTTTTTAAATTATTTCCTTTATTTTTCAGATAACTTTTCCCCCTTTTTAACATGTTCTTGTACTGAAGACACTCTTGCGCTACTGATGCTTCATCTATGGAAAGACTAATGCTACTGAAATGAAACTTCAGTTGGAACTTCAGATTTTGTGTCTTACTTCATCAACATGGTGTGAGAGTTTTGCATCGAAGGTCAGGGGAGACATCAGATTTCTATGAAAACAAACCTCTAGTTTCAATTGGAATCATTGTAATAATATTAGTGAAAATTTGTACACATATTAAATATATAATAAAATAATGTTTAAATTATATTCCTTTGTCAAATGATTTTAAAGTAATTTGTTGCCATGTAAAAAAGCCATTTTTTCTCAGGGTTTGAGAGGAGTTTGAGTACATTTTTTAATTTGTGCAACACTCGGGTTCCTACACTTGGAGATAAAACTAGGAGCCCTGGTCAGTATATTCTAATGGAGCAGCTTTTCAGAGACCTCAATTATCACCAAGAAGAAAGTCATTTTGATTGAGCTTAGGTGGCAATAGCTGTTTGAATCCATTATATAAGAACAGAGATCCTATGTGTATATAGGATTCCCATGTCCAGTTTCTCATTAGGATTGTTGGGTTCAAAACAAATAAAAAAGTAAGGACCATGATTTAATAAGAAAACAAAGGCAAAGCATTATTAAGAGGATGTCAGATTAACTTCTGACAGTTTTTGCAATACCTATATTTGGATGATTTGCAGATTAAGAACACAAATCATGTATGACTCATTATGCATTTTTTAATTTCTTTCAGAATGTGCTCGGAATCATCATTGCAAAAGAAGCTCCTAGATCAGTGTTTTCAAGAAAAAGTAAAAAGAATTTGATTTACATTACTGACCTATTCCTTAGATGATACTTATTCTAAATGAAACTAGAGCCTGTGAATAAGTAATTGATCCCCCTACTGCGAAGTGGTGAAGGGGTTAATATATTAGAAATGGCCTTGCATCTGTAGGTCCGTAACTCTTTCGTGTCAGCTCCATATTTCCTAAACCTTTGAAGGATTTTTATTAAACTATGGTCACATACTCACCTCAGTGAGACAATATGCATAACCCATGTCCCAACCATGCCAGTTCAAAGTCAAGGTCACAAATGAAAGTCAATAGTTTGAACCTTTGATTTCATGTCTACTCTAATCTCCTTTCCCCCTGGAAGGATTTTCATTAATCGTAAGTCAAATTTTCACCTCAGTGAGACTATATAATATGCAGAACTCATGTCCCAACCATGCCAGTTCATGGTCAAGGTCACAATTGAAAAAGGTTAAATTTTTTTTTTTTCCTGAGACAGTGTGCTGAACCCATGTCTAAAGATGCCAGGTCATGGTCAAGATTACAGTTGAAGGTCAATAGTTACAACCTTTGTTTTACTGTTCATTCAATATCTCCTTCTCTTCGTAAGAAGATGTACAGAATCCAATTTGAACCTTGGATTTCATGTCCCCTTCACTTCATAATTATCTCTCTGTAACCTTTGAAGGATATTCATCAAACTTTGGTAAATGTTCAACTCACTAAGACAATGTGCAGTACATAATCCATGTGAAACCTATGGCCAGTCAAGGTCACAATGAAGATTAAGGTCATAGTTAGATTTCAAAATGTTTGAAATTTGGAATTTGTCATGGGTGAAATGGTTTAACTTTGGATGTTGTGATTGCAGATATCTCCTCCTACTCTGACCACCATTTTGCGGTGGGGGATAAACATGTAACTAACCTTTAGACTGCCTTGATTAATATCGTTATGAAATCAATTACTAATTATTTTTAATTATTTTGAATGCAATACTCTAATTAATGTTAATATTTTATTGTCTAGTTATGGGTGTTATGATCCGGCTATTTGTCAAATCATCATACATTTGATTTTTTTTTCATCTTTTTTCTGTGAAAATGAGTCTCCTTTACATCATCATAACAATTAGATTTATCAAATTATGTTAATAATACTTGTATGATCCCACATTCAGATTCTGGTAGTGAGAGGTTTTTGCTCAATTTTGTTCTGAGAGATTCTGAGGCTGTATTTATCAACTGTACTTACTGGGGTAATGAGAACTTCATCACAGAACTGAGCAGGTCTTTTTGTATTGGCGACGTAGGTAAGATATATCTTTATATGTTACATAATATTCAACACCATACAATTAACAATACATACATCAGTATATAACTATCTATATAAAAGTTGTTTTCATGACATTTCTTAATTTTTAGGATCATTGGCTGTCCAACCGTCATTGACTTCTAAACTTCAATGACCAAATTTGATGAAACTTGCCTGTTATGTTCCCTGCATGAAACTCTAACAGAGTTGTTTTAAATCATGGTTCCAATCCATTGCATATATGGGTCAAGAAAGTGAAATCATTAAAAATCTTCCTCTCTGAAACCAGGGCCTAGAGCTGTGGCATTGTCTTATAGACCTCTGCCAAGTTTGTTCAAATCGTGATACTATGATCAAAATTGGCCCCGCCCAAGGGGTAACTTGATTTTAAATAGACTAGCTTGTATAGGAAAAACTAGAAAATCTTCTTGTCAGAAACCACAAGGCCTGGAGTTAGATATTTGGTGTGACTAACATGGCCTGGTAGACCTTTGCTAAGTTTGTTCAAATCTTGGCCTTGGGGTCAAAATTGGCCCCACCCTAGGGGTCACTTGATTTACATAGACATGTACATGTATAGGAAAAACTAGAAAAATCTTTCTTGACAAAAACAAAAATTAAAGACTAGAGTTCAGATATTTTGATTTTACATAGATTTATATAGGAAAACCCTCAAGAGATCTTCTTGTCAGAAACCATAGGGCTTGGAGTTTAGATGTTGTTGTTATTTGCATTAGGGCTCATTCATATTTCCATGGTGCTGCGTTTTTTTGTTGTTTTTTTGACAGAGAATGCCTTTAAGGCCCAGCACCTATGACATCAGTTCTCTTGGACTTGTTCTGACAGGGTTGGCCTCTTTTAGCACCTAGAGACAGGTGCATCTACACAGAGACAGATGTGGCTGCAAGGGATCCGGGTGCACTACCCTAGTTTGTTTCGAATAGACCCCTGGTTCTTTAACTTGTCTTGTGTATAGCACCAAAACACACGAAGCCCCTTAACCACTGTCTGGATGAACCAGCGCTAGACTTCTAGTTAGGCAGGGAGTTAGATGTTTACCAGTGGACCTCAATCAAGTCTGTTCAAATCCTGGCCCTGGTGTCAAAATTGGCCCCACCCCAGGGTCACTTGATTTTATATAGACTTATTAGAGCTATGACCTTCAAAATTTAGATGGCAGGTACAGTTTTTGTGTGGAATTTAGATGTTCTTGCTGTATTTTTGCATGGATTATGAATTCAGTATGACATAATGCTATAAAAGGCAATGTTTCTCAGGTGAGCTATTCAGGGCAATCTTGGCCCTTTTGTTAATTATTTGTTTGTAATGTTTTAGGCAAAGCTTTAAAAAAAAATTAAAAAAGTCTAATACAAAGATGTTTTCCTGTTTTGGCTTTCTGGTGATTGATTTGACAGTTTAGTTCTAATGTGAGACAGTCATGACTGATTTTGGTATTTCCAGTGAAGATCACAAATGCCCAAGTCCAACCAAATCCATCTGATGGTTCACATGAAAGATTTAAAGTTTCTACACCACTGTAAGTTCATGAAAAAATGTTATGTGATCTTTCAGTCTGAAATATAATGTTCACTTAAATATTGTACACAAAATTTTCTTCCTGAGAAAGTATAGCAATTAAGCAAGCCATTGTGGCAGCTGGTAATTGCCAGTGTAATGTCAAACTTGAATATTATTATGCGGAAATACTTTTTAGTCCAAATCTTCTTGAAACCATGGTTTGTGTCAGGACCTGAAGTGGGAGGTCATAGGCCTGATCTCCAGCTGCAATACCAGTCATTTGAATGACGTGAGACGTGAGCACCCTGGATCGATTAGAATTCAGTAGAGGAATTCTAGCTTTGGACAGGTTTGCTTGGTGTCGTGTGTGGTATCATATTTCATTTGTCCTTGGTATGATTTTGCATTTAGGATTCACTATATCTGATTTATAAAGACAAAGCCCCAAATTATGAAAATACGTGTTCATGGTAAAACTAAACAGACAAACCAGCATTACTTGGGACTCACTTGGGATTTAGTTACCTCATAATCTAGCATTTTTTTTTTATATATATTTTTAGTAAACACATAAATGGATACAAATGTTTTTTCAAGCCTGTCCTTAAGAATCTCATAATTTGTATTGCAGATTGTATCATTTGACAATGAGTGAGAACCACTGTGCTTTAAGCCAGTACAGGGGTCAGGAGGCAAAGAGTTATGTGCCCTTGCTATACATTCCGACCAAGCCCAGCAGTGATTACTACACACTGGAGGATGTAATCACCAATGGGGAGAGTCTGGATGGGGAACACATCAACCTGCTGGCTGCAATCAGGCAGGTCAGGACCCAGAATCAAACTTCAGGAGTCTGATTATCCTTAATGTGTCTTTAGATCATTCTAAACATTATATAAATGCATAGTTTTGTGAGTCAGGTTATCTTCCTTGATCTTCTATCAATGTTTTTATTAATTTTGATAATTCATTTTGAAGAATTGGAAAAACAACAAATCTTGCAATTTTATCTGAAACCATGGTTTGATATATGATTGTACTTTTAGGTTGGTTCAGTTCGAGATATTACAACTAAAACTGGGAAGCACACCAAAAGATGTGAGGTAAAATTGCTTGATGAAGGCTGCCCAAGTTTTCCTTTAGTCTTGTAAGTATAAAATACAATGTACCATAAAGATAATATTCATACATGTAGATAAATTGTTATAATTCATTTTAAACCATAAATTTGTCTGTTTGTCTTACCTTGTCATTTTTGGCTCACGTGTGCACAACAAGCTATTGTGATAAATCCTTCCTGTTTATATGACATCTCCTGATGTCTGAAACCACTGAAACTTGGCATGAATGGTCCTTGGGTGCACTTCATGATAGCTACTAAAGTAAACTTGTTCCATGCAGAACTCTGGTTGCTTTTGCAACCTAAAGAATTTGTTTATTCAAGAAAAAAATGCTGAAAACCTTTAGATAAATATATTTTCCTCAAAACCCAGTGGTCAGATTTTAATTTTATTTTGCACAGATGATCACCTCATGTATGTCCCTCATGACTAGTCTATAAAAATTGACAAAACAAACCTGATATCAATTCCTTCAAAAGGCCGGTAAGCTAGCCATCTTATAAAATGGCCAGATAGAATTATGTAGTCTGGCTGATATGTTGAAAGTCACAAAGTAAAAATTTGTGTTTTTGGGCCATCATGGCCCTGTATCAAATGGATTGATTATATCTGCATATAAGAAGCTAATGATAAATAAACTGTCTATATGCATTTGGAAGTATAAAGAATTTGTATAAATTTTGATATTGTAAATCATTATTATACCCTCGCTTTACAGATTAAGATTGATGTATTAAAAACTTGATCAAAAGTATATTTGCCAAATGTGGAGGGTCCAAAAAGTCACATTTTATTGTTTTTATGCAAATTTGGCTAAAATTCTAATAAAACAGTTTTAGTTAAAAAAAAAACGTAGGTATACAATTTTTTTCTTTTTATGAAAGCCTTTATATCAGAGAATTGAATCTACAAAAAAAAAGGAAGTCTGTCCATTGATTTTTTTTTTTATCAAGAAAAGATATATAGAATTTCATAACTTTTTGATAGTTTTTGCATACATTTTAAGCCTGACACAATAGCGATTTTTCCTTGTTTTGTATTTTCAATGCATGTTTGACAATATTTTCACCTGTAACTTATAAAACCTATAATAAGTTTAAATTGTGATAAAATATTATTTTGATATGTTATTAAAGTATTTAGAATGCAATTTTTCTAATTTTTTAATGCTTTGATTTTTTTCAACAGATTTTAGCAAACAGCGATGTTTTACCATACAAGCTACTGTAAATCTCTTAAATGAGCACGCTGATCCCCTATTTTTAATTCAAATACCTTTAGTTATAGTCAAAAGAACTTGTGTGCAAAGTTTTAGAAAAGTCCTTTGGTTAGAAAATACTCCCTGAAACGCCTTTAACCTCATATTACATGAATACAGGGTTGGATGCTGGGATATTAATCATCTTTAGTGATATTCTAGTTTCATATATCATGTTTTATTGAAAATAATGCCCTATTGTTATCCATTGTAGAATCTTGATAGGTGATCATTTTCATCAGAACTGCATGTTGCATTCTAAGGCTTAATACTGTCATTAAGAATGAAAGGATATAATACAGTAAAGTACAGTAAACCCCACATAAAATCTGCATATATCAAACATTTTTTCTTATCTTATTTATTACTTTATTCTATATATTTTGAATACATGTATATAACAATACACAGAAGTGTAGCTTTCAGTTTTTAATGATAATTATGTTAATATATTTAAATCACCAACAGGTGGGGAGATGAGGTGGTACAGTTTGCTCAGGCTTGGATTCCTCTTGAAACTGGTAATGGTATTACAACTTAACCCTTTCCCTCATAGAGGATACCATGAAAAGACCTATGCGAACAGCATAAAAACAGATCAGCCTGCGAGTAACTCGCAGGCTGATCAGGTTTTATGCTGTTTGCTGCTCCTCAGTGGTCTGGTAATGAGGATTTTACAATTAAATTTGTTAAGGTTTGAGTCTGGCTTTCTGTAGATCAGGCTTTATGTGGTACCTACTGAGTGCGTCAAAATGAGTCTATATGAGGGAAAGGGTTAAATGGTAGATATACTTGTGGATTACATGAGGTGTATGATAACATGATTTCTATATGTAAATTACACTTACATGCTATTAATAGGATTCAAAAACCTAAATACTACTAACATCATCACAATAATTAGTTTCCTTAAATTTGAAAGAAAACCAATGCATTCAGTGTGTTATATTTCAGAAAGGTATTCCAATCTTGAATTTATATATTTTTATGTTAGTTCTTACAGTGTATACTAGTTAATCCCTCTTGGCAGTCCCTGGGTTGGACCAGTACTAAGCATCTGGCATGGCCATTCTTCAAAAATTCTTGTCTAAAACAGGATTCAAATCCTCAGGCTTTTGGATGAAAAATATATTTTTAAAAAGTCATTTCTAAAATAAGCCAAAAGATCATTTTTAAAGCAATTGATCCAATAAAAAACATAACATAAGTAATGTGTCAGAATTGTGATTGATTAAATCAAGTTTATATCTCCTACAGTACACAAAGTTTTAATGATCATTATAGGACTGATTCACATTGCAAGACACCATATTTTCTGTTACTTTTTTGCACATTTGTTACCAAAAATATGGTCAAAGTGAAAAAAAAATGAGAAAGTAACAAATGTTAAAATGAACTTTCATTTTCAAGCATTTAGAATAAAGTAATAGAAATGTAACTTTGATATGTACAGTGATGTTGAACTGTACACATTTGCACTTTTTTGTGTTTGAGCCATTTATATTCAGTATATACAGCTTCATACAGAACATTCAGTTTTTTGTGTTTTGTGTTTTTTTCACACACACTTGAATTACTAAGAATTGAGAACCAGATACTGATTTTTAAGGCATGATACTCTGGTTGATATCATGTTGAAAATGGAGACTTCAGCAAAAAATACAAGTGGATAAAGTCATTTCAATTCATAATTTGTCAAACCTTATGGGGAGAATTATTATCATTAAATTATGTCTCTCCCCAAATTGATATGGGGGAGACATGCCTGTATTGCTTTTGTCAGAGTTATCTGTCTGTCTGTCTGTCTGCCACACATTTTGTCTTCTTCTACTTGCTATGAAAGGAAATCTCATTTATGGAAACAACTTGATGAGAGAAAGTGTCATGCACAAGGTCCATAAATCTGGCATTAGTATTTTTGGAGTTACCCCCCCCCCCCCCCCTTGTTTCACATTTTCTTGTCCATAAGAAAACTCCTCTCTTACTTATGCTTTTGAATTTCATTTATGGAAAGAATTTGGTGAGAGAAAGTGTCATGCACAAGTCCATTACTCTTGCATCAATATTTTTTATTTATTTCCCTATATCACAACTCCTGTTCTACTCATGCTATTAAAATGAAGTTTCATTTATGGACAGAAATTGATGAGAGGAAGTGTCACACAGAGGGTCCATAACTCTGGCCTCATTATTTTGGAGTAATCCCCCTTTTTACATTTTCCTATCCTCTTATACAGATGCTTCTTCTTTAGAAAGACTTATGCTATTGAAATGAAACTTCAGTTGGAAAACCAGAGCTGCCAGAGGTTTTCATCACAGGAGTTTTGGGAAGGGAGCAGGGGACATCGGTTTTCTATGAAAACAAACCTCATATGATATATTTGTCTATTTTTAACATATTCAAAACCAGATCTATTTTTCTTAATTTCCAGTTCTGTTTGTGGCTGATGTCCGTATGAATTACGATGAGTTTCGATCAGGGATGCTAGCTACAGCAGATTCCAAAACAGTGTTTACTGTTAACCCAGGTATTTTAAGGAAAATCAGAGTGAAATTGTTTTGACTATTATTGATATGTATTAAGTCCTCTGTTTAATGGTGAAATATAAGTCATGAGAATTCATGATGTGGACAGATGTGTCCTTTACTATTAGAATTTTCGATTTAATTTTACTTATTCTGACTGAAGTGTATTTATTTGTATATAGTCAGCATTTTGATTGGTCGCAATGATGAAGATCTATTCATGTATCCAACAGCTAATGTATGTCATAAAATATAATTGACAGTCATGGGTGTCTGATGATGGAGTACACTATGATGAGTTCAAGATTAAGATTGCATTCTGTTTTCCTTTGCACATTTTTGATGTAATTTGAAGCCTTTGGATTAGAAATGTCCTAATAACAAAGGTTTTCTATATATTTAAAGATATTGAGTTGATATGGCATGCAGGTTTAACATGATGAGTTACAGATCTAGTTTGCATTTTGATCACTCATGTTCAGCATTTATGGCAGAGTTATGGTCTTTTAAAATTCTTAGTCATGAAGACTTCCTAACATTTTTTAGCTTATTGTGACGCCTGTATAGCATGGCAGACATAGAGATCACTTTGTCCATTCTCATATTTCTGGTACTTATCCAGATTTGCTTGTTTGATCTCTAACTCAGATAAACATGAGCAGATATTCATAACACTTAGGTAAAATGTTTATGACGAGAGCATCTCAAATGAAACTCAGCAAAAGCAATTTTGCAGAACTGGTGTTACTGTCCATGAGTTAACACTAAAATAAGTATTTTCCAACCTCTAACTCAACAAAACATATACAGTTCTTCATGACACTTGGATATGCCTGGATAGTGTAGTGGTAACGCACCAATGAGTCCTAGGTTCGATCCTTGGTGACGTGAGAGGTTGTGGTGGTTGCCCGTCCAGACACGTGGGTTTTCTCCAGGTGCTTTGGTTTCTTTTCACAATAATGATCACATACACCGTCACCCGAGCTATCGAGAAAGTTTTAACTTTTTAAAATTGGATATGTTATGGGGACATTATTACAAATGCGTTTCTCAATAGAATCATTGGAAAAAGAGTTATTTCCCCTTGGTAATAAGCGATAAAAATCACCCTTGTGCAAGTTAGATTTTCTGCAGAACAAAGATAATTATCCTTTGTTTATAGAATAATGCTGAAATAAAACAGAAAAAATCCTTACGAAGTTGTTTTTAGTTGTGTTTGTCATCAGTCACACCAACTATAGTACTACGTTTTCAACCCAGGTTCTCCTCAATTTAAAACTGAATAACCTCTCAATAGTGTAAATATGATCGAACAGTTGTATATATTACTACAACATAAGTATACTAGAATTAACCAAAAATGCTGAAAAATCAATATGCTGTGTCAAAAATAAATACTTATAGGCTACAAAAATTGCCTGTGACTCGAAATCATTATAGGACTTATTTTTCTATGCTGAATTAGATGTAACTGCAACTGAATGATGTAACTGTTTTTATCATGTGATCACTGTACCAAGCGCCTGAATATAGTTTGTTTCGATGCAAAGGTGGCTCGCAATAAATTTGATAGTAAATGTGCAGCGTTCATTTTAGACTATTACAATAACCCTTGTGAAGTCCAAACCAAATCATTGTAACATACTAATAATCACATCAATCTATCGACCTCAGATATCTCCAAGGGTTATTTCTTGCACTAAAAAATGACTGAAACCTGTATATCTACTATTCGAAATGAGTTTGTACCCTCTGACCTGTGCAGAAAATTTGCAAAATTAGTTCAATCTATAAATAGAATCTGTTGTAGATAAGGTACTGCATGAATACAAATCAAAGCTCTGATAGAGCCAAAGAACAGGAATGTCACATTTCTTTTGTTTATCAAAGTGAATTTTAATTATTGGTGATCGACTTGCAGCTCTTTAAACACACACAACTTAAATGCCTTCAGCGCTTTGATTTTTTTTTTGTTTTGTTTTTTTGTGGTAGGTGAGAGTGTTTTTTTTTTTTATATTTACATGTATATGCAGACCTTTGGTTTGAAGGTGTGATATAAGACTTCTTTATCATGGAGGTTCTCTGAGCTTATTTTCTCATAAGGCTTGCAAATATTTCACTTATCTTTGGTTTATGTACCATAATTATATGCAAGTAACAGATCAAGTTTGCATTTCTTGTGTAGTGTTGACATATTAAGTTAAATATTAGTATTTATACAATCAAACCTGTCATAAGCAGTCAGTGAAGGGAACAATAGAAAATGAACATTTAACAGAGGATTTTGCTTAATGAAGGTTAACATGTAACAAAATGCTAGTTTGCTAAATGCAGGCTGACCGCTTAATACAGGTGGCCGCTAGTATAGGTTTAACTGTACTTTTTGCTATCACTGTAAAATGAAACATAGTTGACATATCTTTTACAATTGGTCTGCAACCCTCACACAGATAAGTTTGTTTCCTTACAACAGAGACTGCTGATGCCAAGTGTCTGTTCCAGTATGCCCAGTCCCAGAGTTTCTCACCAGAGGACTTCGCTGGTAGTAGGAGTGATCCACCATGTCAGTTTGAGATGTCTTTGTCATTTTTCTTTGATTTATTGAAGAGCTTCAATCATGTACTGTATGCATGATGTGTTTATGGTTTTCAGCTTGTACATTATTTACCCATCAGATATAAAATTCATATAACTATCATTTTGACTGCTTTGCTTCATTGTCCTTTTAATAAAAAAAACAACAAAAAAACTGTAGCTACTAAATCCTTGTTAATACAAGTATTGGTATCTACACACATCATGATGCATATAGAAATGTCACATCAAATTTCATTGAAATGAAACCATATCTCATTTCTTCCATCAGTTGAATAGGGTAACCTCTGGAAAGGTTTTGTAATTATATCTTAATTGATATAGCCTATTCAAGCAGCATGATCTTAATGGTATAATGGCTGTTGCAATTTGTTTTTCTTTATTAGTGCAAGAAAGATAGATGGTTTATATTTTTTGACATCTTCTAGATGTATAAATCTGTTTCAGTGGAAGAGATATCAGAAGTGTTGTCAGTAGAGCAGATCCTGTTCCAGCCTTCAAGAGAAGGGTATGCAGTGCTGTATGGAATCTTGACCAAGTTTGATCTAGACACAGATCACCTTGACAAATTTTACAGGCGCAGATGGTCAGTTTTATGTCAGGATTTTTATATCCTGCTTCAAAGTGTGTGTGGGGGGGGGGGGGGGGGAGGCTTTATAAATAATGCTTACTTGTGTCCTGTTCTATATTCACATTACATGAAGACAAGGTGGGATTCAGGGGTAAAAATCACCTGTAGCTAACCTAAGCAGCACAAATACATTAAATGTATTTCATCTGCTTATTTCTTGTTATTTGTATCATTTCTATTGGACGGGTTTTTTTGTTGGTTTTTTTACTTCTATGTCCTTTATTGAATTGCTTCAATATTTACACGATTCTTAAGTTGCTGGACCTTTTCATTATGCAGCTGAAATTATGACTTTGACCCATTTTTTATGAAAAGAGTAGCATCTGGACAGGTTTACCTTTCTGTGTCCCCTGCTGTAAGCAGAGATGACACATAGGGATCACTTTTCCATTGTCTGTCACACTTCAGCAGGTGAGACATGTGTTCCAAAGAACACTCTTGTGTTTATCTGCTGTAACTTCTATGTGCTTCATTGGATTGCTTTAAATTTGGATGCTTAAGTGGATGGACCTCTTCATTATGCAGTTGACCTTGATTTTTGACCTACTTTTGATGAAACCAGAGGGCTAGATGACCCTGAGACTCTCACCTGAGAAAAATTGCCTTCATTGCTTGTACAAGTTACTAAATTATAGCAAAGTTGTACTGAATACATAATCCATAAGATCATTTCAATGCCACAAACCAAACAGTACTTGTGGTCAAAATTTAAAGTCAAACTATAAATATTGTCAACGAAATTCAGAGTTCCAGATAAGCTTTTAGTGTAATGAGTATTTCACCCCTGATGGTTTAACTGTGATGAGTAAATCACCCCTTTGATAAAATATAATGCTGAAAATAACCATGGGTGATTCTGTTTTCAGCTTTCGATTGTTTTATTGTCAGCTGAAGAATGATGACACAGTTTTGACACAGATTTTTCTGCCTTGTCAATCGATTCATACACGACATCTAATAAGATACTTTTTTATGATCTTCGCCTGATCACTTTCATTTTTAGCTCACCTGAGCACAATGTGCTCATGGTGAGCTTTTGTGATGGTCCGGCGTCCGTCGTGCGTCGTCAACTTTTTAATTCAAACGACTTCTCCTCCTAAACTACTGGGCAGATTTCAATAAAACTTTACACAAATGACCCTTGGGTGACCCTCTTTCAAGTTTGTTCAAATGGTTCCAGTCTGTTGAATAACTAGGTCACAGGAGCTAAAAATAGACAAAAAAATTGCAATCTTTAAAGATCTTCTTCTCTGAAACCAAAAGGCACAGAGCTTTGATATTTGGTATGTAGCATTATCTTATGGTCCTCTACCAAGTTTGTTCAAATTATGGCCCTGGGGTCAAAATTGGCCCCGCCCTGGGGGTCACTTTATTTACATAGGCTTATATAGGGAAAACTTAGAAAAATCTTCTTCTCCGAAACCGTATGGCCTAGAGCTAAGATATTTGGCATGAAGCATTGTCTAGTGGATCTCTACTAAGATTGTTCAAATCATGGCCCTGGGGTCAAAATTGGCCCCGCCCCGGGGGTCACTTTATTTACATAGGCTTATATAGGGAAAACTTAGAAAAATCTTCTTCTCCGAAACCGTATGGCCTAGAGCTAAGATATTTGGCATGAAGCATTGTCTAGTGGATCTCTACCAAGATTGTTCAAATCATGGCCCTGGGGTCAAAATTGGCCCCGCCCTGGGGGTCACTTTCTTTAACATAGGCTAATATTGTAACAAATCAAGAAAAATCTTCTTCTCTGAAACCATATGGCCTAGAGCTTAGATATTTGGCATGTAGCATTGTCTAGTGGATCTCTACCAAGTTTGTTCAAATTATGGCCCTGGGGTCAAAATTGGCCCCGCCCTGGGGGTCACTTTCTTTAACATAGGCTAATATAGGAATATATCTAGAAAAATTTCTTGTACATCACAAATCAACAAAAAGGAATTGCTTTGTACATTTAGATAATTTTTCAACCATTAAAAAAAACACCTTGTTACCTTGATCTTTAACCTATCTTTTGTAACTTTATGGTGGGACATTTTATCTTTACTCAGGTGAGCGGATTAGAGCCCTCGGGCTCTTGTTATTTCTAGTGAAGAAGTCCGGTAAACTTTGATTATTGTCACTTTGCGGTGACTTTTTTCTTCGTCGTGACAGGTTAGACAATAACAGAATGGTATAAACATATCGCATTTTCACTGCATCAATCAACTTGATATCCAGTGAAAAATCTACAAGTCTACAAATTGGACTGGTATACTACCTCTCAGTACTACAGCAGTTACTTCCCTTGAACAGCACAGTTGCGTAACATAACAAGTATGCGCTCATTTTCGTCACTCTACTTATTCGAGCCGAATGTGTAACTTGTTTTTGGAAGGGGTAAATATCACCCCTTCTTGCAAGTTTAAATGCGTGAATTGAAAAAAAAAATGTGTAAAAACGCCTTACGCATCCTTATCTGGAGCTCTGCGAAACTTCAAAATTATTGCTTAAGAAATGAAGAGGCTGAAGTGTAAACAGAGAAATTTGGCATTTTTTATTAATTTCAGGGTGATAACTCCTGACCTTATTATCCAATATCAGCCATAGTCAAACTTGGCCTTGGCCAAAAGATTATTGCTATTAACATTATCATAAAGTTTGAAAATGATTACCTAAGAAATAAAGATGCTAAAATGCAAAAAAAGTTATATCTGACAAATTTTAATATTAAAAGGGGCATAACTCCTGACTCCAAAATCAAACTTGGCTGAAAGAATATGGCTATAAACATTATCAAAAAGTTTGATGATGATTGCTTGAGAAATGAAAATGCTAGAGTGCAGACAAAGTGAAACTGGCAAGTTTTGTGTCACCTGCCGTAAGCAGAGGTGACACATTGGGATCACTTTTCCGTCATCTGCTTGTCTTTTAGTCCGCCTGTCCATTACACTTTTTCAATCACGCTTCAGCAGGTGACACATGTGTTCCAGAGAACACTCTTCTTTATATTAAAAGGGGCATAATGCCTGACCTAATTGGACAATATCAGCCATAATCAAATGTGACTGAGAGATTATGGTAATAAACATGGTCATAAAGTTTGAAGAGTGCAAACAAAGTTTGTTTGTTGGGTTTAATGTCCCACCGACAGTATTTCAGTCATTTGAAGACGATGTCTACTTGAGACAGATCTAGTGCTGCCACACAGCAGTATCAGCCATAGACGTGGCATGATATCACACCCAGTCACATTATCCTGACACCAGTCACATTATCCTGACACCGGGCCACTAGTCCTGCAACTACCCTTATATGCAGAGCGCCAAGCAAGGGTGCTATAACAGTACCATTTTTATGACTTGGTATGTTGCTGCCGGGTATTGAACCCATAACCTCCCACTCTGAGGCTGAAGCTCTAACCACTTGGCCACGGTCTGCAAACAGAGTGAAATATGGCATTTTTTAATGCTAAAAGGGGCATAACTCCTGACCTAACAAGCAAATATCAGCCATAATCGAACTTGGTCAAAAGAATATGGCTATAAACATTGTCATTGATTTTGAAGATGATAACTTAAGAAATGAAGATACTAGAGTGCAAACAAAGTGAAATCTGGAATTTTTTAATATTAAAAGGGGCATTACTCCTGACCTAATTGGCCAATATCAGCCATAATCAAAGTTGGTCGAGAGATTATGGTAATGAATATTGTCATAAAATTTGAAGATGATTGCCTAAGAAATGAAGATGCTAGAGTGCAAACAACTAATTGTGGACTGACGGATGACGGACATTCATTGATCCTAATAGCTCATCCTGAGCACATGTGCTTTAGTGAGCTAAAAAGGTTGGAAAAAAAAAAAACAGTCCATAATACCATCAGGTCTATTTCACAGTTAGGCCTGTATAAAGAAAGGTACTTGACTATTGTTAAGGGACTAAAATTTTCATTTACAATTTTCTTTGCAATTGAAGTATTAGGATGTTTCCTACACATAAGACCATGTTTATCTCCAGTTGCAAGTGTCACAAGCTGGTCATACAGAGCACAGGGTACCAGTGTACCAATGCAGAGTGTATGCAGGGGTCCATGAACCATTTCAGCTCCACAGGGGAGGTTACTGTAGAGGAACCAGTGCTGGAGTTCAGCCTCCCTGTTGAGATTTCAGACCACACAGGAACTATATACAGTAGACTGTCTAGCAACATTCTGGAGGCAGTCACAGGAGTCAAGGTAAGGAGTCTTTCTTGGTTGCAAAAGGGAATTGCAACACTGCCTTGAGGGGACTATGGTGAAGTAGAGTAGTTTTTGTTGACTAAGGACCCAAACTGATTTAAATAATAATTATCTTTTTAAATTTTGAGAAATAATTTAATGTCCACACTTTCACTCATTTCCTTGAATTTTGGAATTCATTCCAAAGATGAAAGGGGCATTCTCTTTCTTTGGAATAATAAAGTACTTTGTTTTTTGTGTGTGTGGTTTTTATTTAGGTCATTTCTTAGTATTTTTGTTTTCCTAACCATAATCCTGGGTTGTTTAAAACTATAAAAATCTATATCTAATGTTAGTAACTTGTATAAGACAATTCAGATCAGTTTCAGACTCTGTTTCCTTCATTTTTAGCTCACCTGAGCACGTGTGCTCAGGATGAGCTTTTAGGATCGATGAATGTCCGTCCGTCCGTCCGTCCGTCGTCCGTCGTCCACAATTTGTTCGTTTGCACTCTAGCATCTTCATTTTATGAGCAATTATCTTCAAACTTTAAAACAATGTTTATAACCATAAAATCTCGGGAGGAGTTAGCCCCTTTTAAAATTAAAAACCTTTTTGTTTGCACTCTAGCATCTTCATTTATGAGCAATTATCTTCAAACTTTAACAATGTTTATAACCATAAAATCCGGCCAAGTTCGATTATGGCTGATATCGTACCATTAGGTCAGGAGTTATGCCCCTTTTAATATTCAAAAAATGCCATATTTCAAGTTGTTTACACTCTAGCATCTTCATCTTTCGAGCAATCCTCTTCAAACTTTATGGCAATGCTTATGACCATAAGGTCTCGATTGAGTTCGATTATGGCTGAGATTCATCAATTAGGTCAGGAGTTATGCCCCTTTTAATATTAAAAAAATGCCATATTTCACTTTGTTTACACTCTAGCATCTTCATCTTTTGAGCAATCATCTTCAAACTTTATGGCAATGCTTATGACCATAATGTCTCGATTGAGTTTGATTATGACTGAGATCATTATTAGGTCAGGAGTTAGCCCCTTTTAATATAAAAAAATGCCAATTTCACTTGTTTACACTCTAGCATCTTCATCTTTTGAGCAATCATCTTCAAACTTTATTACAATGTTTATGACCATAAGGTCTCGATTGAGTTCGATTAATGCTGAGATCCGTCAATTAGTTCAGAAGTTATGCCCCTTTTAATATAAAAAAATGCCATATTTCACATTGTTTACACTCTAGCATCTTCCTTTTTTAGCAATCATCTTCAAACTTTATGACATTGTTAATGACAGCCATTAATGTCTCGATTGAGTTCAATTGTGGCTCGAGATGGGTCATTTAGGTCAGGATTATGCCCCTTTTTATATACAAAAAAATACAAGATTTCACTATGTTTATTCTCTACCAACTTCATTTTTTTAACAATCCTTTTTAAACTTTAAGACAATGTTTATGCCTATAATCTCACAATCGGGTTCAATTATAACTGATATTGACTTGTAAATTTAGGAGTTATGCCCATTTCACCATAAAAAAAAGCCAGATTTCACTTTTACACTCAAGCATCTTTATTTCTTAAGCAATCATCTTTCTCAGGTGAGCGACCAAGGGCCATCTTGGCCCTCTTGTTTTATACTCTTGACAGATTGATGACCTGATGAGAATAACAGCAGAGCAAAGAACAGCAATCAAGTGGCAACTTCTCTTGGAAAGGTGCAAGTTTTATATCAAGGTATGCCTGAAACATTACAAATTTTCACATCTCATCTGCATTCTTATATTGTTATATGTAAACCATAACCTAATGAACTAATGGTTAAATTGGCAACTCAATAGAAAAAATCAGAATAGCATGTTGCAAAAAACATATTTAAGATTGGCTGTAGGATATATGAAGTGGGGGGGTGCAAACACAGGTTGATCTGTAAAGGAATAAATTTTGAAAGCAGACTAATTTTAGTCTTTTTATGTCGTTTGGGAAAAAAGTTCTTCAACTTCTACTAATCTCACTCAATGGTTCCTTAATTGGATCAGTACTTTATGCTTGGGAAGGTCATGAAAAATCCTTGCCCCCATTGGTGTTTGAAACCCACAGTCGGGTATGTTACCTCTGGACCACAGAGCCCTTTAAAAGGGGTGCATCACTTTACAGACTTGCAACAGATGTTATTATTAGTCCACTACATTTTCAGAAATCATGTACTTGTACTTGCTTTTCATTACCTTTGCAGATATCAAGAAACTTCAAGAATGCAGAGAAACCACATGTGCGGGTATTATCTTGCGGTATTGCAGATCCAGTGGAACCAAGTACTCAGATCAAGAAGTGTTGAGTGACCTTTCTCTCTGGTTTTAGATATGTTCTGTCATGAGAGTACACGTATTTAGACTGCCTAATATCAGTGTTAGTAATTTTTGCTTGCAGTTGATGAATATTCCATCAGGAAAGAGAAGCTCACTGCTTACAAAAACTAGTTTTCATCTATTTATGAACGGATATATTTTTGTCAGAGTATTTGTTTCATCTGTCCAGTGTTAAGTTTTCTTTAAAAATAAATATGGGAGTTTGTGTGACAATAAAAAAAAAAAGCTGCACTTTTGAAAATGAATTGGTGTCTGTAATTAGACCAGTTTTTACTGATGATCGTCATGTAATTGATGGAAAGTGTTATAAAGTTCAAAAACATTCAAAAAAAAATTTGTCATCTACTTTCTTCTTTTAAACTTGCTGTTGTTTTGTAATGCACACAACCTTTAGTAACTGCTTATATAGGTATACTTGTGGAATACTGGTTGCATTCATGACCAGAGATTTTATTAAGACAGGAAAGCATATTTTTAATTTTGGAAGTTATTTTGGTGACAGGAATATTCAGAAATACATTATAAAAGTAAACAATTAAATATCAGCAGAAGAGCAAATAATGTATACAATAAAAAAAAATGTTGTAAGACAAGCTTTAATTAACATGATGCTAAAACAGGTATATCCTAACCCCGAATGTTGGTCAGAAGTTGTTTAACAAAGGTAACTATTGAAAGCAAGGTTCATGTGCATTTGTTTGTCCAAGGTTTTGTCCGAGGTTTGTATTGCTTTTCATTGGTTAATCCGATATGCATATTCACTTTGAGGCGATTGGCATCATGTTAATAGCCTTTTTTCTCCATTTTTAAAAATGTCCTATGATTTTTTATAAGTTAATTGGAACAATGATAATTTTTATACATTTGCTAAAATGACCTCTTGATGGATGTCATTAGAAGAGTGAAAATATTTTAAAATCAGCAACAGAAATATCTGTTGGATAAACTGTCTAGTGTCTTCTTTAAAATGTTGATTTATCTTGACAATATACTTTTTTACAGTGTAGCTGTCTAACCTCACTTTTGATCTACTAGATGATGTCATAAGAAAATGCTGAATTAGTACTTTAACAATTTTCGTTATTCACGAAATTTTAAGAAAAGTATTTTGACTGAATTACAGTTTCTTTGATGCACATTGAGACTTGTTTGGGGCCGAACATTATGAAAACCTGCAATATATTATAGTCTGTTTCACTGAAAGATGGTGCACTTTATTACAATGATGTTTACTCTGTGGGGATGCTTTTTATCTTAGCTTATTTGGACTTCCTACGATGAAATGCCTCACAAATAAGGATTTGTACATCATATCTTATTCAACGCCTCAGCAGGGTTATTTCTTGTTACAGTTATATCAGTGTTAAAGATCAAATTTCAATCTATTTCAGATGTTGAATTGTTGTTTACATCATTTTGTTTTCACTTCAGTGATCCTGTGGGCCATTTTAATCTCCACCTGATTTAACTTCAGAATTGCTGAAAAATCCTGTGAAGCTATTTTCATACTCATTTCTATACACTTGATAGCTCTCAGGACCATAACTAATGTATGACTGATCAAACTGTGAAGAACTATATCTTTACAATGTTCAAAGATGTATGGAAGTTTTTATTCCATGTTTTACCAAAAAAAAAAAAAATATACAGGAAGAAAAATAACATTAAAGTAAAGAACATTACCTGATTTTTTAAAAAAAAAGATATATTTCCTTTTACTTGCAGTCATATAAAATATAATCTTGATCAAATATCCTAGAGGATCAAGTTTGATCACTCTTCAACAGTTCAGTTTTATAATGGTACAAGTTGAGCCAGTGTTAATTTTAAGGGTAGTGTTAATCAGTATGTATGAACATATTGCTAAATATCTTCTCTGAAACTGTGATATATATGTACTATCTTAGTTTTAACTGTGATAAAGCTTTTTTACCTGTACATTACTAGTTATATATTGTATTGTTATTTTTTCAGTTATAATTTTTTTTCATGATTTTGCAACGTTTTATGAATGTTGAAAAAAAAAGTTAAAAAGAAGAAATATAAAAAATGTTGAGCTTTTATTTTTATTATGGCATTATATCTGTGGTTTTAAAAATGCAAAAGTATCACTAGTACAGCCAAAGAAATAAGTCTAACAAGTAAATACACAGCACAACCATTTAAACTTAATGAGACAAAAGCATCAAGATATCATCTGACAACTTGACTGTACAAGAAGTATGACACCAGGAGTGTGTTTAGAGGCAACCTGCACCTTATTTTAACTGGAATATATCATTAGCAAGGCATATAAACTTATCAGTGTGACCTCTTTACAAAATTAATTTGGTATACATCATTTGTACATTTATAAAAATCCACATCTGTTTAAAAACATTTTGTTAGATGTATCCTACAGTAACAGTTTTTTTACTATAGACTATATATACAAAGAAGGAAAATTAAAACCAGCTCAAGAGATTTTCTTAAACTTTGCATGATTATAGAGAATCACACCAGAAACAAATTCATAGAAAAAAATTGGGGGTCCCCATTCAACATTCTTGAGTTATCTCCTCCTGAAAGTGAGTTTTATGCTTTTTTGTCATTTTCAAAGGCAGATAATTAAAGATCAAGCCTATCAATACCTTATTTCACATTATTGTTTGTAATTTCATTTCCAATCATAATGCAAAGCTTAAAACAATTTTATCCAACAGAATACTGCGCTTTTCTTGAACAATTTCAAGAAAATTTCTATATTCTTGTGACTATAGTATAAAATCAATCGCATAGAATTTCTGAAAGTTTTACACAGTGACAAGGAATAAAGTACAAATCATTGATTGTAATCAAATAAGGTGTTGTTACTCACAATACTGAGTTAAAAATGACATAATAGAGCAAAGAACTCACAGGGACAGATAACTCAAAAAGTAGAATGGGGACCATTTTTCTTTTTTATTATGATTTGCTATAATCATGCAAAGCTTAAAAAATTTGCTGCAATACTTTTTAATTTTACTTCTTTGTCTTTAAAAAACTGTTACTGCAAGATACCTCTTTCATATGAACAGCAACCAATATATAGCTTGATAAACCTTGGTTTATGATTGACTGTCACTTATCTCATATGGTTTTATAAAGGTTTCAACCAGTATATTCAGTTGTTGTATGTGCAATGAATTGCCAGACAGCGGTGCAAAACAACTTAGCCAACCTGCACCTTGTGCCAGAACATCGTTTTACATTTTATTGTATGCTTGTATACACACACAAATAAGAAATTCATTCAAACATAGGGTGTTTCTAGAAACAAAGGAAAATATCTTACAAACTCTGCCTTCTTTCAGTCAAAGGCAACATATAAGATTTGAACATTATGCTTTAACCTGTCTTTTTAATGCTTGACTTCAGGCACAAGTAAATAAAATACATGTAGAAACAACAGAAGGGATGTTTTACCAGTATATAGGAGTTTTTTAAACAAAATGTACAATTTTATTTTAGTTCAAGCATGTTTGTTATGAAATCCAATATCAAAATCTGTCAGTGTGTAAGTCCCTGTAATGGTTCCGCTATATCTTGGACCCCATAATCTCTACCAAGATAACCAAGGTACCCTAATGGAACATTAGGAAACCTTGGTTATCTCCGTGAAAGGCCATGAAGTCTGAAATGTAGCTGAACCATTACAGGGACTTTTTCCCTTAAACACATTCATCAAAGCATAAACATTAAAGCAGAATACAACAGTGTTATCAAATAGAAATCTAGTAAAAACAACATCTCTATAACAAAAAAATAGATCACTGACATGTGACCTGTTGTACACCACAGCCCCTTTACAAGATGAAGGGAAAAAACTAAGGGAAAAAAGTAAAACCAGATCAGCATGCAGGTTGATCTGGGTTCATGTGACTAATGATTCATCATTTTGCAATAGGAAGATTAACAATATAAAACAGAAACTGAGAATCACTTCCCTACTGATCAGGCCTGCATTTCATGATACATCTGAAACTAGTATTTTTCTCAATTCAATGCTAAGTTCGAATGACGCCATGCCCTTCCGGGGGCCTTAGACCTTGGGGAGTCAAGGTCATTTGAAAGTCAAGGCCACCTGGTGGGTAGAGCTCATCAAGGAACATGCACCTGTGAAGTTTGGAGGCTGTAGGTGGAAGGACTTCCATGTTATGGTCAAGGTTAATATAGTTTTGTGACAAATAGACCAAAAACAATATGACCCCCGATCTATTGATGTGAGCGTATCAAAATCTTAATGGCAAATTCTTATTACCACAATTTGAATTTTATAAAGGCATCGAAGACCATTTCTGTAATAACATGCTTATAATGACATTCATGCAGTCTTCTTTTCTCTCTGTCAGTAACTAAAACGATTTCTAAATCTTTATGAGTTAGGAAAATCTGAATTTGTGATGCTTCAAGAATATCTATTGGCTTACACTGTGTACATTGACAGATTCCAGTGGTAAAGGGTGGGTCAGAGATGATGCTACATATAATACCCTCCATACACTGAATTACTGCTGGAGCAAACCCATATACATGTAGGATCTTGAAACCCTCATATATGGTCCTAGTTTCTCTATGGATATGTTTGATGCTTATCTTATAATTAATAGAATGGATTTTTTTATCCTCACACAGCATGTACATAATCCATTGTACTGGATTTTAAATATATCCAGTGGAACTGATGAATGATCTTAAAACACAAGAAACGTCTATGTGCTGTATGTCTTTATCCAAGAATTCATTTTCCATCCACCTTCATCTCTTCCATAGCCTGCAAAGACAGATAGAAAACTTATGATAAATACTTAAAAACAATAGATAAATAGAAATCCTTTGTATACCCCAAGATAGGAAGCATATGGGTGAGTCACATCCGTCAGTTGGTCTGTCTTGTCTGTAGATGAGATTTGTCCGCCCTATTTCTTGGTTACCTTTGGTTGGATTTTGATTTGACTTTACAGTATTAACAAGTACCAAGCCTAGTTGTACATATTGTTGGCACATCAGGATCTGCTTGATTTTTAATGAGTTATGGCCCTTTGTTATATATTTTTTAAAAATATATTTCATGTGCTCTATTTCTCAGCTACTATTAGTCAGATTCTAATTTTTACTGAACAGCATTTTGAAGTACCAACACTAGTTGCACCTATCCTTGGCATGTCATGATCAGCTTAATTTTAAATGAGTTATTGCCTTTTTTTGAAAATACCGGATATCCATATTCAATGCCCTCTAGCAGGCATGATATATGCGCACCTATTTGCATAGATGGAAAAATTATCAAATGAAAATACTATGAATGAATTTGTGTGACGTAAGCCAGTGAAGTGCAGCAGTTCACACACCTCTGGCATGTATAATGTGTCCTTGATTAATCTAATACAACTATGGCAAATAAAATTATGTTGTTTAGCCCTCAGAGCTACAAGATCAATTTGATGAGGGAAATCAATAAAGTAGTTCCAAATTACAAGCCACACTTTCTCCTTTACTGTTCCAGTTCATGCTTAATGGAACATCAGGATCCTTTGATTTATTTTTATCCTTCAACTGTGACATGACCGTCTCCACATGGTCACAGTAATTGTGACAAAGCAGTATCTAAGGAAATTCATCATCTTCAATGATAATTCTTGTTTATTATTTTTACTAAATGATCATTTCCACAGTTTACATGTCAATATATTACAGTAACAGTGTGTGTGATAGACAGCATCTATCAAATTAGAAATAAGCTTACAGTTAAGTTGTTACCAACCAAAATTGCTTATGTCTAAAAACATGCCCAAATGACAAATTAGAAATCATTGTTGACAGTTAATCTGCACAGTCTTTCTAAGTGATTTGTTGACAATTAATCAGTCCCACACTAGCCTGAACCCCTACTTGATCTAGCAATGCATGAGCATGAACAGAAAACAAGTGCAATCTAGCCATGAATTATGCTCCTCATCACAAAAAGTCCCACTTTTTTTACAGATTTTTCAAGAAAAAATTCTGTCCTTTATATCGATGATGTCTGGTCGGGCATCTGCTCAGGTTGACACTTTTTTTTTTTTTTTAAATCTGCTATAGTTCCATGTTCTGCATCGGATTACTTCAATATTTGGACAGCTTCTTAAAGGTGAGCAACAAAGAAAATTTTACTTTTTCTAAAACTTTCCTATTTTGTCCATTTTCATAAAGAAAACCACAAACATACTTTTTTTGCAAAAAAAAAATTCTTTAAGTATGTTAAATGTTGATTTTGTTAGCTGCTGGGCAGAATTTACATTTAAGGGTCACGTGACCCCTATGACGTCATCGATAGACCAAGTGTCATTTGCCTTCTTTATTTCATATAAATGTATGTATCATTAATCATATTTAAAACATTTTAATCAAACATCATATTTGTTTTTGGTCTAGTATAAAGTTAAAGGTTTTATCAAGTTGTTTCTGTGATATTAATTGACAAATTTGATGAAAATAATAAATGATATATTTATGATTACGCAAATAAGATTGACAGTGAAATAAAACGTTAAATTCAGAGATAAACAGAAGTTTTCAAGTGAATGTAAGTTAAAATTTTCATAGTTGAATATGATTTCACTTCTATGACTGACGTATTCTTATACTTTGGTGTTAATGCAACCATGGGTAATTTATTTTGAGTCTCTCCCGAACATCTTTGAACTGACGCTTGTTTATAATGCACATTACAAAAAGGAAGCAATAAACCATACATTTTACCACAGGAAGAAATAACAAGAGGGCCAAGATGGCCCTTCATCGCTCACCTGAGAAAGATTATTGCTTAAGAAATAAAGATGCTAGAGTGTAAAAGTGAAATCTGGCATTTTTTTATATTAAAAGGAGCTTAACTCCTGACCTTATTGACTGATCTCATCCATAATCAAACTCAATCGAGAAATTATGGCCATAAACATTGCCATAAAGTTTGAAGAAGATTGCTCAAAAGATGAAGAAGCAAAAGTGTAAACAAAGTGAAATATGGCATTTTTTTTAATATTAAAAGGGGCATAACTCCTGACCTAATTGACGGATCTCAGCCATAATCAAACTTAATCGAGACATTATGGTCATAAGCATTGCCATAAAGTTTTAAGATGATTGCTCAAAAGATGAAGATGCTAGAGTGTAAACAAAGTGAAATATGGCATTTTTTTAATATTAAAAGGGGCATAACTCCTGACCTAATTGACGGATCTCAGCCATAATCAACTAATCGAGACATATGGTCATAGCATTGCATAAAGTTTAAGATGTTGCTCAAAAGATGAAGATGCTAGAGTGTAAACATCGTGAAATCTGGTATTTTTTTTAATATTAAAAGGAGCATAACTACTGACCTAATTGACAGATCTCAGCCATAATTGAACTCAATCGAGACATCATGGTCATTAGCATTGCCATAAAGTTTGAAGATGTTTGCTCAAAAGATGAAGATGCTAGAGTGTAAACATCGTGAAATCTGGTAATTTTTTTAATATTAAAAGGAGCATAACTACTGACCTAATTGACAGATCTCAGCCATAATCGAACTCAATCAAGACATTACGGTCATAAACAGTGTCATTCAGTTTGAAGATGATTACTCAAAAGATGAAGATGCTAGAGTGTAAACAAAGTGAAATTTGGCATTTTTTTTATATTAAAAAGGGCTTTACTCCTGATCTAATTGACCGATCTCAGCCATATTCAAACTTAATTGAGACACAAGGCAGTCCAAAGGACAGCTATATCCCCCGCCGCTGGCCAAATATTAGAATTTGTTTGGTCATAGGATTATGTTCACCTTAACCTGGCATGGTTGTAGCAGACATAGAAGATCAGTTTAAGACAGTTTAACTTTCCGGAGTTATGTATGAATCTCAGAATTCGGAGGCACATATATTAAAAGTTTACTGACGAGTTTTACATGGGAAACAGTACAAAAAGTGAACATCAATGAAGTATAGGATGTGTTAGGTAACCACAAAATACACGTGTAACTCAATTAAAAACTTTATATATCATGACATGATTTGTATGATTGTGAACACGACACGAGATATCGAGATGACATGAAAAAGTGGAGGCTTAAACATTTTAGCCGAGTTTGAAGAAAATGTGTCCAAGCATTCATGAGATATGGAGCGGACACGAAAATAACATTTGACCTTCAAGTATGACCTTGACCTTGAGCCAGCGTGACCGCCTCATGCCTTCTGCACATCAGCTCAATGAGGTTAACACTTTAGCCGAGTTTGAAGAAAATGTGTCCAAGCGTTCATGAGATATGGAGCGGACACGAAAATAACATTTGACCTTCAAGTATGACCTTGACCTTGAGCCAGCGTGACCGCCACATGCCTTCTGCACATCAGCTCAATGAGGTTAACACTTTAGCCGAGTTTGAAGAAAATGTGTCCAAGCGTTCATGAGATATGGAGCGGACACGAAAATGTTTCGGACACACTGACGGACGGACGGACTGACGGACGGACGAAGGGCATTCCTATAACCCCCCTCCCGCTTCGCGGCGGGGGATTAATTATGGTCATAAGCATATGCTAGAGTGTAAACAACATGAAATATGGCATTTTTTGAATATTAAAAGGGGCATAACTCCTGACCTAATTGAAGGATCTCAGCCATAATCGAACTCAATCGAGACATTATGGTCATAAACATTGTCTTAAAGTTGGAAGTGATTGCTTAAGAAATAAAGGTGATAGAGTGTTAACACTAAAAATTGTAGCTGAACGTCGCTATATGATTGAAATACTATCGCAGCGACGGTAAACCCCAATACAACAACAACTAAAAATTGTTGACGCCGCACGACGGACACTCACGGGATCACAATAGCTCACCCTGAGCTTTGCTCAGGTAAGCTAAAAATATGAAAATTAGTAGTACTTACCTTTCTTACATGCATTCATTCCTGTCTTCCTATATCATAATTCCATTCCAAAAGATCAGCTTTTAATCGTCAGTTTATAACTGTTCTTTTGTCAATAAATTAAGTTTAAAGTAAAATATTTTCTCATGTCATTTTCTGTTAATCAGAATCACATTTACAATTTTTCTATACCCTATAAAGAAATAACTTATAAAATAGATTTGATTTGATTAATAATGGAACAACAGAACCTTTACATTCCCTTTACTTTATCTTGAATGAAAAATTGCCAATCTTAAACTTGTTAACTATGACCTAATCTGTGTCATTATTAACATATTGACAAGGAACCCAACCGTCTGTAAGCGTCTGCTCACAACTTAGACTGATTTGCTATGACAGTATGTTGCATTCAGGGCCTTAACCCATGCCCATCAATTAGGCACCACCATTTAGATATCTCTCCAAAACATACACCCAGATCAATTAATCCAGGTAACCCTTTTATAACTCCCTGATTGACCCTAAACAGGAATTTACATAATCATACCAAACAAAAAACTTAATTCTTATCAGCAGATATGTTAGGAGAATTTTACTCATTTAGAAACATGGTCTTTGTGGAAGCCCAATGCAGATACAAGATTCTAAAGGAAAATAAGAGAGATTTTGATATGAAGGTGTGTAAAACGTTTATTAACGCTATTCATATTTTTGATATGACCAGAACTCTTATGTCAATATTATCAAATATTGTTTTTGGAATACATCCTGTCAGATATGACTTTTTTTCTTTTCATTACCCCCCTCCCCCATCAGTATGCGACCCTTTTTATAAAGTCTGAAGAATATACATGCATCTCAACATTTTTGATACAAATGTAATTGATCTGCACATTTACACCCTTAATCATTCATTGTCATCTTGGATTTAGCTTGATATTAGTTACAGTAACTGTCAATTGTTCAATAAGATATATATTGCTGGCTGAGTTTTGTCTACTGATGACGTCATTGCAAAAGGAGATAAGTCAGTCAATCTTTTCTCACCTGAGTCATTTTTGCAACTTTCAATAGCCGATTACATACAAACTACAAATAATTTTAACATATTTTTGGTACAGAAGGTCTTACACTAATGTATTCCAACAGATAATAATGAAAATAAAATGAATTTTGTTGAAAGAACCCCGTCTATAATACCATCAGGTCTTGATTAAAATTAAAATAATTTTAATGGAAATTTTTGTAGCATTGTATGTAAAAGGTGATTAAATGAGTGCCATGGGCCAGAGGCAGCACGCATGACTGAGATCCAAAGGTTCGAACACCCTTTTAGGATTTAGAATTTTTCTAGTGACAACCAAGGAACTGTTACTTGTGGGCTTGCTTATCTGGTTTTCATCATAGCACTGTTTTTAAAATGAAGTAAGGTGAGGACAGAAATACATTATTAATCAGAGGACTTGATGCAGCCGATACTCACCAGGTACTGTTTTGCCAGAATCAAATGTTGTCGCAGATCTATCTGTGTGGTGCGAATGTACTTCATCATGGTGTCTGGAACAGGCGGCTGCCGACTCTGCAAATACTCATACACCTGGGTGTACTTGTTCACACTATCCTGCAGTTTGTTCACTCGTTTTTTGTTCAAATACCCAGTAAATGATCGTAACAGAGCCTGTCGCTGCATGTGTAAACTCCTTATAGAATTGTCTATCGCCTGCTGGTCGCTGGCAGTCTCTTTCTGCCGATAAAGACTTTCAAGCTCACTTTTCATGAGAACAAGCTTACCGTATGGCTTAGATGAGATTGGAGTCATTAGAATGAGAAAGACATCCTCAACTTCAGACCTGAAACTGTAGAACTCTGACTCAATTAGAAGTTCATTTGGCACTCTCCTATTTGGGTAACCATAAAAGCATGTGCGCTGTAACAAGGTTTTCATCTCAGCCTCAATTGTCCCAAAAGCTACCAACAAGCTAGTTTTCAATGAAGGATTACTTGGACTAAAATCCCCTTGACCAAACTGTTGCTGACTTGAAGCCTGGGACCGAAGTTCTGAACAATATTCACTGACAAGTTTCATTTCCTTCTCTAGTTGCTCCCCATTCACTTCAGGCAAATAATTTGGATTTATGGCAGGCCTAGAAGGCTGAACAGGTTTGATTTCTATTTTCATTTTCTTTAATCCTTCTTGCTCTATAGCATTCTTTACCTTTTGTCTGATTTTCCGTCGCCTAAGTTTAGGTATGATAGTCAAATCTGTGTTAAGAGAGTATGGAATAATACTTTGGAGAGGGAGAATGTTCTCAGTTTCCAACTCGACTTTCAACCAGTCTCCTAAAGTCTTCACCTGGCTCCTAGCTATAGTCTTTTGTTTTGTTTTAGATATTGAGGCAGCAGACTTTGATAACAGACAAGATGTATCCGAATCTAATGAGTCAGAAGCATTCCTTGTTGCCAAATAGGGATCATTCCTTGATCTCACTCTTTCAACTTTCCGGATATCTGTATCTGCCAGCATATCAGACCAGTCAGAAGCAACCCTGTGCATATTTCCTACATTACCACCCCCTACTGTCTGTATTGGCATCTGCTGGGGATGGCAGAGATTAATTATCCTTTTCGGAGAACTTGTATCCATGGCTCCCATAGAAGGAATCCTTGACCCCATACCCGGGTACAGACCCTGGTCATAAACCATCACTCTCCTGGAGTCAATGTATGGATCTGTAGGAACAGGTATGTTTGGAATGTCATCGTCATCGTCATCATCATCACTGATCTCGCCATCTTCCAGTTCAGATGATGCTGCAGTGTCAGTAGGATCTTTGTCAGAACAGCTAGATGGTTCATTTAAAGTTGCTAATGTACTCTGGATAACATCCTTCACTTTTGATAAGGTTTCAATGGAATGATCTTCCAACACCTTTGCCATTGTATCTTGGCTTGTTCCAGGTTTATCTGTTCTTGACTTTTTACTATCTAAATGTCCAATATCATCATAACCTCTCCTTTTTCTTTCACTATCTATACAAGGGTCAATTTTAACCTCTATATTACTTTTTCTGTGGAAAACATTTGGTGTAGTTTCAGTCTTTATCACCTTTATGGCACTATTTTGACTAACTTCATAATTTGGTTCCTTCATGACATCTGTGCGGTCTGCAGTTTTACTATAATTTCTGTTGTCTAATTCTCTCTTATTAAACTTATCACTGAACCAGTCATACACATCTGATGATGATCTCCTTTCTTTGTTCAGCGGTGGATGCTGGTTGCTTTGTCCACTAGCACCACTACCAAGTGATTGTATTGGCAAACCCTGTGGGATGCTTACCTGAACAAAACTCCCTGGAACTTGTCCAATGGGTCTGACCAAGGGGTTAGACCCAGGCAATACCGGGTAGGGGGGTTGCTGGAGAACTTGGGGTGATGGCATGAGTTTTTGTAATGGCATTCCAGTCAATACATTCACTGGATTGGTTTGCCCCTGCACAGGTATATTCTGACCAACACTTTGTGGTTTTCCATATGTCATTCTCTGGCCAGTCAGAGGGTGTATATATTCATTTGTCTTCTGGCCTGTTCCTACTGTGGCTATTGATGAAATCTGGTTGATAGGTGAAATTGATTGGAAGCCAGAGGCCCCACTGGATATGGCTGAGATCTGAGCTTGTTGAAGAACTGGAGAAGGAGAGCGATAGCGTGAGGATCCCCCTGAACTGGTAGGCTTCATTCCTGGCTTACTCCCGACTGACACTATTCCATGAATGGGATGTATGTGTTTGGCAGACTCATCTGATACACATGGTTTTGAAACATTGGACTGCGATATTTTCTGGGGTTTGGATGGCTGACCCAATACCTGGATAGCAGATCCAACAGGATTTTCATTGTAGGCTTTGCCAGTCTTTGGATTCACAACTTTGGTTTCTCCTTTTAGTCTAATCACAATATTCTTTCTTTTCTTTTCAATGAAGTTTTTCATCTCATCCTTTGTTGTGACTTCTGCCTCTTTATCTTGCAGTATCTTCTCTTCAATCTTTTTATCAGATTCTTCGTTAGTTATGTCAGCTTCATTGGTTTCCTGAAAATTAACAATGTCTTCATTTGTATTTGCTTGTTACTTGACAAACCATTATTTTTGTTACTTTTTTTCATAGAAATGGTCATCTTGCTTCAATATGTGAACATCACATCACTCTAAACAAAAAAAGATCTGTGTTCTAGTGGCAATGTCCCTCAACTTCTGGGGCTCATTTCACAAAATTTTGTATGAACAAATTTGACCGCAGTCACAAGAATAATGCCCTTCACAATTCCTATGACATAATTTGAACAATGAAACATCAACACCCATTTCATTGCATTATACAAACATCATTTTTTGTCAAAATACAAGAATAAAAATAGTGCTTTACTGTAAATTTACATATACGAAGACCACAATTGAGTGACAAAGGCCCCAGATCTTGAAGCGGAGATAAGTCAGAATAATAAAGGTTTATTTTGTATATACCGGTAATCTGGTAAAGTTTACTCCCTTTAATATCAGACATATACAGTTCAGATTTATTTCAACATTGTGTCTGGAACCCAAGTTAGACACCACGTCATACTAGACCTCATATTAATATCACAGCATCAAGCAAAGTAGAGGTTTACAGTCCATGAAACCTGACTTATGCCATAAAATTGTGTCTTAACGGAATGAGCAATAATGTACATGTAGTTTGTAATATAAATGTGTAGTTTAATAAATATGTGGGGGTGGGGGTGGGGGGGTCAGATTCTGTATGTCTCTCCCACAACTGAGGTCTCACCTGTTTATCATTAACATCAGCCTCCTCTGGGTGAGCAATATCACTGGACTCTGGCCCTGTTTCTACCTCACCCACATCCTCTGCATCAGTCTTTTCTTCACTTTCCATCTTAGAGACAGACTTCTGAAATACATCACCATAATCATTGTCATCTTCATGATTGCTGTCATCAGCTTAACTATTTTTGTCATCTAACTTTAATATATGAGGCATGTTATTTGATGCTGGAAAAGCAGGTTATATGATAAGTAAACCTGCATGTATACATATAAAGCTTGTCATGCAATTGCTTACCTTTTCAGATTCTTTTTTCTGAGTTGGTGACAGATCTATGACAAGGTTACTCTCTTCATCAGAGTCATCATCCTGTGGCTTTGAAGTAACTTCTGCCTCTTTCTTATCCATGCTGCACTCATTGGTCTCTACAAACAGAGCTTTAACACATTTCCCATCATTTGTGGGAGACAGAGGCTCTTCAGTGTCTGCTACAAAGGACTCTTCAGACCTCACTTTGAGTGCTGACTGCTCCATTGACTCCAGTATAGCATCCTGCCAGCTTTCTGTCTCCTCAGTCTTGCTTGGCGTGTCTTTTTTTCTGCGAGATTTTGATGGAGAGACATCACTGTCATCACTAACGTCACCCTTTTCTCTTTTCTTGTTACGCTTTGATTGTCTGCTATCACTTTCAGTGTCTGATTTATCATTGTCTTTCTTCTTTTTCTTTTCTCTTTTGCTTTCAGGAATATGAGGATTTTCCACATACCACATGGAACTAAAGTCCCGGTCTGGGATCTCCTCTGAAAACCTGAAAGGCTGACTACCACCTTGAGTGTCTCCTGCACTATGTTTTGACTCTTCTTTGCCTCCATCTACAATTGGTTCAAATCCTGGAATCTCGGTCTTACTTTGTCCTTCAAACCCTGGAATCACGTTTGTTTTCCTATCAAACATTGCCTGCAATGTGAAGAAGTTTGAAGGCTGCCCCTCCAATCTTGTTACCTCAGAAGCAGGTTTCCTGGCATCATAGTCCTTCACAGGGCTGCTATCAAATCTAGGGAACCCAGGCAAAGAAGGAACAGGGGGTTCAAAGTCTTGGTTGTGTAATCTGTCCTGATTTCTGACCCCTGCTGGCACTGGAGGGGTCACAGGTGGTGGGCCCACATCAGGGGCTATCTTAGCCTTACCTGTGTACTTGGCACGAGTCAGGTCAACCTTAGGAGCTTTGGATTTCAGGAATGAAAGACCTGAAAGTGGATATAGTACATGTATATACGCACATAATTTAAACTATCAATTTTCAGGAAATTCAGAACGCAAGTTAACTTCATATGGAAAGGTAATGTATTTCAATGATTAAGCCTTAAAGAATCTAGGGCTATCAATGGAGGTGAAGAACACCTTGACTGGGTAATCGGTAAATGTTACAATGAAATAACAACTACAAGGAATGCATCAATGCATTTTTTTCAGCAGAAGAGAAAATGCATGTTCTTAGAAAAATGATTGACACTGATCAGTGAAAATCTAACACAGGGATACTTGAAAGATTACATATATTCTTGTAGACACTATTTTTCATTTCTAATGCTACTGATAATTTGAAATGAAATCCTTATTACCGGTGATTATGTCTTTTAACATTAGCTAAACTGTCATATATATATGAATCATTCCCAGTATCAACCACAGAATTATAGAAAAATCTTTAAAAAAAATCTTTGAAATCCAGCCAGTGCTTCCGGAAAAGAAGATTTTTTAAGTTTTTACAATTTTGTTCCCTTTGGGTTGCCATGGCAACCAGATTTTTGCATACCGCTAACTTAATTCTTTGAACAACTTTGAAGGATCTGACAATTCATATATTTAATAAACGGTTTTTTTTTAATGCAACAGAATACATCCATTTGATAATGCTAAAAACTTTACCTGTACAAAATGCAGGTTTATTCTGGGTATCATCCTCATCACTTTCAGAGGGAGGGGTAGTGGGCTCTACAAACGTTGGCTTGACTGTGACAGGTGTGGGCTCAGACGCAGGAGGGGCATGTCCCACACGGGCAAGAATGTTCTTCAAATCAAACATATCAATGTTTTGCATCACGTTCTGAATACCTCCGCCAATGGATGGAACCTGGGTAGAGGTTGAGGCAGGTATATTGGAGGTACTGTACTGCTCAGTTGAAGGGTAACTGTAAGGGTCTGGAACACTGGACTGGAACCCACTGGTTTTGTACTCTCCTGCAAAGTTTGCAGAAGTGTTGTAAGCCTCCACTGGTGTTTTGTGTGTGGAGTAAGTTTCATAAGATCCCTTCATTGTGCTGTAACTGTCCAGAGGTTTAGACATAGTGCTGTAATGTTCAATTTTCTGGTTATTACTAAACAAAATGTTTTGAACTGACTGATTCATTTTTGCAAATGGCTCACTTAAGTCTTGTCTCGCCTCAGAAGGGTTGCCTTTGGAAAATGATGAATCTGCATGCTGTGACATTCTGGATGAGCTGAACCTCATGTCTAAGTCATCCTCGTGCCCAGTGAGTGTGTCCTCACTGCTCTTCACCAGGTCCTCATTGCTCCTACCTGGTTCTTCATTGCTCCTCAGAGAGGACTGTGAAGACCTCAAGTCAACATCCCCCATCTCAGCAGCTGCAGCCACCCTCCAATCCACATCTCCAAACGAGTTCTCAACCCTGGGTTCTGCATCAAGTATATCATCTTTCATCATTTTTTCATCTTTTTTAGCACTTGATGTATTTTCTGCAATAGAATATGCATCAAATAAAGTACCTACTCCTTCCTCTGAACTTTGGGATTCTGTTTTGATCATTTCACTTTTAACAGATGCAGATGTTGTGTAACTGTTCTCAATCTTTATTTTCTGACTGCTCTGCATAGGAATATCCTGTTTTTGCAAAACTGGTGAACCACTTCTTGACTTTACTCTGTCATCTCTGTCTCCCATTTCATTTAAACCAAACACACTGCTTGGTTGATTTACTGTTTGGTTAACTCTGTCATCCTTATCCAGAAACACTGAATTCAGATCATTACTTGGAGCAACTCTTTCATCCTTGTCTTGAGAGACATCCACTTCATCTTTAGAAGTATGATAGGATTCTTCAGTCTTTTTAGTATGATACGAATCTCCAATCTTTGTAATTGGCCTTTTATTGCTAACAATTTTTCTGAGATCAACATCTTCATCTCCAAACTCAATCTCCTCATCAACTTTAACTGTCTCACGTTTGTTGTCTCTTGCTTTCAACTGTTCTAGAAATTTGATATTTTTCCTTTCATCTTTATCTTCAAAATTATTTTCATCATTAAAGATATTAGCACTTATATCTTGTGAAATGGATGTCCTTTTAATATTAAAAGAAATAGATTTGCTGTGTGTCTGTGGGATATTTTCAACTAATTGTTTAGGAGGTTCCTGACAAGATGCTTCATCACTATCTATATCCATCTCTTCCACTGTTAAGTTATCTTTGTTAATATCAAAATCACCTGAATCTCCTGGCTTTGTCTTAGGGAATGGTGGAACTGGTATGCTAGCAAGATCTATGTTTGTGTTATCTACAAGTAAGTCTTGCTTATTCTTCTCTATCATTTCAAGTTCTTTCAAAGTTTTTTGCATAGACTGTGCCAAAGCTGAATTGTCAACACCAATCTCCTGTGTCTCAAGAGGAATACTTCTAACCAGAGAACTATTTGTATAACATGACTCTTTAGAAGTAATATCAGGAGATCTTATGGCATCTGGAGACTGAATATCATCAGCTATTTTATCATTAACCCCTGCAGCTACTTTATCAGTAACCCCTGCACTAGAAGGTTCTTTTTCATGTTGAGATTCACCTTTTAAGTTCTTTTGTTTTAAAAGTTCTTCAATTTTCTCAGCAATTGTTTTGACAAGAAATTCTGGATCTGTTAAGCGTTCACCCATTTCCTCTGCTGACTCCTGCAAACTTTGAAGTGCCTCTGTAAACAGGGAAACATCACCTGAGTGCTCAACCAATTTTCTCATGGCTGCAGCCAACAAAGGATCCTGTTCATTTTCTATATGTTCTTCCAGAGTACTAGGGGACTGACTCACATCATCAGGATCAGAAAGTTCATTTAAAGTTTTTGCCATTGCCTCAGGCTCTTCAACAATATCATCCTCTTGTTTAGGGGACTCTCCAATGTGGGATTCAGGGTCATAGGGCTCATCATCACTTGATGGTGTCATATCAGGTCTAGTGTAGTCAGACTGTGCATTTGTATAAGTTTCACTTGCCAGAGATGATGGCAGAGAAGTGTAGTAAGCAGCAGACTGTTGAAGAGATGATTGATACATTTCCTTCATGGAATCATAGATGCTGCTTGATTGTACTTGTTGAGAAGGAGCCTTAGTAGAAACAGGATCTGGTTTGGGAACAGGTGCTTTTTTCTTATAGTCATGTAATGAAATCTTCTTTTTCAATTTACTATATTGGTCTTCCGATCCAGAATTATGCCTTGAATGATGAGGCGTCACCACTTCCTGACTTTCCTGGGGATTTTCTGTGGACAGTCTCGACTCCCTCAACCTTGGGTCTAGCCGTGGGTCAACCCTGGCAAGCCTTGGGTCAAGTAAGGGAGGAAGGTTAAGTCCAGGGCCTTGTTGTTTCTGGATGTTCTGAAGCTGTTGCTGAACCATCTCCAACTGCCTCTGTCTCTCCAACTCTTCTTCAGCAGGTCCAAATTTTGGTCTGTACCCTGGATAAGGCATGCCTGGTACAATGGTTTTAAAAGCAGTATTTTGGACAGAAGTTGACTGTGTCAATCGTGGGTCTGACACAATAGGTTTTGGTACAGCACTAAGGTGAGGCACACACAGTCCAGTATTCAAACCCTGTGCCTCAGCAACAGCAACACGTGGATCCATTGGGTTCATCTTGACATCTCCACTTGCCCGTCGTGGGTCTCTCCTACTTGGTTTTACCTCAGTAATCCCTAGTTTAAAGGTCTCTGTATCACTAGACAGAGTTCGGCCTCTGTCAGCAAGACCAGCAGGACGTTTGGAGTAGCTATCAACCTGAGGCTGGCTGACAGGTGCGGGGATGTTTTCTGGTCGGGTGTAGGCAAGTATAGCATAGGGCAGACACTGGCGGGGGTACTGGGATGGCTCACAATCTTCTGTGTACTCGTAGAAATACACCTGCAAAAAGAAGGTGCTTAATTATTTTCAATGTCTATCTACAATATCTAATTAGAAAACATATAGGAGTCTGTTTTATGGGGTTTATATGTAAGTTAATTTGCATATACAGAGAAATAAATAGTCATCTAAGAAACCATAATTTGATTCTAATGGTTTAAAAGGAGCAGAAAAGCTATGTCTGTAAATAGATGTGTGGCTATTAAAATTTTGCATTTCTAGAATGTTGTATGTAAAAGGATATTTGGTCATTCCATTATGACTTGCAAATTTTCCCTAAGCACTTGTTTTTGAATTTGCCAATGTTGCAACAGTATGTCAGTCATATGGTGACATCTAGCTAAAGACAGGTTGAGAAGATGGCTAGTGCATAGAGGCACCTGGGAAGAACCACTAACCAACCACAAGTCAACTGGAAGGCTTCCTCAAGTAAATGTCAAAAATAGATGAGTGTACCTTGGAACAATTGTGTTGCCTGTATTTAGGCAGTTGTCAGAAACAGGATGAGCATCAAATGATCAAAATTAATTAAAGAGTTAAACAAGTAATAATTGTAACAGTGAACTCTCACTAAGTCTCCCAAACAAAGTAGCTCCTTAGACAATCATACACAAATGGTTTTTGAGAAATAAGGTCATAGGTAAATTGCGGGGGTGGGGCCTGACTCCTTCAATCCATCTTATCATGAGGAACAAGAATATATATGATTATATGATTTATAGGTGGGGTTCTGAACAGTTTTTGAGATAAAAGGACACAAGTAAAATTGAGGGGTGGGGCCTGACCCCTTGGTGACCTCTGGGGACACCAAAGTAGTACCATTCAATCTGTCTCATGATGAGGAACAAGAATAAATATGGTTTAGGTGGGGATCTGAACATTTATTTAGATATAAGGTCATAAGTAATTTCAGGGGGTGGGGCCCCCCTTGGACCTCAAAAGTGTACCATTCAATCCATCTCATCATGAAGAACAAGAATATATATATATGGTTTAGGGGTGGGGATCTAAACAGTTTTTGAGATATAACTTAGGTCATAAGTGAAACTGAGGGGTTGGGGCCTGACCCTGGGTGACATCAGGGGTCACCAAAGTAGTACTATTCAATTCTTCTCCTTATGAGGAACAAAAAATATATAATTTAGGGTTGGAAATTTGAAATATTTAACTAAAATCCATTTTTTATGCAAAAATCCATCTTTAAGGGGGTAGGGCCTGACCCCGAGGGACACATAATCATAATGAAGTCTGTAAGACCAATTAATTTAGCTGAACAGAGATAGAACCCTAAAAATACTTCTAATATGAAAGTAGGTCAAATAGCAGTATCAGTATGAATCCTTTTTTCTTTCTCCACATAAATCTTGCAAAAATCACTGTACCAGAAAATCCCTGCTTTATGCACTTTTACCTGTTTAGAAACTTGAGTTGTGTTTTCAAGAGACCATGTTTAGAAAGGCATAACTATTGCAAATATTGATGAACATCAAAATCCCTGCTTTGTGCATATCTACCCAGTATAGTAATGACACTGCCCAAGTTTTGAAAAGATTAGGTCAGAAACATACAAGAAATTGCATTCACAAAGCTGAAATATCAATCAGCTACTGAGACTAAGTTTCAAGGGACACAAATCTTGTAAAAATCAATGAACCCGAAAATCACCACATCATGCACATCTACCCTATTATAGTTATGACATTGACCAAGTTTTGAAAAGATTCATTCAGAAATGTAGGAGGAGTTGCGCCGACAAGGCTACAATATCAATCAGCTACAGAGACTAAGTTTCAAGGGACACAAATCTTGTAAAAATCAATGAACCGGAAAATCGCCATTTCATGCACATCTACCCATTATAGTAATGACATTGACCAAGTTTTGAAAAGATTCATTTAAAAATGTAGGAGGAGTTGCGTTTACAAGGCTGCCATATCAATCAGCTACAGAGACTAAGTTTCAAGGGACACTAATCTTGTAAAAATCAATGGACAAGAAAATCGCCACTTCATGCACATCTACCCATTATAGTGATGACATTGACCAAGTTTTGAAAAGATTCATTCAGAAATGTAGGAGGAGTTGCGTTCACAGGGTTGCAATATCAATCAGCTACAGAGACTAAGTTTCAAGGGACACTAATCTTGTAAAAATCAATGGACCAGAAAATCGCCACTTCATGCACATCTACCCATTATAGTGATGACATTGACCAAGTTTTGAAAAGATTCATTCAGAAATGTAGGAGGAGTTGCGTTCACAAGATATGGACGTACGGACGTATGTACGCACGTACGGATGGACGGACAGACGGAGAAGATGACGCCAATATACGACTGCCTCCGGTGGCATATAAAAATCAGGGAGGTACCACTCATTGAGGACTATAAGTGTATGAAGTTTTGTAAAGATGGGTTGAGCAGCCTCCAAGATATATCCCGTACAAAGTTGCCGGCACGAGAAAGAAGAATAACAAGAGGGCCAAGATGGCCCTTGGTCGCTCACCTGAGAAAGATGATTGCTTAAGAAATAAAGATGCTTGAGTGTAAAAGTGAAATCTGGCTTTTTTTTATGGTGAAATGGGCAGAACTCCTAAATTTACAAGTCAATATCAGTTATAATTGAACGATTGTGAGATTATGGGCATAAACATTGTCTTAAAGTTTAAAAATGATTGTTAAAAAAATGAAGTTGGTAGAGAATAAACAAAGTGAAATCTTGCATTTTTTTTATTAAAAGGGGCATAACTCTGGACCTAAATGACCCATCTCAGCCACAATTGAACTCAATCGTGAAATGGGCAGAACTCCTAAATTTACAAGTCAATATCAGTTATAATTGAACGATTGTGAGATTATGGGCATAAACATTGTCTTAAAGTTTAAAAATGATTGTTAAAAAAATGAAGTTGGTAGAGAATAAACAAAGTGAAATCTTGCATTTTTTTTATTAAAAGGGGCATAACTCTGGACCTAAATGACCCATCTCAGCCACAATTGAACTCAATCGAGACATTATGGTCATTAACATTGTCATAAAGTTTGAAGATGATTGCTCAAAAGATGAAGATGCTAGTGTGTAAACAAAGTGATTTCTGGCATTTTTTGAATATTAAAAGGGGCATAACTTCTTAACTAATTGACGGATAACAGCATTAATCGAACTCAATCGAGACCTTATGGTCATAAACATTGTAATAAAGTTTGAAGATGATTGCTCAAAAGATGAAGATGCTAGAGTGTAAACAAAGTGAAATATGGCATTTTTTGAATATTAAAAGGGGCGTAACTCCTGACCTAATTGATGAATCTCAGCCATAATCAAACTCAATTGAGACCTTATGGTCATAAGCATTGCCATAAAGTTTGAAGAGGATTGCTCAAAAGATGAAGATAACTCATGACCTAATGGTACGATATCAGCCATAATCGAACTTGGCCGTGATTATATGGTTATAAACATTGATATAAAGTTTGAAGATAATTGCTCATGAAATGAAGATTCTAGAGTGCAAACAATGTGAAATCTGGCTTTTTTGAATTTTAAAAGGGGCATAACTCCTGACCTAATGTTCCGATATCAGCCATAATCGAACTTGGCCGAGATTTTATGGTTATAAACATTGTTTTAAAGTTTGAAGATAATTGCTCATAAAATGAAGATGCTAGAGTGCAAACGAACAAATTGTGGACGACGGACGGACATTCATCGATCCTAAAAGCTCATCCTGAGCACACGTGCTCAGGTGAGCTAATAATAAGAAACGGAGTAAAAACTTCATTTGGGAGACTTAATAAGCTATAGATATGATTTTTATGCACTACACTGTAACACCTAAAAAATTATCCGTATTTTAAGTTTAGAGTGAATCAATTCAATATTACTAAAGTTATGCTCTGGACAAGATAAAAGTGAGGTTAACTAAAGGTAAGTAATTCAAGAATTAGATAAGCTAGAGCTAATGGTTCTTGGGTACTGCACTTCTACATTGCAGAAGGTATTTATATATAAGTTCAGTGTGAAACCATCATAAAGTAATGTAAAACAAGTGGGCCAAGATCCCTGAAGTTGCTCACCTGAGAAATGTTAAAGAAAGTGGCAAATATGTGTGATGTTCTGATATTTCAAGTGCCTAAAATGTAGCTCAATCATTCAAATATCAGCCATTATCGAACTGAACTGAGATATTGTTGCCATTATCATTCTGTATAAGTAAAATGATGATTGCTTAATAAATGCTGTTGCCAGTGTAAACTAAGTAAAAATCTGGCATCTCTTTATAATTCAAGGCCAATAGCTCCTCACTAATAAGTCAATAGCAGCCATAATCAATTATGATATTATGGTCATTAACATTTTCCAAAAGTTTGAAGATGATTGCTTTGGAAATGAAGATGCTGAAGCGTAAATAAAGGGAAATCTATCATTTTTATATATTAAAAGGGGCATAACTCTTTACCTAATTGGCTTATATCAGCCATAAACGAACTTGATTATGGTAATAAACATTGTAATAAAGTTTGAAGATGATTGTTCAATAAATGAAGATGCTAGAGTGTAAACAATGTGATCTGGCTTTTTTTATATCAAAAGGGGCGTAAGTCCTAATCTATAAGCTGATATCAGCCATAATCTGAGAGATTATGTAATAAAATTGTCATAAAGTTTGAAGATTACTGCTTCAGAAATGAAGATGCAAACAAAGTAAAATCTGGCATTTTTTATATTAAAAGGGATATAACTCATGACCTTATTGGCCACTATTAGCCATAATTGAACATGACTGAGAGATTATGTTCGTAAACTTTGTCATAAAATTTGAAGATAATTGTTTAAGAAATGAAACGCTGGAATGAAATAAGTGAAATCTGGCATTTTTTTTATATAAAAGGGGCATAACTCTGGCCTAATTGGCCGATATCAGCCACAATCAAACTTGACTTAGAGATTATGGTCATAAACATTGTCATATAGCTTGCTTAAGAAATGAAGGTGTTTAAGAAATGAAGAGCTAAAAATCCTCCAGGAATTTTTTGACATCAACTCTGTAATAAGATAAGCTAGAGTAAAAGTTCTTTTGCACTGCACTTCTGCACATAAGGTATCCATGTTTCAAGTTTTAAGTGAATCCATGCAGTCGTGTTGAAAATGTGATTAACAAAATAAATTACGGTGGATAATTAAAAAAAAACACTGAGTTATGGTTCTTGATAAATGCACTTCTGCATCTCATTCCAAGTTTGAAGTGAATCCATACAATAGTGTTGAAGTTATGTTTTGAGCTAAAAAACATGATGACAATCAACAAAGCCAAGTGATCCCCATGTGTCTACCATGCTACACTGGCGACAAAAAATCCCATGTGTAAAGGCTAGAACTGGAACCCACAACAGTGAGGAATGAAATCATACCCCAAGCATATAATCCAAAGCCTTTGTAAATAGCTGAACGCCAAACCTTACCTGAGATCTAGCTAACTGTGTGGTGAGTGGCTCTCCAGGTTTGGGCTGCTGCTGGAAGACATGACAGTCGTAGTTAGGTGTTGGCTCCATCCCCTCATCAGCAGAGTTATTAGCAATCACTTTACACTTCCCCTGCACAACCTAAAACACAGAACAATCCTCATGTACACCATCCTCAATTACCCATGGCCGATCGATAGATCATCTTAAGGCTTTGGGATTTTACAGCTAGATTAAGTCATTTTAGGGTGTGTCAAATTACGCCATTTCATTGGTCACATCATGTTATTAAAACCAATCATTGAGGGAGGCCATTTTATACAGCTGTCGGACGCAGCCAATTTTTTATTGTTTACATGACTTTCAAGCCTCCACAACAAAGAGTATTGCATTTATAAGGCCCTTTTCCTTTGGCTGAGAATTTGATTAACCCTTTCCCTCATATAGACTCATTTTGACGCACTCAATAGGTACCACATAAAGCCTGATCTGCAGAAAACCACAGTTAAACCTTACCAAATTTAATTACAAAATCCTCATTTCCTGACCACTGAGGAGCAGCGAACAGCATAAAACCTGATCAGCCTGCGAGTTACTCGCAGGCTGATCTGGTTTTATGCTGTTCACATAGGTCTTTTCATGGTTTTTATTCAATATTCAGCTCCTCCTTAATGTTAGAAGGATTTCTAAGACGATTAACTCCATAGTTGTCTTTTCAACTAGGAATGGTATGGATACAGAAATCGTTTCTTTTCGAAAACCCATAAGTTATCTGATCCTCATGCAACCTTTAAAGAAAATGATTTCTTTTACTACAAACATGTCCTTTAAGTTTAATATTTCAACTTATTTATTTTACAATGATTGGGAAACATGCTCTTAGAAGTTATACTAATCTCCCTAAATTGTTATGGCTTGGACCAGTGCTTTGTGCCTGGTTAAGCCATGAAAATTCTTTGCCCCAACAGGCTTTGAAACCACAACCTTTGAATCCACAACCTTTGGATCATGTATGTTACAAATGGACCATGGCACCATTCCTTTAAAATCTGATGTAGATAATTAGGCTAGATGTCCAATGATAGATATTATTAAAGAAACTATGATAGATCTGCATATAGAAAAAAGCAGTACACAGTCAATTGAAATCAAACTCTCATTAAGATCTTACCTTGAACACCATGACAGTTACAGCAGTGACGGCCCAGGATTCTGCCAATCTCAGCTGAATGTCAGCATTCCTACACAGGTACACCCCTAGCTTACTGTTACCTGTAACATACCAGGCTTTCTCGGTAAGCATAAAATTGTCCATTTTCCATTTGACCCTCAAATTGTCAAAATGAAAATCTCTACACACAAGAAAATCAAGGGAAATCTCAACATAGCACTACTTGCAGTATATAGTATCATGTGAGTATCAAGGACACTGCCATTATAGCATAGCAGAGTAATAGATAAGCAGGGTATTTGAGTATTTACCCAATAAATTTTGGAAAAAACAAAGTCTTTAGAGACATAGGGTAACAAAAAGCAAAATAATTTTCAAAAACTCAATTAAAACATTGGCAATTATGAACAAAATGCATATACAGATTACCCATTTTGCATTTGTTCAAAACCCAATTAAATTGCACAAATACATGGCGTGTGGGGACACAGCATGATGAGACATGGCATATGGGCTGACTTGACTATTTGAGTTTACCGTCGCTTCAACAGTATTTCAGTCATATAGCAACGTCTAGCTAATTACAGGTGGAGGATGACCCTGAATGCATGGAGACATCCGGGTAGAACCACCGACCTACCGCAAGCCAGCTGGAAGGCTTCCTCATATGAAAATCTGAATGTCCTGCCGTGAGGGGCCATGGCATATGGGACCATGGTGTAATGGGACATGGCGTGTGGGGACATGGCGTGTGGGGACATGGTGTATGGGGACATGGTGTATGGGGACATGGTGTATGGGGACATGGCGTGTGGGGACATGGTGTAATGGGACATGGCGTGTGGGGACATGGTGTATGGGGACATGGCGTGTGGGGACATGGTGTATGGGGAGATGGCGTGTGGGGACATGGTGTGTGGGGACATGGTGTGATGGGACATGGTGTGTAGGAACATGGCGTGTGGGGACATGGTGTATGTGGACATGGCATGTGAGGACATGGTGTATTGGGACATGACGTGTGGGGACATGGTGTGTAGGGACATGGTGTGTGGGGACATGGTGTGTGGGGACATGGCGTGTGGGGATATGGCGTGATGGGACATGGGACATGGCATATGATGACATGGCCTGATGGGACATGGGACATGGCGTGTGGGGACATGGCGTGATGGGACATGGCATGATTGGACATAGCGTGATTGAAGTGGTGTGTGGGGACATGGCATGATGGGACATGGCGTGTGGGGATATGGCGTGATGGAACATGGCATGATGGGACATGGCAAGATGGGACATGGCATGAGAGGACAAAGCATGATGGGACATGGCATGATGGGACATGGCATGAGGGGACATAGCTTGATGGGACATGGCATGATGGGACATGGCATGAGGGTACATGGCAAGATGGGATATAGCGTGATGGGACATGGCAAGATTAGATATAGCGTGATGGGACATGGCATGATGGGGAGCAACAAGTGTGATTCTATATAGAGTCTTCGTCAAACTAATGGGGAAAAAATTAGGAACAAAAGGATTAAATCAACAAGGAAAGGAATCAAATTTATTCTGCTGTCCAACATTGTCAATGTAAATTAAAGTTAAAAGATAGAAAACTTCCATTTTACCCTGCAGAACCTGCAATATTTGTTCATCAATTCAATTATGTAAAGCATTCTTTATTAACCATGGCATTTAGATGGATCAGTTTTCTGTGATAAAGAGTCATACCTAGTCCATTAAAGTTGATGCCCCTACATTTGATGCCATCCTTGACCACCTGGGAGATAATATTGCTGTCCTTGAACAAGAGGTAAGCATACTGGTCTACAAGATCTCGACGTCCATCATCCTTCATCTCAATCTTCTTCTGCCTGAATCACATAATGTCTTACATGGTTAGAACTAAATAACTCTGGCAATTCTGTGTTTAAGTTTATTTCTTCTGTGCCTGAAAACTGGAAAAGTCATCAATAAGTCATGCTCCCAACAGGGTTCAAACCTTCTACCTCCAGATCTGTACGCATGTACACTTCTACTGGATCATGTACGAGTACAGCAATTCTTGATTATCTAGTAAACCAGTAGGCTATTTACGCTCATACAACAGTTTTGCTTCATTTAATTAATAGAGATACAGTAAACTCCACTTGTAACGATATCACTAATAACAATATAGATCCAACAGTCCCGGCAGATGCCATATATAATTCAACGCAGACAGGAAGGAAAATGACAGACTATTTTAAACATCAATAAAAACATTCATTACTGTTTTATACCATTTCCAGTTTCGTTTTGCAGTGTGTTCACGCATAGTAACTATTTTGATATGAATTTTGATATCATGTGTAAATACATTTATATAATGTAAATGAACAGTTGTAAAATGATTCATCAAAAGAATGAAGAAACTACAATTAAAAGGAGAAAGGTACATCTCAGCTTATTACTCTCCCTTTTATACACCTGTCAATGATATCAATAAGAGTGTTTATGATTTGCAGAGAGACCATGATTTCAGATAGAAATAGTACTCAGACAAAAACTTCATATTGAGCAATATCGCTTATAGCAATATTCGGATATAATGATATTAATATCAAGGTCCAATGAATATCGTTATAAGCAGAACTTACTGTAGTATTTTTAGATTCAATATTGGTTAACAACTGTTGATTATCAAGTAAAACCTCTTTTCCTTTTCTTTCTTTTCCTTTTCTTTTTTTTTTTTAATTAAATGATAAATGGACCTTTCGAACTTTTTTGTGGTGAAAATCATTTTAACACATAAACAAGAGTGAACACTTTCTTTTACAATGGAGTATATAGTACTAAAAGTTAGCTTGTAAGGAAATGAGGAATGCCTTCAAATATTATGTGGTGCCAACTATTGGCTCCTGGTTGAGGACCACAGATGACCTATGACCTTATCTGACTCACCTGTATTTCTCCTCCAGCTCTCTGTTCTCTACAAACATGACAGCCTTCAGGTCCCAGGACGTGGTATAGTTGGTCTCTAGGTACGACCTCTTCACTGTGTTCATGATCTCAAGAGCATCTCGACTGGTCACCTCCACTTGCCGCAAATTATCTGTCAGGAGATATACAGGTTACATAAATCAGTAACGAGCATCAATTCTGTTTGGTATGCCTATTGACTAAAAACTATCACTCAAGTGATTAATACCCACACATCCCTGCTTGACGTCATGTATTGCGAGTGTAGGACAGGATGTGACAGGTCAAGACAGGATTTAAGAACCACTTCTGCAAGGCAGGGGTAGAATTACTTCTGTTCATATACTTTATTTATAACACCCCATGTTTGAGAGGATATGTCTGGTCAAAACAAAAATGATTCTCATTTTCCTCTTATCTTCTAGTTTTGATATTATCATTAGATAAAATATACCATTTGTTGTGCTGTGAATGAAGCCTATATACTGCATTTGTTCATATCCAGGACCTAAATAATCTGTACTGGTGTCTCCAAACCAGAAACAACAGTCTTACATGCTTGTCAATGAAAATCTAGGATTTCAGTTTTACCATGTTTACCCCATATAAAGCATATTGAATTAAATTCATCTATTGTACATGTACATAGAAAATTAGAGCTACATGTAGAACTAGATCAATGATACCCCCACATCCCAGCTAGTCTTCATGTAATGCAAGTGATGGATGGACCACAGTATGACGGGACATAACCAGTGGGATTCCTGTAAAGCCTCAACTTCTGTGAAGCCAGGTCATTAAAAATACTCTCCAGTACTTTAGATGGGAGAGGATAGTCGATTTCGATCTCTCTTTTTAACTTTACAAGACAGCATATTGTTAAACATTCTTACTGCTTCATTCCATATGATATAGGTCTTCCAAAAACCTTCAAATTTAAAATCTGTTGCAACAAATACAACAATACACCAAACATAATAAATTACTACAACACTGATCCATCTAAGATTAAAATATTCAAATGATGACCTACCTTTGTTTTCTTGTCGTTTGATTTTTGGCACTTTGAAGCTCTTTCCTACTGACTCACTCATTTTTCTTTACTGGAAGTAGAACAAAATACAATTATGATAAAAAAAACAAGAGAGTTCTCTGGAACAAGTGTCACCTGCTGAAGCATGAAAGAAAAAGTGTGATGGACTGACAGACAGACAATGGAAAAATGGTCCCTATGTGTCACCTCTTCTTTCAGCAGGTGACACAAAAAAACCATCAGGCATACATGTGAAACTATAGCATCCTCATCAGGGAGAGAGAGGGAGAGAGAGGAGATATAAAACATGTTTGTATACACATTTTCTTTTCATCTTTAATTGTTGTTCTGTTTAACTTGTGTAAATTAAACTAGAATTAACACTAAATGTGATTAATACCTTGTATCCTACCTTGTCTTAAAGTGTTGCAAGGGTAGGACAGGATGTGACGT
>CM037777.1:37951043-37974482 GCA_021229015.1 Solen grandis | reverse complement strand
GGATGATTTTAAAGTTTTATTATTTTTTCTATTTGTAGCCATGGGGAACCAGAGTTCTTCATGGATCAATTTATTTTAGCAAATTTTTTTAGAGGCCCACCCAAAAGGGTCCCTTCATGCCAAAAATTTTAACAAAATTCTGTCCAGCGGTTTTTTAGAGGAGAAAGTCTTTTAAAGCAAATTGTTGGGCGATGGCCCACGAAGGGTTTATCCCAATAGCTCACCTTGAGCCTTTGTGCTCTGGTGACTAATAAAAAAATTACTGCCCTTTTTACAATTTGTTTGGGGTCAAAAGGGAGTATCTGAATGATACAAAGGGTTTGAAAGAACCTAATTTTTTGGAATTTTTTTTTTTTTTATTTTATAAAAATATAGTATGGATTTTTTCCCCAATTTTTTCTAAAACGTCATGGGAAAAAATTTCCCCTTTTCCCGGGGGGCGGGGGCATGTTTCCAAAATGGTGAGAAAAAACCCTGGGTGAGCTAAAAAACCCCGGGGGACACAAAATTTTTAAAGGGGACGTCAACGGAGTATTGGGGCCCTTGTCCTTCAAGATGCAACCCGGGTCTTGTTCAGGGCACATCGTCTTTTCCCAAAGGATTAAATTGTGCCAAGTTTTATTTTTTATAAGCACAACCTTTCTTTAAAAAATTAAGCTGGGTCACAATTTTTTGCATACCTGGAGTTTGGGTTTGTTCCAGTTCTTTTTCCCGTTTTTTGCAATTCCAATTTGACAAGGAAATTCATTATTCTTCCAGTGGGTGGGAAAGCTTTCACCCCTTTTTTTATTTTGGTTTTCCCTTTAGGGGGGGAATTTGTTTTGGGTTTTCCGGTTTTTTTTTCTTTTTTTTAAAATTTAAATTTTAAGGGGGGAATTTTTTTTTTAAAGGGGGGGGGGCCAAGGGTTATTTGAAGGGGGGGGTGTTTCCTTTTTCATTTTTAAAGATTTTTGAAATTGCCTTTTTTTTTTATAAAAAAAAAATCAAAAACTTTTTTTTTTTTTAAAAACAAAAAAATAAAAACCAAATTTTTAAAACTTTTTTTTTTCCAAAACTTTTTTAATTTTTTTTTTAAATTTTTCATTTTTTTTTTCTCCAAGAAGTATAGGTCACAGCCACAAGTTTGCATAAATATGACTAAAATGTGTCCATGGGATGCGGATGCCCCCGCCCAGCTGCCCCCCCCATTTTGTTTATTTGATGATATTTTTGTCAGTGAATATGGGTGAAAAACTGGCAATATTAACGACGATTTTAAGTTTAAGCGGGGGGGAGGTCTATTTTTAGGGGCCCAACCCTTTTTCATTTTTTTTCCAAAAAAAATATGTAAAATAAAACCAAATGGGGAAAACTTTTTGGGTAGAATAAAGTAAACCCGAATTGAATTTACAAACACTTTCAAGTGATGGGCTGCAGCAGGACGAAGCATGCCAGTGCCCAAGCGTACCATTTGCCCTGAAAAAGTACCACCTATATATTTCAATTTGTGTTCATATTAATTAGGGGTGGGTTTTCAATAGCTAATTTGGCTTTTTAAAGAGGTGAAAAAAAATGTGTACTGGGATGTTTAAAACACAAAATGGTTTATTAAAGTTCTATTTTTCGGCATTTATGTCATCAAAAAAAATCAATATTCATCCGCAAAAAAAAGCATAGAAAAATAAGTTCTTTGATGTTTTTATTCACAAACAATTGTGAAGCTTGTTCCACAGGACACCGATATTCAGTAAAAGAAAATAAATTAAAAAAAATTGACCCCTCTATATAAAACAAACACCAGGAAGTTTATGCCTTCCATACCCACCCACCTCTCCAATACAGGAATAATTTTTTTGAGACAGCTTTACAAAGGATTTTTCTGGTCTGGACAATTAAAGGGGTTACAGGGCCCTCTCCTTTGACCCGAGCTCCCGGGTTTTGACCCGGAGATTTCTAAATGACGCTTATTTGACCCGGGTAAAATTGTCCCAAAGCGTCATTTTGACCCGGGCAATAACAGCTGGTGCGTCAATACCAACAGATCGTCGATCATAAAAGGACCACCTCAAACAGATTACGTGATCACTAAGTGCAACTGACCCCCCATTGACTCGTTTATCACTGTCAGTTACTCTATTAGCCTAATTTAAATTCTCGTATTGCTTCGGCAATTTTCGTATACACAACTACAGTAATCGCCGATTGCGTAACCAACCTAATTACAAATTCCCGTATTGCATGGGCAATCTTCGTGAACTCTGTTAGCTTCTGTACGGGAGGTTGCGGGATCCCGTTTTTACGACGTGAGAAAGATTAAAGGCAAGGAACCATGACAAAATGTGTTTACTTCCTATGGATGTTACTCAGGTTAATTACCAATCGGAATGGGCTGGAATTTTTTATTGTTTGATAATAACAAATAGTTTAATGACAGTACTTTAACCATGCTGGTTTAAATGAAAGGTGTGATGATTGTAACAAACAGGTATGATTAGTCTGTCAACTGAAAATTTTGGGACCAAAACCGAAGTAGATCGACTCTTACAGAATCAAACAAGGTTTAAAAAAAAAAAAAAAAAAAAAACATAATGAAGGTAATAAAACTTTTTTTTCCCTTAGCTATCTTTCTGTATTGAATAACTGATAAAGATTTCAGCAATTAATGTTTTAATATGCCTGGATATTTATCTATGTCATTTTGAATGAATTGGTCAGATTATTTTTTTTTTTGATCTTGAAAATTTGCCATTAAACCAAATATCATCTTTTTTTTTTCTACTTTAAATAAAAAAATATTGCAGAGTCATATTCTTTCCACATTAAGGGAATAATTTTTTTCACCATTTTTTTTAAAATAAAACCTAGATTTTCTAGAATTTATAAATTAAATTTATCCTGTTTACATTTGAAATTGAAAAACATTTATATATTTCTTGGACATTCCTGATAAAAATCAGCTTCCAATGTGAACACTTCTATGTAAGGGGGAACAGATTATAATTTTTATTTTCATTTATTTTTTGGTTGTAAATTTCCCGGACCATGGAAATTTAATGGCTTATACATCCAATCATGTCCTTTTGAATGCAATATATTTCATATTCATTTGGCGTCATATAACTTAAGGTTTGACGTCAGGACCAAAAAGGTTTTTACACGGTCACCCATTATTTCTGGACCGATTTTCACCAAATTTTCACAGAATTTATTGTTATGCTCTATTTTATCGCTGTGTCGTTTTTTCCCTATTTGAAAAGGTAATAGTTCTTTGGGGAACCAAAAAATTAACCCAAAAGACGTCAAATTTCAAATATATAAAATCGCCTCCAAAATGAGTTTTAAAAAGGCCTTTTTGGGCGAAAATTATCTCTAAACCACTTTCTATTTTTTGAAGAAGCGTCATTTGACGTCTGAAGGCAGGCCTTTTTCTTGCCCTTTTGGGGTTTTTTTTTTTTTTTTTTGGAATTGGGAAATTTTTTTCCCCGGAAAACAACCCTTTTTTTGGGGGAATTTAAACATAAATTCCAAACCTTAATTTTGATTCTCTTCATTTCTTTTTTTTTTAATTATTTTTCATTACTGAACATTATTACAATGCCTTTTTCAGGCCTTAGCTCTCTAAAGTTCACATTTGCTCAAGGTCTTCATTCAGTAACGGTCTGGAACCCCTTTAGCACAGAGGGCCCTCAGGCTAATGGAAAAAATTTAAGGGGGGGTTTTTCTTGAAATGAAAAAGGGGTTTTTTTTTTTGGAATGGGTTTTTTAAACCGCTTTTTCATTTGTTTTTTTTTTTTCGGGAGGGTCTACGGGTGCCGGTTGTTTGGGACAAACGGCAGGGACTGTTGAAACATTGAGTTAAGGCAGCATTTCCCCCCCTTTTTTTTAAAAATACGAAAAAAACTTTTTTGTCCCCTTTTTATTTTTTTCGTGCGTTTTGCTAGTACTTACTGTTTTGCGACGAAATCTTGACAACGTGAAAAGTGCCTCTAAAAACCGGGGGCACACAAGACAATTCCCGGGGGAAAAACCTTGTTTGATATTTTCTCTTGAAATGCATTAAAGGTAAAAAAGGCAACTAGAATTTGAAATTTTAAAAGAAATTACGTTTTGGGAAACACAAATGGAAGGACTTTAAAAATCGATCGGGAAACAGGGTTTCCCGAAAACCGTGGTTACCGGTAATAGTGTCTTTGCTATTTTTGGAAAAAAAGTCTGCCAATTTTCATTGTCATCGAAACAAGTTTTGATGGGACTGAACATCTCAAAAAATAGGGGATATTTGTTCATTTTTTCTCCTTTTAGCGTGGGAATTTATTCACTTTTCTTTGGGGGTATTTTTTCAAAATTTGGGGAAAAAAACACGTTTTTTCTTTGGGAAGGGGCCAACGGACCCGTAATGCCCAAAAAAGGCCTGGAAGGTCTAAAAATTTAAAAAAGTTGATAATTTGTCTTGGTTTTAATACCTCCAGTGACGGATCACATGTATTGCTACACTGTAAATTAAAGAAATTTTCGGAATATACCCTACTTTCATTTAACAAAATTTTTTAAAATTTTGGGAAATTTGTAATTGGCAAAGGCCAAAAACCAATAAAAATTTTTATGGCAAATATTTTCGAATGCAATAATTTTCATATTCATAGGCCCATTATCTGATGCTGTTTTTGACGTCAGTTAGAAGATTCGTACACGTCTCTGCAAAATTTTTTTTTTTAAAAAATTTTTCCCCTAGTCCATTTAACAAAAGGGTTTTTAAGTTAGGTTTTTTCTTGTGCATCCTTACTTTCTTTTTCCAAAAATTATGACCTCGAAATTAAGTTTAAAAAATTTAAAAGCGACCCATATAAAAGGTAAAAAGCTGAAATTCAAAACAATTCAAAACTTTTTCTTTAGATTTCCATAGGCCAGACTTTAAATTTGACGAAATGGGATTAGTTTTTCATTTTTGGGGGCAAAAAAATTCAATGTGATCCCAATGGCCCAAAAAACCCCAAAAAAATTGGGGCATTTGAAACATATATAAATTTTTTCAAAATTGCAATAATATTCTTATTAATATGCCCATCAGAATGATGTCAGACAAAAATTTTTAAGCGCTCTGCGGGCATTATGAACGATGAATTCTTTTAATTTTTTTCAAAGAATATAAGGTTACACTCAAAAAACCTAATTTTTTTCTGCGTATTCCGTACAAAAATTTTCATTTAAAATTTAGTTTTTTTAAAAATGTTTTTCAGAAAGTCCTATCTTTTCCCTGCAAACGAAATCTATTTTTTTAAAAAATTTTTTTCCTATCTTAGCAATCAAAATGTGGTGAAATTACATACAATCGTTTTAAAACAAACTGGGGGGTTATTGGTTTTAAATGTAGAAAAAAGAGATTCCAGAAATGTAGGTTCTCTTTGTTGGCAGACTGATGTCTTTACAAATAAATACATAAAAAAAGGCCCTTTTTGTTATGGCAAAACCTAATAAAAACTAAAAAAAGCTTGAATAAAGGGAGGGAAAAAAATTGCTCAGAGGACTTTCTGCATAGGCAAAAGCCCTAATTTTAAAACGAAAGCTTAAAAAAAAGGGGAGGAAAAGATGTTTTTAAAAATCAAAAAAGGGCGTTTTTACCCCCATATTGGGGGTAAAAAGTTTTACAACTGGTTTAAAATCAGGACCTCCCAATAAAAACATTTTTTTATTTTTTTTTCTTTTAAAAAAAAAAATACTCGTTTTTTTTGTCATACCTGGGCCCGGGGGAAAAAAAAATCTTTTGGGGTTAAAAATTTTTTCTTCATAAGGTGTCTGGGTAAATCCCCTTAGTCAAACGAAAACATTTTCGTAAAAGATTTTTGGACGCAGCAAATTCCAGATGAAGTTGCTTATTAAGAAGAATTTATATTTTTAATTTTATAATCAAACTTTAAAAATTTTACGTCTTGCACAGGTTAAATTTTTTTTATGGGGAGCCACTGTACGGACCCACCCCGGCACTCTCACGTGTGTACAAAATGAATGCAGGAAAAAAGTCCCCAAAAGTTTTACAATTCAAGCATCTTTTTGGGGAACATGTAAAAAGAAAATTTTTCCCTAAGATATTTTTACCTTTAAAAAAATTTTTAGAAAAAAAATTTAAAAATTTTTTTTTGAAATTATCACCACTTTTTCAATGGAAGCCAAAAAATTGAAAAAGGGGGACGCCAAGTTGGGGGGTTTTTTAAAAATTTCCGACAGGGGTGTAAAAACCCAAAAACCCCAAAAACAAAATAAAATTTTAATTAAATTTTTACGTTTTATATTTACTTAAAGAAAAAATTTAAAGCTTTTTTGATTTAAGATATCTTCAAATTATTTTATTTTTTTAAAAAATTTAACTAATTAAAATTATATCATCAGGAAAGGACCGAAGAACAAAAAGGGGCGAGATGTTCCGAATATAATTTTCATAATTAATTTCCGTAACGGGGGGGGGGACAACTTTTGAGTCAAACCTTTAGGGTCGGGGGGGGGGGGGGGGGGGGGGGGGGGGGGGCGTGCTTCCCCAAAAAATTTTCTAGTGTAAGGAGATGCATTTTGAAGGGTATCGGGGGGAAAAGTTGAGTTTTTTTTTTTTAAAAAATTTGTTGAAGAATCCATAAATGGGCAAACTAACTAACAACTGCCTTAAAACGGAGGTTGTTGATACGAATCCCAGAGATTTAAATTTTTTTTTTCTATCCTTCTCGTGGGTCATTATATTTTATCCTTAGATCAGGTTTTTTTTTTTTATTATTTATTTTCGGACGGTATTCTGTACGTATATACATTCTGTTTATATAATATTATATCCATTTAAAATGGTTTACTCTTCTGTTTTTCGCATGTGCAAAATTGGATCGATCGAAAGTAAGTTTTAATAGAATAGTTTTTCAGGGCCGAAATTTTATATGTATTTGTTTGGGGGTTTCAGAATATAATGTTTTTTTTTAAATAGTTTCCAATTAAATTTCAATCTAAAAATTGTTAGTCAGTGATTACAATGTATGTTTTTTAATGATGTTACATACATATCGGTCATGCCTACTATCGCTTCGCTCGTCGGTCTAACTCGCAAATTTTTTCATGCCCCTTTTTTTGAGCTTGTAATTATACATACAGTTTAATATTACATTATGGTAATTATGGTACCGGGTAATTAAAGGGAGTTAACAAATCAAAACCACCATCTTTTTCTTCTTTTTTTTTTAATATACTAAGTCCTGTAAATTGGAAAGATCAACCGAAATCTTCTAGAAAAGACACTTTAAAAATATTCTTTTATTTATTGGGTTTTTAACGACAGGGCCATTTTGAATTTAAAAAAAAAAAAAAAAAGAAAGAAAGAAAGAAAAAGAAACGAAAATAGTGTGAAAAAAAGGGTTTGGTAGGTAAAATAAAATTTAACATATTTCAAGTATTTTATTTTAAAAATCAGGTTTTTGTCGATTGCTATAATTTTTTTTATAACCAAAAATTTCAATAGCAAACATTTTTTTGTAAAAAGGATATGGGGATTATTTATTTGTATTTTTTTTTTAAAAAATGAACCGTTAATAAAAAGTAAATAAATAAATAAAATAATAATATTATTAATAAAAATAAGAAGAAAAAAGAAACGGGCGGTAAATTTTGTTTAGATTTTGCAAAGGGGTAAAAAAGAAAAGCAGAGCTCTCTGATACATTTGCAATCATTATAACAAAGGGTAACAAGAGTAGTCGGAATTACACATTTGCCCCCCCCCCCCCCCCCCCCCCCCGTGATTCCTGTCAGAGTTTGACACCTCTGTAACATGCAGGCCATACAATCTCCCAGTTATTAATCGGAAACGACTTTCGCATTCAAGGTCACTGGACCTTGATCTTGACCAAGTGATACCAAAATAAATAGGGGTCATAATAGTCATGACCATCAGCTTATAAGTTTGAGGAATGTGGGCCAAAAGCATTCTAAGTTATTGATTGAAACGATTTTCACATTCAAACGTTACTGTGAAAATTGACCATTGACCAAGTGACCACAAAACCAAAAAGGGTAAATAACTGGTCACGACAATCACTCTATGAACTCTGAGGAATGTTGGCCCAAGTTTCCTGTAATTTTTTAGCTGACCTGAGCCTTTGTTCGTTGTCTGTAAAGGGTCGATTTTTTTTTTTTTCGGCGTAGTTTGTATAATTTCGATTTCAACTCGCATTTTAAACCAATCAAATGAAACGCTAACAGCGGTAAATAAATTTCTAAGCTGAATAAAAGGACTCCTGTTATTGGTTAACGCATCGTTATGGACTATAAAATTACTGTAAATAAGGGTGCAGCTTGTATATATAAATTCAGCTTGGTGTTTTTACTTTTCTTTTTGATGTAAACATGAAAGTGATTTCAGTAAGTTAAAAACAATCCTTTTCCATCAATTGAGGAATGCTACTTTGTGAAAATGATTTAAAAAAACAAAAAAGAATCCCCGTGTTATGACATGAAAAAACCCCTCAATTACTATGTATATTGAATTCTTCCAGCCTGCCGAGATGCTCTCATTTAAAATTAATTCGCCAAAACCAAAACAACTAATAACGCTTTTATATCATATTGTCATATGCCCAAAAATGATAAAGAAACAAATATCAAACAAGTTTATTTTCAGATATAATGTTTTGTATTACCGTCTATAAATAAGTATATTTCATAGAAAAAAATACTGAACTATTTTTAGAGCGTACAAAAATTTTTTGTGCGTCGGTCTTTCGCGCGCTTTTCCTCGGAATGTTCTAGAAGACTGGAAATCTCGTTTTCTTTTTATCCTACGCCGAATATCTTTTTTTAAAAAATTTCTTGTTTTTTAATGAAAAAATACAGGAAAGATCCTTAGGGGGTACTGAACAAAGATAGCTAAAATTATTCTGTGGTGCTTCAAACATAATGACCACCAGAGCTAAATAAAGAAAAATCTTTAAATGCCATCTCCTTAACAGCCCGAGCAGATGTTATCCATGGCAACGACAGACTTGCGCGTGCAGCTGAGATTCGAACAGACGCTGGTGTTACAACTCGACCGATCGCAAAATTGTACCCTTTTTGTATGGAATGATATTTAAGCAAAAAATACATCATGCTTTGGGGACTATGTCATTATGTTTCATGACATTGTCCCTTTTGCTTAGTGTTACCGGTTTTATCCTTTTGTCTTGTTGATATCGGGTGAATGCGTTTTGACATGTGCGTTATGTGTAGTGACATTCGCATTCTGCTTTATGGCAAAATGCTTCGCTGCCTTCTATTGTCCTTGGTTACAAGGAAATCATGTTTTATGATGAAAATTCAGAAACACCATTCGTGCTGAGGTCGCCCATTTGCTTCTTGACAAATTGCATCGTGCTTGGTGATAATGACATTCCGCTTCGTTTCAAACCGTTCTATGGCAAGAAGTTTCACTGACAGGTTTGACAGCTGAGTTTGTAGAGTAACAAGTTAATATTAATATGGTATGAGTAGTCAGGTCGCCGGTTTAGGGCCAAGACTGCGCATGCACAGGAGTGACGCCCATCAGATTTTTGCACATGTGCGGCGGCCATTTTGGTTTTCTAGCATGACATCTAATTTTAGAATGACATCATGACCTATATTTAGAAATGGCATCATGATCTATTTTTAGATTGACATCAGATCTATATTTAAAAATGACATCAATGTACAGAGCTGACTTGTACATTCGACCTAGGGTTAAGGACATTGAGGGTCAAGCCCCTTAGCCCTGGGCGGAGACACATGGTAAACACCAAAGAACATTAGATACAACAAGGTATTGATAGCCCAATAATATACAGAGCTGACTGTATATTCAGTCATAGGGCTTAATCACGGACATTGAGGGTCAGGTCCCTCAGCCTTAGACGGGGACTATACAAATTTTTTTATAACAAAAATGATATAAACATATAAATCATCATACAATAAATGAAAAAAAACTTATAGGGTCATGGACTATACACGCAATGAGTAAATATAATAAAAAAAAATATATCAAAAATATTGGAACAACTTTTTGAACATACCTGACAACTTTACTTCAACACAAAACGGAAATAAAGATCAATTTCCTCAGAAATCAGGTGTGTGTAGAAACTCAATATTGAATATGTATGTACCATTATTTCAACACATTTTGAACATGTCGTACACTTTAAATTTCAACATGAAACGGAAATAAAGATCAATTCCTAAGAATTCGGGTTTTGGTGTGGAGTAAAATTTTTGAACATGTCTGTACACGTTATTTCAAAATAATGACTTCTTGCGAAAATTAAACACATTTAAAGCAGGCACCAGTACATTTCATAATCACATACACAGTGACCTATATACCAACAGAAAGAAAAACCATTTTACCTGCCATGCATGAATACGTTTTACTTTGAATCTGGAGTAACACAGTTATTGACCCCATTTGTTTAATTTCTCTCTCTTAATTTCTGTAGAGTTTGTATATGATTATATAAGCCATTCTCATACTTAAACGTATAAAATTTTAATGAAGTACAATGAGCTCGTAATGTATACAGTAACATTTTCATGTTATATTCTCTCTCTCTCTCCTCTCCACACACACAACACACCACCACGGATATACTATTTTAAGTCATAGTATTTCCGGTAATTATTCTTGAAATGTATTTCCAGTGTACAACTAGAGAAAACCAAGATAACTGGTTTACAATTTGAACCGACCAATGCAATATCTTCATTTTATGTCGATTGAACATATCTAGACATGTTGTTTAAAAATAACCATGACTTAGATCAACAACCAATCAGAAAAGAAATGCAGAATCGCAACCAATAACATGTTTCATTCCGTGAAGAGTCATGACATTGCACAACAGCCAGCAATCATTTTTACTCCATGAACCTATGAGGCGTAAAACACCACACACACACACACACACACACAACACACACACACCCCTATTCAAACAAAATCATAGAATGTGTTCATGGTTCTGAAAATGAAAGGACATGTCGAGTAAGGTAAACTTTTTAATTTATAAATCACCAAACCTTTTTCCTCATATCCATTTTTTTTATATCACCAACAGAATTTCCAAAAAGTTTAATGACATGTTTATCCATTAGTCTTTTAAAAATTTTCCCTGCACAAAAAAAATTTTCCAACTGATACTCTAAAGCATACCAAAGAAAAAAAAAATGTGTACTCTTGCGCGTGAAAAAAGATTATGTTTATGATGTTGTGGAACGAAATGTATGTTTTGGGCCTCTCTAACTTAAAACACATGTTTGTGTGTAACTAACTTTGTGTGTAACTAATTAAAAATACATTACCTCTTTCAGTTACCAAATTAAAATACCATTCGTATACAAAAAATAAACTTGAAACGAATTTTGTAATTTTGATTTCAGAAATCAATTGTTTGATATTGTTTTAGTGCAAATTAAGTCAAAACACAGATTGATCTGATAGGGATTCATTATTGATATATAAACAAAAAAAAAAAAACAATATTTTCTTTTTTTCTGCTCTAACATTTAGTCATTTGAGTATATGAATATTGTTGTTTTTTTAAAATTTTTAGAACTAAATTTTAATTATATTGTTTTAGTGCAAATCAAGTCTAAATACATAAATTGATCCGATATTGATTATTTATCGATTTTTGTTATATAATACAAAAAACAAATATTTCCTTTTTTCTGCTCTAGCATTTAGTCATTTGAGTATACGAATATTGTTATTTGAATTTTAGAACCCTCATTTTTTTTTTATATTGTTTAGTCAAATAAGTCTAAATACATAAATTATCCAATATAAATTATTTATCGATTTTTGTTATATCATACAAAAAAAAAATCAATATTTTCCTTTGTTCACTAATATTTAATCATTGAGCATACAAAGTAAGTAGATTCAAAATAAATCTGTTATTTTGATTTTCAATCGAATTATTGTCATTTTATCGATTTAAATTTTGATTTCCCCCCCCCCCCTTTTTAAAGGTACAATGTTAAAAGGTAATATCTCCCTTAGTTATAAACCGATTTGAATCTTTTTCAAGCAAGGGAAAAGCTCAAAGTGAGATTTTACTTTGAACACTCTTAACCGGAAGCCCATGATGAAAAAAAACCGGGAAATGACGTCATCAAATTTAAAAAATGACTCTATCTCCCATAGTTGTTACCGATTTGAATCATTTCCATAGCTATGAAAAGCTCAAAGTGAGATCTTTACTTTGAACACTCTTAACCGGAAGTCCATGATGAATAAAAACCGGAAATGACGTCATCAAATGTAAAAATGACTCTATTTCCCTTAGTTGTTAACCGATTTGAATCCTTTTCATAGCTATGAAAAGCTCAAAATGAGATCTTTACTTTGAACTCTCTCAACCGGAAGTCAATGATGAATAAAAACCGGAAATGACGTCATCAAATGTAAAAATGACTTTATTTCCCTTAGTTGTTAACCGATTTGAATCCTTTTCATAGCTATGAAATGCTCAAAATGAGATCTTTACTTTGAACTCTCTAAACCGGAAGTCCATGATAAAAAAAAAACCGGAAATGACGTCATCAAATGTTATCAAAATTTTTAAAATCTACCCTATTTCCCTTGTTTTTCCATTGATTTAATTATTTTAATTACTTTGTAAGCTCTAACTGAGATCTATACTTTGAACTTCTTAACCGGAAGTCCATGATAAATAAAGAACCGGAAATAAACGTCATCACTTTTATCACATGTTAAAATCAACCCATTTCCTTTAGTTTTCCATTGATTTAATTTTTTTATTACTTTGGTAAGCTCTAAGTGAGATCTATACTTTAACCTCTAAACCGGAGGTCCATGGGCCTTTAAAACCGGAAATAACTCATCAAATGAAAAAATGACCCTATATAGTAAAGTGAATTCTATAAAATGAATTCGCTTCCCGGGAAGTCCATAATCCTTTAAAAAACGGAAATGACTACATTCATGTGAAACTGACTCTTTCTTCATTAGTTTGAACTTCGAGGGTATAAAAAACTAAAACGAAAATCGTGTCAGTCATACAAGTTTTGACACTCAGGCTAAGAACATGTGAATTTAACAATGTGGAGATTCAGATGACTTGAAATAGGGAATTTGTACAAAATGTAAATAAGATGTTATATTCAATGTTCGTTTGCTGGTCGATTCTCCTATAAGATGGACAATGTCATGAACAAACGACGAGGGATTTTCAAAGCCCGATCTAGAGATGTGTAAACATTTATTAATATAAGAACAAGCAGGATCAAAGTCTAAAAAACTTATAAGGGGAAGTGCCTCCTTATTCAGTTCTAAAATATGTTTTCTATAAAGTGTTTAGAGTGTGAACAAGTATTCACAAAAAGGGACAAAAATTTTAAAATTGTGCATTTAAACTTGGAAAGAAAAGACAGTCAATGAAACCGCCTCCTCCCCCGGAATTGACTCCTCCTCCTCCTCAAGGAGGGGGAGTTCATCCTTTTTCTCTCCTCAAGGAGTACAGACACAAAGAAAGTTAGGGATATACCCCCTTTCAACATTGACTATGGACGGGAATTTTTTTTTTCAACATCCTTTACGTGTATGGTCAGGGGACCGACCTCTTGCGGTAAAACTTACTTCGTATCACAGCTACTACAGAGGTTTATGTAAAACTTCGTCCCCTCCACAACGTATTATCTGGGTTTTACAAGAGATGGCAACCGTATATGACAAATACAAAGAAACGTTTTTCCGGAAGTAGAATTAAAAAAGGAGTACCTTTTAATCTGGAAAAAGATGAGTTTTTGGACCCCAGAGTCAGAAAAAGTGATCATATTAGATGACATGGCTACGGAAGCGGTTAAAGACCAACGAGTGACCGATTATTCACCGGAAGGTAGCCACCATCGAAATCTGTCTGTCATCGCTATCAACCAAAACCTGTATTTCAGCAAAGATCCTACCCAGAGACGAAATTGCCATTATCTGGTATTATTTAACAACCCTGTAGACAAAACAACAGGTTATGACCCTTGCCCCACAAATGTACCCCAGTAACCCCCAAGAACTGTTAAGACCTTTGAAAAGGCTGTTAGTCATCCCTATGGCTATTTACTTGTAGATTTAAAGCCACTTACCAGCTTCACTGCGCATGCGCACAAATGTGATGGAATGTATAAGAGAAACAGATTGTAGAATGGAACCACCAAACGATATACAGAGACAGGATACTGTTCCAACGAGACTTTGCAAACATCATGATTTCTTGCGACGACTGGGTTCTATTTTTCAGACAATTTGTAACTTAAAAAACATGTCAGAGCATGGTGTCCAGCGGTTTGAAAAGAAAAGCTGAACAACTAGTAATGAAGTGAGCCTACGAGTAAAGTAGCCGTCGAGATTGGATCACCTGCGATGATGGTTCTGATAATGAAAGTTCTATGGACGAACAAGACTACATTAAGACATAAATGAATATTTTTTAATCCTTAGCCAAAAAAAACTGGTGAGAAAACGGAAACAATTTGGGATGAAAAATACTACAATATAGAAATGAAGGAAATCAGAACAGAAAGCCCGTTCAAAAGCCTACGAGTTTTTTCTTTGAAGACGATAAAAAAGAATTCATGCGAATGTATACAGATTTTTTGAGAAGAGCGGCTCAACTAAAGGAAGCGTTGTTCATCAGAAAATTCTTCGACAAATTTTTGGATTCAGACAATAAAAAGAAAGTGATTAAACTAGTATGAAAAAGTACAACCTTGGTTCGATGAGGTCATTGATCACGGAAAGATAAATTCGGGAAACTAGTGATGATGATGATGATGAATAGTTTATAAGGGGAAAGACTAATAGACATAAATAAAAACTAATAATGAACATTGCAGATGGTCACAACATTTTTGCCTCATGGCCGAGGAAAACACGTCCAATCATAAAGGACACTACGTTTAGAAAAAATACAACTGGTGGCACGTCTAAAGAACCGACCATCAGTATGTTAACCCCTGTGGCACAAGCAGTAGAAATAGCCAAGTCAGAAAATCAAGAGACAAGAATCTCCACCAAGGTAAAGAAAGTCACTTCCATGAAACGTCAGAATATGAGTTCCCCTGTAAAATCAAACAAAAGATTTCGACCACCAGGGAAATTTCCGGGCCCAAATTTAACCTTCTATGTTTGAGACTAAGACAATATAATTGTAGAACAGAAAATGTGTGCATGTTAAAAACGATAAAATAAGTAATAGATTAATTGTATATTTGTAGAACGGAAAAAAGTGTGCATATGAAAGCGAAATTGTATTGCAAATAAATAAATAACAGATGAAAATGTGTTTTTTTCTTTTACATAGGGTCCTCAAAACAACCAACTCTTTAAAAAAATGGGAAATCAATGAAATCGATAATTGACAATAATTCGATTGAAAATCAAAATAACAGATTTATTTTGAATCTACTTACTATTTGTATGCTCAAATGACTAAATATAGTGAACAAAATTGTTTTTTTTGTATGATAAACAAAAAATCGATAAATAATCAATATTGGATCAATCATTTATTTGACTTGATTTGCACTAAAACAATATTTATCGGTTGGGGCGAGTGATTTGAGCATCCGCCCCAAAAACAGGTGGGGTTGGGGGCCCTTGGTTGTTCCCGGGGGCCCCTATACTAAAGCCCTTAAAATGTATTGTTTAACTCCCTTTTTTGGTGTTTAGATATAAGGGTGTTCCCGAAGTGGTTGGTAATGTAACTGAATATGAATTTTCGGCAGCCTTGTCTGCCCCAAATAGCCCTTTGTCTCTAAATGACTGAAAAACTTTGGGGGATGTCAAAACCCCATAAATAAACAAAAACTTTTAATTTTAAGTATGAAATGGGAAATTTAAAATAAAACCATTTGGCCCTTACTTTAAATTTGATTTTAAGCCTTTAAAGTTTAAAAATGTGATATATTTGTCATCTTTGGGAAAAAAGAATGTATTACCTCGTAAAACAAAAAAAGAATTTTGAAAATCTGCCCAAGAATTGATGAATTTATAGAAAAATTTAAATACATGACCCAAAATAAAAAAAACAGAGAAAATTTGACAGAAGAGGCATCAGTGGTTACCTATGTTCTATAATTAGATGCAGGCTCTGCTAGCTTGCTCTTTAGTTGGGTTGTATAACTTGCATTGTAAAAGGCCATGAATGTATGTTTAACTATCAGAAAAGACACCCAGTGTACTCAGGGTCTTCCTTTACCAGCAATTACTGGACGTCGCTATATAATAAAAATACTATCACAGCGATGGTTAACCCAAATAACAAAACAACAAAATGCACACTCTTTTATTTGCTCCAAGAGAGAGAGAGAGAGGATGAATTGTGTCTATATTCTACTGTATTATTATTCCTCCACACACTCACTGTTGAATTGAATAGCAAAACAACAAGTACATGTATAAACATCCCCTTTAAAAAAGTTTTGGCATACAAAAAGTTCCTTCTAGTGCATTACTGAACTTTGAGGCATAGAGTGAAAGCTGATATAGGGTTTTAACCAAATGCTTATTACGTTACCAAAATTTTTGATAACAAATAAATTGTAAATAAGAGAGATTTGTAGTCCATGACTGTAACGGCTCGGTCACGACAGCCCCGATAAACAATATGTAAATGAGAGAGAAGAGAGAGAGAGAGAGAGAGAGATAAATGCTTATTTGAATGGGGTTTTTTATATCTACATGCAAGCATGCACACACCCCATCAGAGAGAAATAGAGAAAAAGAGCGAGAGCGAGAGAGAGCATACGCCAACTTGGTCGGTCATATGAATGTTGAAGAAGTAAGGGACTGAATATATATGGGTGTTCAAAAACGGGGGAAACGGGGAAAGTTAGCTCCATGAAAAAAAGGTTATTGTATAACAAAGGGAGTCCTGCTTCAGCATTTACATTTGGGAGATTTAGAATTTTTTAATTCAAATAAATATGTTTGTTGACACCGCGTGGAAACAGTCAGTATAGAATATATTTTTGTCATTGGAGCCACAAAATAATAATAATAATAACTAGTGTCATTCGTCTAAACAATGATAGGACTTTCTGCAAGCTGTGTTAATGCAAAAAGCAGGAGATAGAAGTTTCATATAATGACTCACCTCTGGTAGTATTTCATGTTCATGCTGAACAATTGACATTATCTTCCGTGAAAAATAAGCGTTTAGTTTACGAAAAAAAAAAAGTAGTAGTAGTAGTAGTAGTAGTAAACTTATGACGTCATATGACGTCACGACTCAAAATATATTAAGAAATTATGCAAACTGCAAACTGTGAAGTTTCAACTTTCTATCTCATCCCGAAGTTCTTTAACCCCAAAATGAAATTTTTGGCCTATGTTCGAATATTACTTCAGCCACAATACTTCGGTTTTTCGGAATTAAGGGTTTGCTGACAATATATTCACACCTTAGTTTCAAGATGTACCATCTGTAAAAATTTGAAGAAAATCTGGGTCATAAATGGGGGCTGTAGAGCGCGAATACCATTTTTCATTATTTTTAGCTCTGACGTCAGGTGACGTCATAGGTGCTGAAAATGGTGTTTGCTCAAAAGCGCATACTTTTCTGTCATAACTCTGAAATTTTTTATTTTTCTGAACAACTTTTTATCATGTCGAAATCATTGCCCTAAAATGAAAATTTAAAAAGTATGCTTAGACTCAAATGACGACATTTTGACGTCACGGGCTCAAAATTTATTTAAAAAAAGAAGAACTGCAAACTGTGTAAGTTTCAACTTTCTATCTCATTCTGAAGCTCTTTAATCCTAAAATGAAATTTTCGGCCTAAAGTTCGAATCTTATTACAGCCACAGAACTTCGGTATTTCGGAAATTTTGGTTAGCTGCAGGATATGCACACCTTAGTTTCAAGATGTACAAAACTGTGAAAATTTAAAGAAAAATCCGACCATAAATGGCGGCTTTAGAGCGTGAACACGATTTTTTACTATTTTAGCTCTGACGTCACATGACGTCAAAGGGTCTGAAAATTCTTTTGTTCAAAAGTGCATACTTTACTGTCATAACCTGAAATTTCATTATTCTGAACAACTGGCATCATGTCGAAATCTTGCCCTAATATAAAAATTAAGAAGTTGCTTTTGACGTCAAATGACGTCATATGACTCACGACTCAAAACATATAAAAGAAATACGGCAGAACTGCAAACTGTGTAAAATTTCAACTTTCAATCTCATTCTGAAGCTCTTTAAGCCTAAAATGAAATTTTCGGTCCTATGTTCGAATCTATTTCAGCCACAGAACATTTGGTTTTTCGGGAAATTTCGGTTAGCTGACAGGATATGCACACCTTATTTTCAAGATGTACCATCGGTGAAAATTTGAAGAAAATCCGACCATAAAGGCGGCTGTAGAGCGTGAACACCATTTTTTACTATTTTTAGCTCTGACGTCACATGACGTCATCGGGTGCTGAAGATGCTTTTGTTTTAAAAGGGCATACTTTATTGTCATAACTCTGAAATTTTCATTATTCTGAACAACTGGCAACATGTCAAAATCATTGCCCTAAAAGAAAATTAAGAAGTAGCTTATGGCGTCACATAACGTCATAGGACGTCACGACTCAAGAAAATGTAGAATTCTGCAAACTGCAAACTGTGTAAGTTTCAACTTTCTATCTCATTCTGAAGCTCTTTAAGCCCAAAATGAAATTTTTTGGTCCTATGTTCGAATCTTATTTCAGTCACAGAACTTCGGTCTTTTTGGGAATTTCGGTAAGCTGACAGGAATGCACACCTGAGTTTCAAGATGTACCATCTGTGAAAATTTGAAGAAAATCCGACCATAAATGGCGGCTGTAGAGCCGAACACCAATTTTCATTATTTTTTTGCTGTGACGTCACATGACGTCATAGGGTGCTGAAGATGCTTTTGTTTAGAAGCGCATAAATTTTTCTGTCATAACTCTGAAATTTTCATTATTCTGAACAACTTTCATCATGTCGAAATAATTGCCCTAAAATGAAAATTACGAAGTATGCTTATGACGTCACATACGTCCATATAACGTCACAACTTATAACATATGTAGAAATTCTGGGAGAACTGCAAACTGTGTAAGTTTCAACTTTCTATCTCATCCTGAAGCATTTTAATCCTAAAAAGAAATTTTCGGTCCTATGTTCGAATCTTATTTCAGTTTACAGAACTTCGGTCTTTCGGAAATTTTGGTAAGGTAAGGGATAGCAAACCTGAGTTTCAAGATGTACCCTCTGTGAAAATTTGAAGAAAATCCGACCATAAATGGCGGCTGTAGAGCGCGAACACCAATTTTCATTTATTTTTAGCTGTGACGTCACATGACATCATAGGGTGCTGAAGATGCTTTGTTCAAAAGCGCATATTTTACTGTCCATAACACTGAAATTTCATTATTCTGAACAACTTTTATCATGTCGAAATAATTGCCCTAAAATGAAAATTAAAGAAGTATGCTTATGACGGTCACATGACGTCATATGACGTCACAACTTATAACATATGTAGAAATTCTGCAGAACTGCAAAATGTGTAAGTTTTCACTTTCTATCTCAAACCTGAAGCATTTAATCCTAAAATGAAATTTTCGTTTCCTATGTTCGAATTTTATTTCAGCCACAGAAATTCGGTCTTTCGGAATTTCGGTTAGCTAACAGGATATCACACCTTAGTTTTAAGATGTACCATCTGTGAAAATTTGAAGAAAATCCGACCATAAATGACGCTGTAGAGCGCGAAAAACCATTTTTCACTATTATTAGCTGTGACGTCATGTGACGTCAAAGGGTGCTGAAAATCAATGAAATCAATATTTCCTCACGTGACTAATAAGCCATAAAAATCTCATTGTCCTAGCACTATTGCAACATATAAAATAAGCGTTTAGTAAGGAAGAAAAAAGAATAATAATAATAATAACTAATTTCATTCGTTGATACGAATGATAGGACTTTCTGCTAACATTGAAAAATATAAAGATTAAAACCTTTTAGAAAGAAATTATTTTAAATTCCCTACTTTTTTTTTTTTTTACGTATGGACTTCTCATGCATGAACTTTTTGATATTGCTTTCCTATAACTTGACCAAGTTTAGTATTCTAGGTACCAAAATAAATGGCCTAAAATCACGACAATTCCATTGTAGCATATTTGGGTCTAGTTTTATAGGTTTCAAAATATAAGCAATTAAACTTAAATCTATTAATTCTGCATATAAATTTTTTTTTTTTTTTTCGTGTTCTTTCTAAGCACTACAAATTATACGCATAGTGTCTCGATAGAATATTCCCTTTTTTTTGAGATATTTAAAGGGCCCGAAGAAAAACACGATAATTGATATATGACCCATGACCTTTTGGATTTCCGGGAAAAGGAAGTGACATGGCTCCATTGAATCTAATACTGCATCTTCAACAAAATTTCAAGCAAATCATACAAAAAATAAAGCCTACAGGGGTTAAAAACCGTTAAGTTTTTAATACGAAAAGTTTTAATAGCATTATGACGTCATGTGAAGTCATATGGCGTTCATCTTTAAAAGATTGTATAGAAGATTTTTGAGACTAATATTCAGTCCAAATAACTTTCTAGCTCTTCTGGAAGCGATTTTATAAAGCATTTGAAATTTGACGTCATAGTTCGAATCTTGGATTCGCCATAAAACATTTGCCTTACCCAATTTGGAAAAACGGACACCGGGATGCACAAATAAGCCTAACATACACATTCTGTGAAATTTGATGAAAATCGGTCCAAAAATAATGGCTGTAGACCGCGTACAAACTTTTTCACCTGACGTCAAATCTGACGTTATCTGACGTCATAAAGAATATAAAATTCATTGCATTCGAAAGCTCATGGTTTGAAATATAAAGCCATAAAATTTTCATTTTTTGGGCCATTGGCAAACACATCGAAATTAACACAAAAAACAAGAGGAAGAAAAAAGAATAATAAGAATCATAAAAAAACAGTACAAACCCAATATGACTTTCTGCCTGTAGGCAGAAAGTCCTAATAAAAAACAGTACCAACCCAATAGGACTTTCTTGCCAGTAGGCAGAAAGTCCTAAATAAGAAAAACATAACAAACCCAATAGGTCTTTCTACCTGAGGGAAAAAAGCCCTAATAAAAGTTTGAAGAAAGCCGTTATAACAAAGGCAATATGCTTATCGGTCCTGGTGTACACCATTGCATCCTAAAATTCAAACCCCATTCTCTCAAAAAACCTCGAATTCACCTTTTAACAACGGGGACTCTTTCCTTCGGGGAAACGCCCGGGTAACCAACCCAAAAAACCGCCTTCTTCTCTTACTTCAAAGGCTGATTTTCGATACAAGCCCTTATCCGAAAAACATGAAATTTTTCCAGTTTGTTACGGAATCACTTGAAATTTTCAGAACTTTTTTGCACCCGTATGTACGGCATTCAGCAAATTTTTAATTTCATACATTGATTCCCGATTTAAGAATTTTTAATAATTTGTTTAAGTATGCATGACCATAATCACTTGCCCAAAACAATTAACCCTTGCAGTATAAAACACTTCACTTTAAAGGGGTTTAATTCTGAAGAAATCATAATTTTTGCTCAATTCATGAAACTACAGCGTTTCAATTGCGTCAAAAGTACACTTTCCGTCTGTCTTCATAATTTAAACCAATTCAACCCCGGATTTCAAAAACAAAAAACACCTAAAGGTTTTTCAAATCCTACAATTTATTCACAATGCCAGGTAGAATCTTTCCGTTTTTTGGATACACCTTGCCAAAAAAAAAAACCCACCAACAACTGACAAATGCCCTTGACCTTTACGAGTTTCCGAAAAGGGAATAACGAGGAAAATGAATGCTATTTTGCAATTCATGAAAATTTTATGCAAATCGGTAAAAAGTTAAGGCAGCAGTCAAAAAACCCTACATTTTGGATTAAGAGTTTTTTAACGCTCATGAGCTTTTTAGCATACACGCATCTTTTCAGAGCTGTAAAAATTGAAAACACTTTTTTTCGCCCAAATTTGAATTTTCTAGCTTATCTGAAAGCTTCGAATACTTAAATAAATTTCAGGTCCAAAATTTCAAAACTTGGTTCAGCCATAACCCTTTGGGTCTTTTTGAAGTTGGAAAAATTATATAACCCCCCCAAAATCCCAATCCATACATTTTAAAAAAATCAAGTCAATTGGTAAAGAAAGAGGGCTGTAGAGCCGTACAAGTTTTGGGTATTTTTTAAACCCCTGAGGTCACGTGACATCACATGAAAAAAAAAATTTCGCAATCAAAAGCCCCAAAGTCACTTTTCATACTGTTGAAATTTCATGCTGCGCCTTGTCGATAACCGTTCTAATTTGAACCCCAAAAGGAAGAAAAAAGTAGAATAATAATAATAACTAGACTTCTTTTTTTTTGAACAAAAGAAGGGGTTTCTCACTGCAAAACCCTGACAAACCTGGTTTTTTTTCGAATTTTGGGGAAACCATAATCCCCGCACAATGAAGTCGTAATATAACTTCTGTGAAAATTCCCTGCCCAACCGTCCATAAATACGGGTGGCAGCGCAGATGAACTTTGGTAGCTTTTTTGTTTGATGTCATGTGACGTCATATAAAATTTACTCATTAAACTTAATTTCTGATTTCCTACATAGGAAAAATTTAAATTTTCTTGTCTATAATCTTTTCAACATGATAAATTGACATTCAAGAATCGGGAAATTCCTTTCAATTTGATGACGTCATAAAACCAACTTTACAAAATGCAAAGGAAACACAGAGACTATAAGCTCGCTAAATACAAATTTCTTCTATCTAAAACATTTTTTTACTATTTAAAATTTTGACGTCCTTGGTTCGAATCTTGGGTCGCAAAAAACCTTAGTTCTTTCGAACTTGGCAAAAACCCAAGAATCCGCACAAAGAGGTCTTAATATATAACTTTTGGAAAATTTTCCCTGACAATCCGCCTAAATGACGGGTTAAAAAAAAGGGGTACAAAATTTTTACTATTTTTAGTTCTGACCATGTGACTCATGTGAAGATAAAAAAAAAATTTCCAAAAAACCATTGCTTCACGGTCTGTTTAAGAATTTTTTTGTCCTAGCCTTTAGCAACTTAATGAAAAAAAACAACAGAAAAAGGTTTTGGAAAAAAAAAAAATAATAATAACAAATTTCATTCGTTATCAATGAAGGGCTTTTTCAACATTTAAAAAAAAAAAGATTAATTCCGTTAGAAAAAATAAAATTAAATTCCCTACCTTTTACTTTTTTTTTCGTATGGACTTTTCATGCATAACAATTTTTAAATAAACCATATTCCAAAAATAAACAAAAAACTGGGGTTTTCAAGCAACACTTTAGTCCCCAAACCGGTGAGGGGCAAAAATTTTTCCATTACCACAAAACCA
>CM037777.1:37892562-37942562 GCA_021229015.1 Solen grandis | reverse complement strand
GCAGAAATCCTTAGGGAACAACCAGTAACATGCAGGCTGATCAGGCTTTATACTGTACCTACTCTGCAGCACTCTATTAGGTGTAAATTATTTTCAATCATTGAAGGTGAAATGTTCAGTTATAATGTGAGTTTGTAATCTACGTTTGTTTGTAATTAAATCAACTTTGCTTCTCTTAAATATATAATTTATTCGAAGATATTGATGATTTTACACTTTAAACGGCCTATGGTGAAAGGTCTTTGTTCTCTGAAACCGTTTACCAGACTGGATGAGTGGAGAGATTTATGTTTTTAGCTATAATTTTTGTATAATTTTAATAAGACAATCTTAAGACATGGCGCATCTGAGAGATCAAATGTTAGAGAGGCAATACTGATCTATTTGACCTATGTATCCATATCCCCTGTTACATTTGAAACTGCATTAACACATGATTAAATGAGGCACCTTTAGCAGGCTGATTTGATTTGTATACTCTCATGACAGACAAGGTTTCGAGCAATATGGAGCAAATTACACATGAACGGGTGAAATTTGACTTTCTGTCTTGGCACAATTCCAAACTGCCACAGTATCAATACCAGATGTAGTATGGAGGACTTGCACTATAAAGCATGAAACACTAGGACTGTACTTATGATGTAGACATGGTTTTTACCAAATGCATTTTAATTTGATAATATTTTGAATTGATTACTTTCATGTTAATATGTGCATATCAATATGAAGTGGTTTCATATGAATAGGTCTAGGTATAAAATGACAAGCTATAGGAGTTAGTACTATTCCTGCACAGTAGTCTCTTGATATAAGAAATGACACAGAGCAACAATCAACTCTCTGATAGAGGAAGTTACTATAACTACAACTGTATCCATTGACAAAGAAGCATTTACATCTAGTTCTAATATGCACCTTTCATTCACAGCCATATGGTGAGAGATTGATAAATAATGTTAAATAAAAAAAATTAATCATGCATGTCATAAACATTACCACTGCAGCATACTGTGCATCTTTTCTGTCATTATCTTAAAATTCATTGCAAACTTCATTTTTTTTAGTTTTATTGTTAAAAAAAACATGAACTGATGATCAAATGTTGTTTACTATCAGTCAAAAAAAATATAGCTATTCAACATTTCGTTTTGTAAAACTCTCATTTGTATTTAGATGTTAAGTATTTATGACAAATTTTGAAGGTCACAAAATGCACACTTTAGAATGGTTGTTGTTTTATTTAAATGGAGCTCAGAAGAAAACCTAGGAAGGTATGTTCAGGAAGCTTTTATAGTCTTTCATCTGAAAAAAAAAATCCTCTAGTTTTGTTTAAATGTGTTCATTATTAAAGAAAAAACAAAATTATCATAGCTGTTAGTCATTTGTTGTAGATAGATTTATTTTGGCTGAGAATAATAATCAGCATGATTGACAGAAGTTACACACAAAAAGACTTAATTCCATTGTGGTTCTCTTCACGTGTCCTGGCAGTGTGAACATTTTATGCTTGTTAGTTTATATCTATACACATTGGATGGCATTTTCATCTGCAACCTGTAGAATACATTCTACTTTAGACATTGTTGTTGAACATTATCCTGAAAATATCAGTTAATTATGATACTCATAGTATTTAGAAATTAAGTTTTTGACAAATTCTAGCAGGAAATGATGTTCTTCAATACCTGTATCTCTTAACCAAGACAGGGGATCCCTGTGTTTCATTCATCTCCTGTACAACCTCTACCCCACCTTCACTGTTGACTTGCAGCATAGTTTATCATTTAACATGTGATACTCAATACTTATCAACATCTGTATCGTGCCAAACTATTCGGTGTCAGAGGGAGAAATGCTGAATGGAGGCTAACAATATTAATAGAAAAAAACATGGAGGTCCACATGTGTTCTTTGAATTGTTGGATCTTTTCACACATTTTCACTCTAGTAAAATATTAGATAGCACAAGAGGAGCGTGAGGAAAGAGAAATATTGATGCTTTCCTCTGTATGGTTGTCTCATGTAAACATTGGGGGCTAGTTATCATTATAAGACTGCAATTAACGCGAGATTGATACTGTACAATACTCCATATAATGTACTGAACTAACATAGTATTATATTTTGAACCAAGAAATTTAGATTTTAATACATGTATTGTAGAATTTTATCATTTTTACAATTTTACATTTAAATAGGATTTTTTATTAATGAATATAATTTCATAATGCTGTCTTATGTATTCATTTACTGTCAGAGGTGGAGAGAACATTTAGTTTTACATACTATCTGATGTAAATCTACACACATGGTCTAAGTGATCTAGGATTACCCTGCATCCATCTTCAATCTGTATCACTGACAACTTGCTTTAAATAACACCTGTGCGACAATGGCAACAAATTTAACTTAGCACCTCAAATGAGGACCACATGAGGATCACATCCTTGCCAAGTTTCATAAGTTTCTACTCGGTTGTTTTAGAGGAAAGCTGTTTAAAGCAAATTGTTTATGATGCTTTATTGATGTTTCAACTGCTAGTCAGTACAGTGTTGCAGAGATATTAATTTCAGCTGATTGTTACTGTTGATTTCCTAATTATCTGGTCAGTAGCAACTGATAGCAGGACATTGGTGTCAGATGTAATTCCTTGAAGCAGAAAATTCATCTAAAAAGGTCACAGGCTCTTGACACATTCATTTTGTACAATATTTTGTGTATATGACTACACTATAATCCTAACAAATCAAGCATTAAAATAATTAATCATTTTGAATTATTTCTTGGGTCCCAATTTTCAGTTTTTCAGAGCATAAGGTAACTATTTTCACCCAAATTTATTTTAAGGTGGTGAAGGCAGGGATGGTCCAGATACTGGTTCCACATCTTTTTCTAAAGTGCATTGACAAACAAGTCCAACCCTGGATTGTGGATGTTATTCTGTGAAGTGGTGTTTGATAAACCAGCATCCTTTCTTTAATGTTTGCAGATGATGTTGCTGGTTGTGCAGAAACTGCCTCAAAACTTCAACAGCAAATCAATACTATTGACAAATTCTGTCATGACACGGGAATGGAAATTAATATGGATAAGACTGAAATAACAGTTTTTCGCAATGGCGGTCCCCTTCGTAGATACGAACATTGGTCATATAGGGGTAAAGAAATCAAAATTACCTCTGAATATAAGTATATGGGAATATTACTTAGCTCAAGTTTATCATGGTCGTCCGCTCACTCCAAATTGATCTCACAGGCTCAGAGAGCAATGTTTTCCATTAAAGCTTTTCAAAGACCTTTCGGATATTTTTCAATTGCCGACTCATTTAAAATTTTTGATTCTATGATCAAACCTATACTGTGTTACGCATCTCAAGTTTGGGGCTATGAATATATTGGTACAATAGAATCTGTACAAAACAAATTTTGCAATATCCTCCATGTACGTAACAATACAAATACATGCATGGTTCTTGGAGAATGTGGCAGGTTACCTTTATGTACAACATATTATATTAATTGTATTCGATATTGGTGTACTTTGATTACTATGCCTATACATAGATACCCTAAACAATGTTACAATATGCTTAAATCTCTTGATGATGTTGGTAGAATTTGTTGGGCTACCAAGATCAGATTACTTTTGTATAAGTTTGGATTTGGTTTTATATGGATTAGTCAAGATGTTGGAAATATAAACAATTTCATTAGAATGTTTCGACAAAGAGTTGTTAATTATTATACACTAGAATGGCATACAGCTGTTGATAATTCTAGTAGATGTGAGCATTATAGCAACTTCAAAAGTTTACTTAATGTTGAAATATATTTGTTATTAGATATTGATTTAAAATATAAAATTGCTACGTCACGATTTCGTATGTCAAATCATAAATTAAAAATTGAGACAGGAAGGCACACTAATATATTGGTTGAAAATCGTAATTGTAATATTTGTTTAACTAAACTATGTTCCTTTTTCCATTGTAGTAGATATAATGATATTAGGCAAGTTTACTTATTTAACTGGTACAGACATGGAACATATGTTCAAGATTTTTATACTTTATTATCCTCTCAGAACCCAGATATTGTTAAGAAAGTATCAATTTATATTTATCATCTTATGAATGCTTTAAATGAAACCTAAAACAAATTATCGTAAGACAACTACTTATATACAACATCGTCTTCTGTACTGTACTTTGTATTATGGGCCGGAGGCCTTATTTACCAATAAACTTGTTGACTTGACTTGTCCTAAACAGTATTACATGTTTTAAGAATTTACACCAGAATTTGTATCTGTATATCAACAAGAAAAAGCCAGTAAAGGTCTTCTTACTCCCAATTCTGAATTGTATTCTCTCATCTAGTATGGAGCCTCATAGCATATGTGGCTTTACAATGGTTCCCGTTCTTCCTAACAGCAAGGCACATGATTCAGGTGATTGGGGCTCAGACACGTCTTACAGACCTAAAGAACCTCAACAGTACCATATTTCACAACCAGGTTAGTTATGTAATGATTCCTAGACTGATAGGCAGGTCTTAAGATTACTGGTTTCTTATCATGCTTTTCTATTAGAAAAATAGTGCACGTTTAGTATAACCAATAAATGATTTTCATGATAAAGCTAAAAAGCTCACCTGAGCACTTGTGCTCGGGTGAGCTTTTGTGGTCGCCTTTTGTCCGTCATGCATCGTCAACAATTGCTTGTGAACGTTCTAGATGCCACAGTTTTGGCCTAATCTTCATGAAACTTGGTCAGGATGTTTGTCTCATGATATCTCGGATGAGTTCGAAATTGGGTCACGTGGGGTCAAAAACTAGGTCACCAGGTCAAAATTTAGAAAAACCTTGTGAACACTCTACAGCCAGTTTAAAGGGGTCAAAAACTAGGTCACCAGGTCAAATCTTAGAAAAACCTTGTGAACACTCTACAGGCCTACATTTTTGTCCCAGTCTTCATTAAACTTGATATGAATGATGACTGCATGAAATCCCAGTTGAGTGCAAATTCAGGTAGGATCAATATGTAGGTCACATAGTCAAATGTTAGAAAAACACTTTAGATGCCAGATTTTTTGTCATTATGCCTAACATAGCCATCATCTTACTCAGGTGAGCGACACAGGGCCATCTTGGCCCTCTTGTTTCATGATACTCTTCAAGAATAAACACATACATCAAATACATTGAATTTTTTTTTAATATAATCTGTATTTTGAATTTTTCAGCCTAGTCCTAAATGTCAAACGAGGTTCTACTGTATTTATGGTTTGATGCATGTGTCAAGTGCCTGTGATATATAAATGGTTTGTTTCCAAAGTCATGTCAAGACACTTCATTTGCTAGGAAGATTAGAAAAAAAAAACCTGCAGTTTTAGGAAAGCGTGAGATTGCTTTTAACAAAAAATAGTTTTTTTTCTGAACATGTTGGTTTTATGTAAGCTCCTACCCTCCCCAGCATTTCAAGCACATCGCTGCTGTGATAGAGAACCGGTACACATACATGATTTTGTGTTCAGGATAATTGGTCCACTTGTTGTTAATGCATTTTTGCTGTTGTTATTACAATATGTAGCTAATTTTGAAACACTTTATATTGTTTATCAATTTTTACAGTGCAATTACTTTGTAATGAAATGACTCAACTAGGCTTTTTACTGTCATTTCAGTTTTAGCTGTATTAGTAAAATAAAAATTAGAAACACTGCACTGTTTGTTCCTTGAACATTCCCAGCTGTTTAGAGGGAAAATGAGAAAGGTGCAATGGAAGATCAGTTTGTGTGAATCTTTAGGTGATCAAGAAATAATATGGCTGGTTGTTACAGAAATGATTCCGAATGAGCACATGTTGGTACTACATCACAGTCCTGCTACCTTTTTTTTTAGAGAGTTTTGGTGTTCTGGATATTATTTAATGGTATTAAATCAAGAAATATCTTTAAAAAACAGAACAACATAGGGAAATTATCAAATATAATATGCATGAAGTAAGAATATTAAAAACAAATGATCATGTAATTTAACACTTCCAATGTAACAAACATTTCAGTATGGTATTTACTACACACAGTCACACAGTTGATCTGGTACTGTCTGTATTTCAGATCGAATTTTACAATTATATTTATACCCCTGTATGACTGAAGATGGGGATATACAGGAATCCTGCTTATCGCGTCATGCTGCATCCCACCCAACTCTCACATTACATGGAGACAAGATGGGATATAGGGGTATAAACTCATAGTTTGCATCTTCGAGACAAAAAGCATTATATGACTAAGGACCACTTTATCCCTCTTGTCTCAAGTTTCATTAAATTTTTATAAAGCATTTCATAGGAGATGTCTTTTAAAAGAAAGTGTTGATGACACAAGACAGACTACCAGTATGAAGGGTGATCACAACAGCTCACCTTGAGCATTAGTGAGCTAAAAATGACAGATGCACTGAAACAGTTCCTGTAGTAGGGTTCCAGTACCTGTATATCAGATATTGGAGGATTAAGGGTAACACAACACATGAGGATTTTATTTTGAGGCCCCTATATTGGGAATCCCCGTTTATTATCCCCGTACCAGATGCAGCAGGGGGACCATCCCTAGCTGATCTTACAATATGAAATGATTTTATATAAAAGGTTTACAGGGTCCTTAATTATTCACTTTATCTTACAATTGAGAGATAATTTATCTTATAACCTAGAAAATTATTAAAACAGAAATAAGGTATATTGTGCATCGTTAGTATCAAACAGATGTGGACCAAATATGCAAACAAAAACACAAATATAGAGAAAGAACATCACAAAATGTCATTCACATGCAGTCAATTAAATGCGTCTTTCATTAACACACATTCTCAAGCTATGTATTTAAGAAGCAATTTCCAATTAAGCATTTTATAACTATCCAGATTCAATATTTTTTGATGTTTGACAAATTTACAAATCTTAATCTTTGGTTAAATTTGGAATTATTCATGTTGATTGTGAAAACAGTTCTTATACTTATCCCTCTTGATGGTTCCTGGGTTGGACCAGTACTTGGCACCTTGGAAGGTCATGAAAATCCTTCTCCGATTGGGAGACTGGAAACTACAACCTTCAGATCTGCAGTCAGGTATGTTACCACTGGACCACAAGGCCCTTAATCTTAAGTTGCGCTTTAATCCATTAGATGTTGGTATCTTACTTAATGCAAAGTCCAAAATTGTTTAATAATATCCAAATAAAACATAAAAATAAATCTAATATTGCACATTCTAAATTCCTGGCTTAATTTTACTACATTTATCAATACTAGGTTTTATTTTACAATACTAGAGCAGCTGTAATAAGCTTACATAAAGAAAATGTATAAAAGAGATTTTGTTTGTATTATTCTGTGAAACATTGTTTATTTCCATTTAAACATGTAAATATAAATATTCGTCCCATCTTTATGAAAGTTCTCATGTAAACAGCCATCAAAGTTGACTAGTTGGTACATCCATACTGGGTTCATGATGACTTCCTATAAACCTATGACGTACATATAGATTAAAGCTATCCAAGACATTGCTGACACTGATTGAATCCAAAGAAATTGGCTTAATGTACCTGAGTTATCAAACACTACATGGTTTGTATAAATGTACCAGAGTTATCATACAACATAAATTTTTTGTCTATATTAAAGAATAATATACAAAAATAATTTTAAACAAATTCCCAGTCTTAATCAATGAGAGGAATGAATCTGAGTCAAATGATTCTTAGTTACACTGAATGTTGTGGACCCTGTGGGACCAAGATACGTTATCATCACTCAGGCTGAACCTACCAAAAGCCTGCTGGAAGGCTCATCCAGATCAGGGTGTTTTGGTATCCTAGCAACAGCAGAAACCAACACATGTAAACAGTATGCAGATCTAGCCACACTACACCTGTATGTACCAGTTTACAAGTATGAGAGCCACTACTCAAGGTACAACATCCATGAGCTTTGGACATGTTTAACTAGCTGTACAGGATCATCAGTAAATCTTCAGGAACACGACTGGCAATGATCTCAACCTCCTTCAGTTTATCCTTTGGCTGCAATGTACAGAAATCAAACAGTATTTTAGAAATGTAAGGAGTATTTGGGACACATCTTTCAAGGTGATAAGTTCCAATTAGACCTTTCTACCTTGCCTTAAAAATAACACCAAATTAAGCAAGCTTTAACCACTTACTTTTCTTTCAACATTATATTATTATCTAGAATTAAATCGAATGGAGCTGTCAAATTTTTTAATTGAAAGGAGCTTATAGAACCTCCACTATTTGTTTTCAACCACTTGGTTTGAAATGTTTCATCTTTTGGGGTAGCTGAACATATCAAAGGTTTTTAAAGTACTTGTCAAGAACTAGAAGCAAGAGAAGTGTTTGCCTAGGATCGCAATTTTGGCATTTTCTTTTTTCACAGGTATTTTCAAAAGTGTAATTAATTATTAGAAAAGTGTGTATAGGACACGGATGCCCCAACCATTTTGTTTACAGGGTCAGTTACTTCTGTACAACAGCTGCTGTTCAACAGTGGCTTCCCCTTGCTAAAAAAGCATTATTTTTCCACTCCCCTAAAATGTTAAATGATGCAAAAAAATTCCCCCATCTAAAGTGCAGCAGGCAACTTCCCCCAGGATAGAATAAAAACTGTTGTTTATTAATATTTTAGTCAGTGAATATGATGAGAAACTGGAAATATGACAGAGGATGATTTAAATATCAAACAAGAGACCTAGTTATTGTATTGAGACACATTGTTCTTTATGCCAAGTTATTTCAAACAGTTGCTAAGTTACAGTCAGGACAAGACTGCTTGCCCGGACTAGGACACACACACTCAGACTGATGTTACATCATACGCCCATCATACGCCCATAGCAACTTCATGTTTGTATTTATCATTGGAGCATTAACCCTTTCCCTCATAGAAGACACCATGAAAAGACCTATGCGAACAACATAAAACCAGATCAGCCTGCGAGTAACTCGCAGGCTGATCAGGTTTTATGCTGTTCGCTGCTCCTCAGTGGTCTGGAAATGAGGATTTTGTAATTAAATTTGGTAAGGTTTAACTGTGGTTTTCTCCAGATCAGGCTTTATGTGATACCTTTGAGGGCGTCAAAATGAGTCTATATGAGGGAAAGGGTTAAAAAATAAGCTCATGGTGTATTGTCCTAAGGATCATTTGTGCCATGTTTTATACACATACACATTTTAAGGTCTAACAGTGCAGTGACCTTGACCCCCAAAGCTTTTAAAAATTGAAAATATATATATTCTGATTGGTGTACAGGAATCTGAAACCAGTCTAATAGCCCACACTGAAGTGTCTGCATTTCTAGACCATATGAATCCCACAGCTTGTACTTACCATTTTGCATCTCAAGGTGTGTTCCTTTGATTTCAGGCCTTTAAGTAGAACTGTATACTTTGAAGGATACCGGCCAAGTTTCAGCAAGAATGCTTTGAAGCACAACCTAAAAAAGCAACAACTAAAAACTGTAACATAGGTGACTAATACCCTGTAAACTGCTTTGTCAAAGTATGGAAGTGTGTTCTAAATGTTGAAAGTAGAAACTATGGATTTAAGTAAATGGAGAAATTGCTGTGATAGGCACGATTACAAAAAATGTGGCATCTTAAGTGTTTGCAATGTTTTTCTAACATTTGTCTAAGTGACCTAGATTTTGATCCTACCTAAATTTGCACTCATCATGCCATCAACATTCTTATAAAGTTTAATGAAGTCTGGGACAAAAATGTAGCTTCTACAGTATTGACAAGGTTTTTCTAAAATTTGTGCTGGTGACCTACTTTTTGACCCTATGTGACCCAGTTTTGAACTCATCTGAGATGTCATGTAAACAAACATCCTGACCAAATTTCATGAAGATTGGGTCAAAACTGCGGGCTCTAGTGTGTTCACAAGGTTTTTTCTAAATTTGACCTAGTGACCTAGTTTTTGACACCCATATGACACAATTTCAAAATCATCCAGATATCATGAAGACAAACATTCTGACCAAATCCCATTAAAATTGGGGGCCAAAAATGATTGAATGATTGAAAGTTTTTGTTTTACCTCGTACCTTGAGCTTGTCATTTTGGCAAGTGTGGTTTAAAAGGTGATTATATTGTGTTATCGATGTTTGAATTTTTTAAAAATTCATGATGCAGTGTAATATGTAATAATGGATATCATATTACTGTTTGTTGTCTGTTATGTAAAACAGTAGAATTTTTGTTACTTTTTTATATTTACATAAAATTTATTTGAGAAGCCAAAAATGAGGTCTCTAAGTTATGACCTGGCGACCTAGTTTTTGACCCAACCTGACCCAATTTAGAACTCATCCCTGACTAAATTATATGAAGATAAGGTTAAAAACTGTGGCTTTTAGAGTGTTCACAAGCAACTGTTGGTGACGGAAGACGAAGACGGACAAAAGTCGGTCACAAAAAAACTCATCCTGAGCACAAGTGCTCAGGTAATCTAAATATTTCTTTTGTTGGACTGACTGACAGAGTGTTTCCAGTAAGCCCCTCAAACATTTGTTTGTTGTAGTATAAAAAAGAGCAAATTTGTTGTATCAATATCCAACTGCATTAGTTACTTGGAAAAATACTAGATTTATAAAATGTGGCATGGCCCCAGAGAGATACTGTGAACATGCAACATTCCACTGTCTATACAACTATATACATTCATGCAAAGTTCATGTGGCACAGATGCCCTAAGACTTGGCCTTTGTAACAAAAGCAAGGTCTATATCATTCATAATGTTTGAAGATATATGTGACAGCATCTTCTTAGTAATTCATGACAACTGTATTGTATGACACAACCATAATCCTGCACATACAAGGCGAATCCCAATCATTGGACACACTCACAATATCCCAATCATTGGACACACTCACAATATCCCAATCATTGGACACACTCACAATATCCCAATCATTGGACACACTCACAATATCCCAATCATTGGACACACTCACAATATCCCAATCATTGGACACACTCACAATATCCCAATCATTGGACACACTCACAATATCCCAATCACTGGACACACTCACAATATCCCAATCATTGGACATACTCACAATATCCCAATCATTGGACACACTCACAATATCCCAATCATTGGACACACTCACAATATCCCAATCATTGGACAACTCACAATATCCCAATCATTGGACACACTCACAATATCCCAATCATTGGACACACTCACAATATCCCAATCATTGGACATACTCACAATATCCCAATCATTGAATCAACATGTTCCTAGTCTCCCAATCATTGGGTGGACAAGTTAACAACTTGGCCATCAGAACTGGTTCACAATCTCCTAAGGATTTGGTACTTCTTTTGTGTCCCCGAGGTTAATTGGAGGTCAGGCCCCTCCCTTTTAATTTTACTTTTTGACCTAATATTCTAAAAGTTGTCCAAGGGTCTGGCTTCACCCCGTCAATCTTTTCTGGTGATTTTATTTTCATTTTTTTTAATTTTTTAATTAGTTTTTTTATTTGTTTTAAAAGCATTTGGAGATGATTGTCTAGGAAGTTGCTTCGTTTGGGAGACTTAGGAACTGTTCATTGTCATGATTTTTTTCTTGTTAATGAAATGTTATACAAAATATGAACAGCATATGCAGTTACTTACTCTGGGTTTATTCTATATAAAGTTTACCTGTATAATTGTATTCCTGTAAATATGAGAAAAAGTACATTTATGAAGAAACCAATTTTGAAAATTATGAATTAGTTTATGACCTATATACATGTATAGAAAGAGTGTGCCTCAGTACAATATGTCTGCTAAATGTTCCTCTCAAAAGGGTAATGTTCTCTTTACTTATTTTTCCTTTTTTTTTTGATTTCCTAATTAATTTTTTCTTGGAAACATTAAAAGTGTTAATACCCACATTTTAGACTTGTACACAGTATGGTTATTCACAAACAAAATCATAAAGTGCCATAATGTAATACAACTTTATTATGTCCAGTATCTAGAACACTATAATCTCACATGAAATAACTAATGTCTAATGAAATAACATTTTATTCTATGAATGTCCAAGGACTAGGGGACAGAAATAAAAGGTTAGATGTTTTTGATTTTCTGAAGGAAAAGAAAGGTGCTATTTACTTCCTCCAAGACACACATTTTACAGATGAAATAAGTAACAGAGTATACTCTGAATTTGATTTTGAATGTTATTTTAACAAGGCAGTCCAAAGGACAGCTATATCCCCCGCCGCTGGCCAAATATTAGAATTTGTTTGGTCATAGGATTATGTTCACCTTAACCTGGCATGGTTGTAGCAGACATAGAAGATCAGTTTAAGACAATTTAACTTTCCGGAGTTATGTATGAATCTCAGAATTCGGAGGCACATATATTAAAAGTTTACTGACAAGTTTTACATGGGAAACAGTACAAAAAGTGAACATCAATGAAGTATAGGATGTGAAAGGTAACCACAAAATACATGTGTAACTCAATTAAAAACTTTATATATCATGACATAATTTGTATGATTGTGAACATGACATACTATTATTTACCGAATACAATAAATCACGAGATATCGAGATGACATGGAGCGGACACGAAAATAACATTTAACCTTCAAGTATGACCTTGACCTTGAGCCAGCGTGACCGCCTCATGCCTTCTGCACATCAGCTCAATAGGTTAACATTTTAGCTGAGTTTGAAGAAAATGTGTCCAAGCATTCATGAGATATGGAGCGGACACGAAAATAACATTTGACCTTCAAGTATGAGCTTGACCTTGAGCCAGTGTGACCGCCTCATGCCTTCTGCACATCAGCTCAATAAGGTTAACATTTTAGCTGAGTTTGAAGAAAATGTGTCCAAGCATTCATGAGATACGGAGTCCACACAAAAAACATTTGACCTTCAAGTATGACCTTGACCTTGAGCAGCGTGACCGCCTCATGCCTTCTGCACATCAGCTCAATGAGGTTAACATTTTAGTCGAGTTTGAAGAAAATGTGTCCAAGCGTTCATGAGATATGGAGCGGACACAAAATGCCTTCTGCACATCAGCTCAATGAGGTTAACACTTTAGCTGAGTTTGAAGAAAATGTGTCCAAGCGTTCATGAGATATGGAGCGGACACGAAAATGTTTCGGACACACTGACGGACTGACGGACGGACTGACGGACGGACGGACGGACGAAGGGCATTCCTATAACCCCCCTCCCGCTTCGCGGCGGGGGATTAATAATTTCAATAGTCAGTCAAGAGGAGTGGCTATTTTCATAAGTAAAAAAATAGACTTTCATTGTCAGTCTGTTTATAGAGACCCCACAGGTAACATGCTGATATTGGATTGCTCTATTTGTAACAAGAAACCCTTATTAACATTTATGGTCCAAATCAGGATAAACCTGAATTTTACCAGTTATTATCTGAGAAAATTAAGACTTGATAATCCTTGTATTATTGCAGGGGACTTTAATATTGTGTTAAATCCTGATATGGATACTTTTGACTATGTTCATTTAAACAATCCAAAGGCGCGTGATGTACTGATAGATACTATTTTAGAACATGATTTGATAGATTGTTGGAGAGAATTAAATCAAGATAAAAAAGAATTTACATGGTTTAAAAAGAATACTCAAAAGAAGAGTAGATTAGACTTCTTTTTGTCTTCAAATAATATATTTATGGATGTGTGTGATGTAAAGATTTCATCAGGATATAGAACGGATCACTCTCTTATTAAATTAGATATAGATAAGTTTCAAAAAGGCAAGTCTTTCTGGAAGTTTAATAATCCACTGCTTAAAGACCATGAATATATTAAACACATTAAGAGTATCATTCTTCAAAATAAAAAGAGATATATATTAAATGATCAACTATCCTTTACAGACATTGCAGATATAAGCAATAAGGACATTGAATTTAAAATAAATGATCAATTGTTTTTTGAAGCTCTACTGTGTGACATAAGAGGTGAAACAATATGCTATAGCTCTAGACTTAAGAAACAAATGATTAAAAGAGAGGATGCCTTAATAAAAGAAATACATAATTTAGAACAAGAATTAATTACGGATAACATAAATTTGGAATTAAGAAAAAAAGAGCTTAGGGAAATAAGAAACAAAATGATGGAGGGAGTAAAAATAAGATCAAGAGCCAAGTGGATTGAAGAGGGAGAAAACCCTACAAAATATTTCAGTAATCTTGAAAATCAAAACTTTGTCTCTGAAAATATTAACAGGCTTTTCACAAATAATAATGTGTTAATAGACACACAATCAGAAATAATTAAAGAAGTTAAGAATTTTTATAAACCTTATATAATAGAAAGGAAACTATTGATATTGATTTAGAAAATATTATTAATACTAATAAAATAAATAAATTATCAGAAAAAGATAAAACTGTATTAGAAGGAAAATTAATCTTTGAAGAGTGTTCAGAAAGTTTAAAAAAATGAAAAATAATAAAAGCCCAGGTCCTTCAGGTTATACTGTGGAGTTCTTTAAATTTTTTTGGGCAGACATTGGATACCTCTTAATGAGGTCTTTAAATTTTGCTTTTGCTAGTGGAGAACTGTCGACATATCAAAAACAAGGAGTAATAACATGTATTCCTAAAGGAAATAAAGATAAAAGTTATTTAAACAAGAGGGCCAAGATAGCCCTGTGTCGCCCACCTGATTAAGATGGCTGTGTTAGGCAAAATGACAAAAAATCTAGCATCTAAAGTGTTTTTCTAACATTTGACTAAGTGGCCTACATTTTGATCCTACCTGAATTTGCACTCAAGGGGTTTAATGAAGACTGGGAAAAATTGCGGGCCTCTAGTGTGTTCACAAATTTTTCTAAAATTTGCCATGGTGACCTACTTTTTGACCCTATGTTGCCCAGTTTTGAGTTCATCCGAGATTTGATGTAAACAAACATTCTGACCAAGTTACATTAAGGTTAGTCTAAAACTGTAATCTCTAAAGTGTTCACAAGGTTTTTCTAAGATTTGACCTGGTGACCTAGTTGTTAACCCTAAGTGACACAATTTTAAACTCATCAAGATATCATGTAGACGAACATCCTGACCAAATTTCATGAGGACTGGGCCAAAACGGTGGCCTCTAGAGGTTCAAGGTTTTTCTAAGATTGACCGGTGACTTAGTTTTTGACCCCACGTGACTTATTATCGAACTCATCCAATATATCATTTATACAAACATCCTGACCAAATCTATTGAAGATTTGGTTAAAACTGTGGCCTCTAGAGAGTTCGCAAGGTTTTTCTTAGATTTGACCTGGTGACCTAGTTTTTGACCCCACATGACCCAATTTCAACTCATTGAATATCATTAGACAAATATCCTGACCAAGTTTCATGAAGATTGGGCCAAAACTGTGGCCTCTAGAGTGTTCACAAGGTTTTTCTAAGATTTGACCTGGTGACCTAGTTTTTGACCCCACATGACCCAATTTCGAACTCATCTGAAATATCATTCAGACAAACATCCTGACCAAGTTTCATGAAGATTGGGCAAAAACTGTGGCCGCTAGTGTTCACAAGGTTTTTCTAAGATTTGACCTGGTGACCTAGTTTTTGACCCCACATGACCCAATTTGAACTCATCCGAGATATCATGTAGACAAACATCCTGACCAAGTTTCATGAAGATTGGGCCAAAACTGTGGCCTCTAGAGTGTTCACAAGCAATTGTTGACAACGGACGACGCACGATGGACAAAAGGCGATCACAAAAGCTCATATAATTGGAGACCAATTTCATTGTTAAATGTGTCTTACAAAATTGCTTCAGCAACAATATCCAACAGACTGAAAAAAATACTAGACAAAATAATTCATGAAGAGCAGTCTGGCTTTGTACCAAATAGATACATAGGAGAAAATATTAGAACAATATATGACATTTTGTTTTATACCAATAAATATAAGATTCCTGGTTTGCTCTTACTGATAGATTTTGAGAAAGCCTTTGATTCAGTCTCCTGGTCCTTCATAGATAAAGTACTAAATGTGTTTAACTTTGGTCCCGATTTTAAAAAATGGATAAATATATTTTATAAAAATATTGAATCATGTTGTGTAGTCAATGGGCATTTATCTGAATGGTTCTACCCTGGACGAGACTGTCGTCAAGGGGATCCAATATCTCCATACATATTTATTTTATGTGCCGTGATACTGGCAATTATGATTCATCAAAATTCTAATATTAAAGGGATAAAAATAAATGAAATAGAATTTAAAATCTCACAATATGCAGATGATACCTCTTTAGTAACTGATGGCAGTGAAAAATCTCTCAAATACTCTCTGAATACCTTAAAACTATATGCCCAAATCTCCGGCCTGAATATAAATATTGAGAAAACTAAATTAATATGGATTGGTAGTAATAAAAACAACAGTTATAAGCTATTACCCGAGTTAAATATGAGTTGGGATAAACATTTTACTTTACTTGGTATAAAATTTAGTAATTTAGAAATCCTGGAAGAATTAACTATAATGCAAAAATCAAGGAAATAAAATCTTTACTTAAATCATGGTCCAGAAGATTACTTACTCCAATTGGAAAAATAATTGTGATAAAGAATATTGCTTTAGCTAAAATAGTCCATTTGATTTTAGCTCTACCAACACCAACACAGGAAACATTAACAGAATTAGAAAATATATTTTTGACTTTTTATGGGATAGAAAACCAGATAAAATTTTAAAAAAAACACAGACTTTTCTCATGGTGGATTAAGAATGAAAAATATTTCATTTTGAATCTCACTAAAAACTACATGGATTAGGAAGATGATCATTGAGAATAAAAATTATCTAGAAATTGAGAAATTCTGTAATTCAATACCCGACGTGTTGAGATTAGGATCAGAAAACATAGCAAAAAGAAAAAGAAAAAGTTGAAAACCCATTCTGAAGAGATGTATAAAAATCCTATAGTTTATTTTGTTCAAACTTAAACCGAAAAACCAAGAATTATTTAAACGTGAGTTTTTGTGGCATAATAAGTATATAAAGGCCGGAGGAAAAACTATCTTTAAGAAAAAACTACTTGAATTAGGCATATATACTATTAATGATATCTTAAATAATGAAGGATCTTTCTTTTCTTTTGAAGGTTTTTTGTAAAAAATATGGTAGGGTTTGCCATTTTCTAGAATATGCTACCCTTATCTCAGCAGTTAAAGAATATCTTATAAAAACAAATATTAAATTAGATTCACAATTAGAACAACCATTTAAACCTTTACCACTAACCATTGTTCTAAGTTCAAACAAGAGGGCCATGATGGCCCTGAATCGCTCACCTGAGTACCATTGCTTCAACTGATGTCAAGGTTTTTAAACAGACAAGGATTCTGATATAACTTAATCTAAAACATTTTACCCCTGACAATACTACACACCAAATATCTAAGCAATGGGCCATATGGTTTCAGAGAAGACTTGGGCGCAGGGTCATTTATCACCGTAGGGCCAAGACTTTGAAAATCTTTGTAATGAACCATTAGATGCTACTACATACCAAAAATCTTAGCTCTAGGCCTTATTGATTCATAGAAGAAGATTTTTTAAGATTTTCCTATTTAACTCTATGTAAAACAAGTGACCCCTGGTGTGGGGTCATTTATCACCATTGGGCTATGATTTGTACAATCTTGGTAGTGGCCCATAAGATGATGCTACATACCAAATATCTAAGCTCTAGGCCTTATGGATTCATAGAAGAAGATTTTTTAAGATTTTCCTATATAACTCTATGTAAAACAAGTGACCCCTGGTGCGGGGTCATTTATCACCATAGGGCTATGATTTGTACAATCTTGGTAGTGGCCCATAAGATGATGCTACATACCAAATATCTAAGCTCTAGGCCTAATGCATTCATGGAAGAAGATTTTTTAAGATTTTCCTATATAACTCTATGTAAAACAAGTGACCCCTGGTGCGGGGTCATTTATCACCATAGGGCTATGATTTGTACAATCTTGGTAGTGGCCCATAAGATGATGCTACATACCAAATATCTAAGCTTAGGCCTTTGGATTCATAGAAGAAGATTTTTATTATGTAAAACAAGTGACCCCGGTGGGGGTCATTTACCCAAGGGCTATCCAAGGCCTTGTGGTTTCGGAGAAGAAGATTTTTTCAAGTTTTTCCTATATTAGCCTATGTGAAATCAAGTGACCCCTGGGGCGGGGCCAATTTTGACCCCAGGGTCATAATTTGTACAATCCTGGTAGAGAATCATAAGATCATGCTACATACCAAAAATCAAAAGGCTAGGCCTTGTGGTTTCAGAGAAGAAGATTTTTTAAATTTTCAGTTTTAAAATCTATTTTTAGCTCCTGTGACCTAATTATGCGATGGACCAGAACCATTTATACAACTTTAGTAGAGCTTCATCCAAGGAACATTCCTGCAAAATATTTTTCAAATTGGCCAAGCCGTTTAGAAGGAGATGTTGTTTGAAGCAATTGTTGACGCCGGACGCACGGACGCACGCACGCACGGACGCCGGACAAAAGGCGATCAGAAAAGCTCACCTTGAGCACATTGTGCTCATGTGAGCTAAAAAAGGGCTGTAGAAAAATCTATGATAGATTGATAAATACAAAACATTATCCTACATCTATTGAAAAATGGCAAAGAGATTTTCAAATGATAATTGATAAAAAGAACCTTTTAAAGGAATTCAAAGTCCCATTTATTTGTACAAAGGACACAGATCTTCAATGGTTTCAATTTCGTATTAAACAAAGAATTATTGGCACTAATAACTTGCTAAAACAAGAGGGCCATGATGGCCCTGGATCGCTCACCTGAGTACCATTGCTACAACTGATTACAAGGTTTTTAAACAGACAAGAATTCTGATATAACTCAATCTTAAACATTTTAGCCCTGACAATACTACACACCAAATATATAAGCCCTGGGCCTTATGGTTTCAGAGGAGAAGACTTAGTGCGGGGTCATTTATCTCCAAAGAAAATCTTGATAATGAACCATTAGATGATGCTACATACCAAATATCTAAGCTCTAGGCCTATGGATTCATAGAAGAAGATTTTTAAAGATTTTCCTATATAACTCTATGTAAACAAGTGACCCATGGTGCGGGGTCATTTATCACCATAGGGCCATGATTTGTACAATCTTGGTAATAAACCATAAGATGATGCTTCATACCAAATATCTAATCTCTAGGCCTTATGGATTCATAGAAGAAGATTTTTAAAGATTTTCCTATATAACTCTATGTAAAACAAGTGACCCATGGTGCGGGGTCATTTATCACCATAGGGCTATGATTTGTACAATCTTGGTAATGCCATAAGATATGCTACATACCAAATATCTAAGCTCTAGGCCTAATGATTCATAGAAGAAGATTTTTAAAGTTTTCCTATATAACTCTATGTAAAACAAGTGACCCCTGGTGCGGGGTCATTTATCATCGTAGGGCTATGATTTGTACAATCTTGGTAATGGCCCATAAGATGATGCTACATACCAAATATCTAAGCTCTAGGCCTAATGGATTCATAGAAGAAGATTTTTAAAGTTTTTTCTATATAACTCTATGTAAAACAAGTGACCCTGGTGCGGGGCATTTATCACCTAGGGTATGATTTGTACAATCTTGGTAATGAACCATAAGATGATGCTTCATACCAAATATCTAATCTCTAGGCCTTATGGATTCATAGAAGAAGATTTTTAAACATTTTCCTATATAACTCTATGTAAAACAAGTGACCCCTGGTGCGGGGGCATTTATCACCGTAGGGCTATGATTTGTACAATCTTGGTAATGAACCATTAGATGATGCTACATATGAAATATCTAAGCTCTAGGCCTTATGGATTCATAGAAGAAGATTTTTAAAGTTTTTCCTATATAACTCTATGTAAAACAAGCGACCCATGGTGCGGGGTCATTTATCACCATAGGGTCATGATTTGTACAATCTTGGTAATGAACCATAAGATGATGCTTCATACCAAATATCTAATCTCTAGGCCTATGGATTCATAGAAGAAGATTTTTAAAATTTTCCTATATAACTCTATGTAAAACAAGTGACCCCTGGTGCGGGGGCATTTATCACCGTAGGGCTATGATTTGAACAATCTTGGTAATGAACCATTAGATGATGCTACATACCAAATATCTAAGCTCTAGGCCTTGCAGTTTTGCAGAAGAAGATTTTCAAAGTTTGCATTTTTAAAATCTATTTTTAGCTCCTGTGACCTACTTTTTTAACCAATCTGAATAATTTGTACAACTTTGATAGAGGGCATCATAAGGATGATTCCTGTGAAGTTTGGTCAAAATCCCTTCAGCGGTTCATGAGGAGATGTTGTTTAAAGCAAATTGTTGACGACGGACGCACGCACGCACGCACGCACGGACGACGGACGACGGACAAAAGGCGATCACAATAGCTCACCATGAGCACGTTGTGCTCAGGTGAGCTAAAAATAAATATTAAAACTTGCAATAAATGTGCTTACTGTAAACAAGAACCAGAAACACACTTATTCTTTATTTGTCCTATTGTAAAACGTTTCTGGAGAGATTTTGAAATCATGTTCAAGGATAATTGTTTGGATATCTATTTTGAGTTAAACTTAAAAAAATATTATTTTTGGAAATATATACTTCCATAATTGAACACTTTACTTATTATGGCAAAGCAGTATATTTTACCATCTTTTAAAAATAAAATTATCAAACAATATGATATGGATGAATTAAATTCAATAAAGAATATGAAACCCAATCAAAAATTATGGGCCCCTTTTATCAACCTCATCAAACAATAAACCCAAATGTGAATATACCAAAATTTTATGTTGAAACTGAAATAATTTATCTGCATTTATCATGTTTGTTATTGTTGTTTAAAAATAAAAAAAGGTAGCATATAACTTGCCTTAAGTTCTCTGCTTCTGTAGTTTATTGAATGTTGATGACATTTTTGTATTACAAATTGTTGGTATATTTTAAGTGTACTGCTGCAAAAAAAAGTTAATCTTGATCTTTAAATACTTTTTTTTTCTACTCTTAAAAAAGCAACCTTGTTTATTTTCTACCTAAGAAATATTTGGATACTATGTTAAGAACAATACTGTTACTATTTTTTTGGTTTGTTGATATATACAATACTTATGTAATTGAGAATAATGAAATTAATCAATGGTAAAGTTGCTCAACATATTCATCTGTATATCTAGAATCAGAAAGGCATCAGTAATTGACATGAATTCAAAATATTGATATCATTTGTCAATGTCCTTTTTTTTTTTTTTTTAACTTGTAAACCTCATCATTTTCTTGATATTCACTATGTATTTACATTTCTTTAAATAAAAAAATCAAACCTTTCTGGCGATATAATATGCATGTTCTTATATGTATATATACGAGTTGTGTATAATGTAAACAAACGGGTTGCAGTTGCAAAAAAAAACAAGAGGCCCAAGGGCCACAAACGCTCACCAGTGTAAATCAGCATATTCAAGATGATTTTTTCTATAAGGAAATCAAATGACAAACCAGAGATCAACTTCATTTTAGCAATTATGGTAGACATTCATTGTGCCAAAGGAAAATAAATTCTGACCATTTGTTTCAGAGGAGATGATTTTCAAAGTTTTCTATTATTTTTTCTATTTGTTGCCATGGCAACCAGAGTTCTTCATGGATCAACTTTATTTGAGCAATTTTTGTAGAGGCCCACCCAAGGATCATACATGCCAAGTTTTATCAAATTCTGTCCAGCGGTTTCAGAGGAGATGATTTTCAAAGTTTTCAATTATTTTTTCTATTTGTTGCCATGGCAACCAGAGTTCTTCATGGATCAACTTTATTTGAGCAATTTTTGTAGAGGCCCACCCAAGGATCATACATGCCAAGTTTTATCAAATTCTGTCCAGCGGTTTCAGAGGAGATGATTTTCAAAGTTTTCAATTATTTTTTCTATTTGTTGCCATGGCAACCAGAGTTCTTCATGGATCAACTTTATTTGAGCAATTTTTGTAGAGGCCCACCCAAGGATCATACATGCCAAGTTTTATCAAATTCTGTCCAGCGGTTTCAGAGGAGATGATTTTCAAAGTTTTCAATTATTTTTTCTATTTGTTGCCATGGCAACCAGAGTTCTTCATGGATCAACTTTATTTGAGCAATTTTTGTAGAGGCCCACCCAAGGATCATACATGCCAAGTTTTATCAAATTCTGTCCAGCGGTTTCAGAGGAGATGATTTTCAAAGTTTTCAATTATTTTTTCTATTTGTTGCCATGGCAACCAGAGTTCTTCATGGATCAACTTTATTTGAGCAATTTTTGTAGAGCCCCACCCAAGGATCATACATGCCAAGTTTTATCAAATTCTGTCCAGCGGTTTCAGAGGAGATGATTTTCAAAGTTTTCAATTATTTTTTCTATTTGTTGCCATGGCAACCAGAGTTCTTCATGGATCAACTTTATTTGAGCAATTTTTGTAGAGGCCCACCCAAGGATCATACATGCCAAGTTTTATCAAATTCTGTCCAGCGGTTTCAGAGGAGATGTCTTTTAAATCAAATTGTTGACGACGGACGACGGACGACAGACGACGGACGACGACGGACGACGGACGAAGGGTGATCCCAATAGCTCACCCTGAGCACTTCGTGCTCTGGTGAGCTAAAAAGGGTTGGGTGGACACACTCACAACTTGGCCATCAGAACTGCTTCACAATCTCCCAATCATTGGGTGGACACACTCACAACTTGGTCATCAGAACTGCTTCACAATCTCCCAATCATTGGGTGGACACACTCACAACTTGGTCATCAGAACTGCTTCACAATCTCCCAATCATTGGGTGGACACACTCACGACTTGGTCATCAGAACTGCTTCACAATCTCCTAATCATTGGCTGGACACACTCACAACTTGGTCATCAGAACTGCTTCACAATCTCCCAATCATTGGGTGGACACACTCACAACTTGGCCATCAGAACTGCTTCACAATCTCCCAATCATTGGGTGGACACACTCACAACTTGGCCATCAGAACTGCTTCACAATCTCCCAATCATTGGGTGGACACACTCACAACTTGGCCATCAGAACTGCTTCACAATCTTCCAATCATTGGGTGGACACAGTCACAACTTGGCCATCAGAACTGCTTCACAATCTCCAAAATATTGGGTGGACACACTCACAACTTGGCCATCAGAACTGCTTCACAATCTCCCAATCATTGGGTGGACACACTCACAACTTGGTCATCAGAACTGCTTCACAATCTCCCAATCATTGGGTGGACACACTCACAACTTGGTCATCAGAACTGCTTCACAATCTCCCAATCATTGGGTGGACACACTCACAACTTGGTCATCAGAACTGCTTCACAATCTCCCAATCATTGGGTAGACACAGTCACAACTTGGTCATCAGAACTGCTTCACAATCTCCCAATCATTGGGTAGACACACTCACAACTTGGTCATCAGAACTGCTTCACAATCTCCCAATCATTGGGTGGACACACTCACAACTTGGCCATCAGACCCACAACTTGGTCATCAGAACTGCTTCACAATCTCCCAATCATTGGTGGACACACTCACGACTTGGCCATCAGAACTGCTTCACAATCTCCCAATCATTGGCTGGCCACACTCACGACTTGGCCATCAGAACTGCTTCACAATCTCCCAAATATTGGGTGGACACACTCACAACTTGGCCATCAGAACTGCTTCACAATCTCCCAATCATTGGGTGGACACACTCACAACTTGGTCATCAGAACTGCTTCACAATCTGCCAAATATTGGGTGGACACTCACAACTTGGCCATTCAGAACTGCTTCACAATCTCCCAATCATTGGGCTGGACACACTCACAACTTGGTCATCAGAACTGCTTCACAATCTCCCAATCATTGGCTGGACACTCACAACTTGGCCATCAGAACTGCTTCACAATCTCCCAATCATTGGCTGGACACACTCACAACTTGGTCATCAAAACTGCTTTACAATCTCCCAATCATTATAGGGGGATTTCACACTGGATATCTATATAAAGTAAATAGCACTGTGTGTGCAAATATGTATAATAAATAAAACATTTCAATTACCACAGCAGTTGTTGAGAGGTTTCATTACCCTGCCCCTAAAAAGAAACATGCAAGCAGTATTAACATACAAACAACTGGGAATTCATGCAGTCATCATTCATATCATTTTAATGAACACTGGACAAAAATAGGCCTGTAGGTGTTCACAAGATTTTTTAAATTTGCCATGGTGACCTAGTTTTTGACCCTTCCTTTTTCTGAGATTTGATGAAAAAATTTGTCTAAAACTGGTCTCTAAAGTGCTAACAAGGTTTTTTTAAGATTTGACCTAGTGACCTAGTTTTTGACCCAACATGACCCACTTTCAAATTCATCTGACATAGCATAAAGACAAACATCCTGGCAAAGTTTCATGAAGATTGGGCCAAAACTGTGACCTGTAGAGTGTTCACAAGATTTTTCTAAGATTTGACCTGGTGACCTAGTTTTGACCCCATGTGACTCATTATCAAACTCATCCAATATATCATTTAGACAAACATCCTGACCAAATCTATTGAAGATTGGGCTAAAGGTTTTTCTTAGATTTGACCTGGTGACCTAGTTTTTGACCCCACATGACCCAATTTCGAACTCATCCGAGATATCATGTAGACAAATATCCTGACCAAGTTTCATGAAGACTGGGCCAAAACTGTACCTCTAGAGTGTTCACAAGCAATTATTGACGACAGACGACGCACGACGGACAAAAGGCTATCACAAAAGCTCACCCGAGCTAAAAAGCTAAAAAAAAATGTTACTGCCAGATTTATGAACCTTGTGCATAACAATTCCTCTTGTCAAGCTTTGTCAATTACTGAAATTTCATTCCAATAGCATAAGAAGACAAGAGCTGTCAGAGGACAGCACGCTCGACTATTCAAAATGCTTGTTGGTGAATCAAATGAAATCTATTTCAATTCTTGCCCTTCACATACCCTGTTCATAATAGTCAAAAATGATATACCTTGATAGTCTGATACCCCTTAATATTTTTATAAGTCTAAAATCAATCCCATGCCTAGTAAGTGAGACATAAACATAATAACACTGTGCATGCAAAACTTTAACCAAGTATCAAAGTTAGTAAAGGGCTATAATTTGTATAAAATTCAGTCTTAAAGTTATCCTCCTTGATTTTCTGATGCCCCTGAATACACTCCTTAGCTTTCTATTCAATACCATAAACAATTTCGAGATATAAGCTGGATAGCAGCTTGAATACAAAACTTTAACCAAAATTCTAAGTTAAAGGGGGGCATAATTTGCAATATATTCCATCAAAAGTTATCTACCTTGATAGTAAACATATTAAAGATGTTTCAAATCAATTGCATACCTGGATACCGAGATATAAGCATGACAGTACCTTACATGCAAAACTTTAACCTAAATTTCTAAGTTAATAAGGGGCCATAATTTGTAATATATTCTATCAAGAGTTATCTACCTTGGTTGTCTGATTCCCCTTAACATATTCATAACTTCCAATTCAATACCATGTGGTTGTTGAGATACAAGCTGGATAGTAGCTTGCATGCAAAACTTTAACCAAATTTTTCTTTTGCATGCAAAACTTAACCAAAATTACTAAGTTAACAAGAGCTGTCAGAGGACAGCATGATCGACTATTCAAAATGCTTGATGGTAAATCAAATGAAATTTATTTTAATTCTTGCCCTTCACATACCCTGTACATAATAATAGTCAAAAATTATATACCTTGATAGTCTGATACCCCTTAATAGTTTTATGATGTCTTAAATCAATCCCATGCCTAGTTACTGAGACATAAGCACAATAACACTGTGCATGCAAAACTTTAACAAAATATCCAAGTTAGAAAAGGGCCATTTGCATAAAATTCAATCCAAAAGTTATCCTCCTTAGTTTTCTGGTGCCCCTGAAGACACTCCTTAACTTTCTAGTCAATTCCACAAGCAATTTCTGAGATAGAAGCTTGAATGCAAAAATTTAACCAAAATTCTAAGTTAAAAGGGGGTCATAATTTTTAATATATTCCATCAAGTGTTATCTTCCTTTATAATATGATACCCCTAAACATATTAAAGATGTTTCAAATCAATCCTATGTCTTGACTCTGAGATATAAGCATGAAAGTACCTTGCATGCAAAACTTTAACCAAAATTCTAAGTTAAAAAAGGGGCCATAACTTGTAATATATTCCATTAAAAGTTATCTACTTTGATAGTATGGTACTCCTAAACATATTAAATATGTTTCAAATCAATAGCATGCCTGGATACCGAGATATAAGCATCAAAGTAACTTGCATGCAAAACTTTAACCAAAATTTCTAAGTTAACAAGAGGGCCAAGATGGCCCTAAAGTCGCTCACCTGAGAAAAACTGCCTTCATTGTCTGTACATGTTACTAAATTATGGCATAGTTGTACTGAATACATAATCCATGAGATCATTTATAATTCCACAAACTAAACAGTGCCTGTGGTCGAAATTTGAAGTCAAACTTGACCAAGAAATTATGGCTTTAAACACACAAATCTAAACATTAAAAGGGGCATAATCAAACTTGGTCAAGATATAATGATAATAAACATTGTCATAAAGTTTGAAGATGATTGCTTAAGAAATGAAGATGTTAGAGTGTAAACAATGCGAAATCTGGCATTTTTTTTAATATTCAAAGGGGCATAACCCCTGACCTTATATGCCAATATCTGCAATAATCTAACTTGGCCCTGAGATTATGGTAATAAACACTGCAATAAAGTTTGAAGATGACTGCTTAAGAAATAAAGATGCTATAGTGCAAACAAAGTGAAATCTGGCATTTTTTTAATATGAAAATCTATGTAAAAAAAAGTGACCCCTGGGGCAGGCCTAATTTTGACCCCAGGGCCATAATCTTAACAATCTTGGTAATTGTCCATAAGATGATGCTACACGCCAAATATCTAAGCTCCAGGCCTTATACTTTCTTACAAGGAGATTTAACTCTTTATAACTCTATGTAAAATCATGTGACCCCTAGGGCGGGGCCAATTTTGACTCCAGGGTCATAATTTGAACAATCTTGGTAGAGAGTTATAAGATCATGCTACATACCAAAAATCAAAAGGCTAGGCCTTGTGGTTTTGGAGAAGAAGATTTTTAACTTTTTTTTAAGATCTATTTTTAGCTCCTGTGACCTAGATTTTCGACCAATCAAAATAGTTTTAACACTTTTGGTAAAGGGCCCCATAATAAACATTCCTGTGAAGTTTTATCAAAATCCAATGAGTAGTTTAGAAGGAGATGTTGTTTACAGAAATTGTTGACAACGGACGCACGGACGCACAAACAACGAACAAAAGGCGATCACAAAAGCTCACCCTGAGCACGTTGTGCTCAGGTGAGCTAAAAAGGGGCCATAATTTGTAATATATTCTATCAAGAGTTATCTACCTTGGTTGTCTGATTCCCCTAAACATATTCATAAACTTTCAAGTCAATACCATGAATGGTTATTGAGATACAAACTAGATAGTAGCTTGCACACAAAACTTTTTCTATTACAAACAAATTTTCTATTGCATGCAAAACTTTAACCAAATTTTCTAAGTTGAAAAGGGGCCATAATTCATATTAAATTCAGTCAAGAGTTATCTACCTTGGTTGTCTGATGCCCCTGAACATAATTATAAACCTTCAAGTCAATACCATGAATGGTAATTGAGATATAAGGTTGACAGTAACTTGCATGCAAAACTTTAACCAAAAGGTCCAACGCCAACACCAGGGTGACTACAACAGCCCTCATATTCTTTGAATAGTTGAGCTAAAAATGAGTTATTGCAGAAAAAAGAATTGTAGCAGAAAAAGAGTGATAGATTGATTCGCTATGTGTCACTTCTGTTTACAGCAGAGGACATAAAAATGTAAAGAATGAGCCTGCCAATTATAACTATAAATTCACAAATTCTGAACTTAACTGCAGTACAGAGAACTCTCAATATAATGAAACTGCATGTACCTGTCATAAATTTCATCAATTGACACCAAAAAAAGTATTACTAAAGAATGAAATAATACAAGTCTCGTTTAAACTGTTCATCAACGTATTTCATTTTGTCCATAATAAATAATTGTGTATTGAAAAGGTTAGTCATCTTCTTAGGTCTTACAAGATCTTACCACTGGTTTGTTGATTACTGATGTTGATTACTGATGTTGATTACTGATGTTAATTATGATTCATCAACTTCAGATCCATGTTGAACTACCTCAGACAAGATCTTACCACTGGTTTGTTGATTACTGATGTTGATTACTGATGTTGATTACTGATGTTAATTACTGATTCATCAACTTCAGATCCATGTTGAACTACCTCAGACAAGATCTTACCACTGGTTTGTTGATTACTGATGTTAATTACTGATTCATCAACTTCAGATCAATGTTGACTACCTCAGACAAGATCTTACCACTGGTTTGTTGATTACTGATGTTAATTACTGATTCATCAACTTCAGATCAATGTTGACAACCTCAGACAAGATCTTACCACTGGTTTGTTGATTACTGATGTTGATTACTGATTCATCAACTTCAGATCAATGTTGACTACCTCAGACAAGATCTTACCACTGGTTTGTTGATTACTGATGTTAATTACTGATTCATCAACTTCAGATCAATGTTGACTACCTCAGACAAGATCTTACCACGGTTTGTTGATTACTGATTAATTACTGATTCATCAACTTCAGATCAATGTTGACTACCTCAGACAAGATCTTACCACTGGTTTGTTGATTACTGATGTTAATTACTGATTCATCAACTTCAGATCAATGTTGACTACCTCAGACAAGATCTTACCACTGGTTTGTTGATTACTGATGTTGATTACTGATTCATCAACTTCAGATCAATGTTGACTACCTCAGACAAGATCTTACCACCGGTTTGTTGTTACTGATGTTAATTCTGATTCATCAATCTTCAGATCAATGTTGACTACTTCAACAAATCTTACCAACGTTGTTGATTACTGATGTTAAACTGATCATCACTTCAGATCAATGTGTGACAACCTCAGACAAGATCTTACCACCGGTTTGTTGATTACTGATGTTAATTACTGATTCATCACTTCAATAATGTTGACTACTCAACAAGATCTTACCACTGTTTTTGATTACGATGTTAATTTACTGATTCTCACTTCAGATCAATGTTGATACCTCAGAACAAGACCTTACTACCGGTTTTTGATTACTGATGTTAATTACTGATTCATCAACTTCAGATCATGTTGACTACCTCAGACAAGATCTTACCACTGGTTTTTGATTACTGATGTTAATACTGAATTCAAACAACTTCAGATCAAAGTTGATACCCAGACAAGATCATACCACTGTTTGTTATTCATGATGTTGATATGATATCACTTCAAATCAATGTTGATCTACTCAGACAGGTTTGTTGATTACTGATGTTATTACTGATTCATCAACTTCAGATCAATGTTGACTACCTCAGACAAGATCTTACCACTGGTTTGTTGATTACTGATGTTGATTACTGATTCATCAACTTCAGATCAATGTTGACTACCTCAGACAAGATCTTACCACCGGTTTGTTGATTACTGATGTTAATTACTGATTCATCAACTTCAGATCAATGTTGACTACTTCAGACAAGATCTTACCACCGGTTTGTTGATTACTGATGTTAATTACTGATTCATCAACTTCAGATCAATGTTGACAACCTCAGACAAGATCTTACCACCGGTTTGTTGATTACTGATGTTAATTACTGATTCATCAACTTCAGATCAATGTTGACTACCTCAGACAAGATCTTACCACTGGTTTGTTGATTACTGATGTTATTACTGATTAATTTGACTACCAATTCCACTGGTTTGTTGCTCTTGTACCTCTCTCCACATCTGGCTAGAGCAGTCAGCACACCTAGGCAAAAAAAAAATTGTTTTGTTTACAACAAACTATGCTGTAGCAAGACAAACTTGTGACAAAATGAACATGTGGGTCACAATAGCCCTATTATCATAGCTTGACATGAGTATATATATGTATAGAAATGCTAGATTGTAAAAAATGTGAAATCTGCCCTTTTTGATTATTCAAGGGTCTTTACTCATTGACTTTATTGTCAGAAGCAGGGGTTAACTCTCATATGATTTTAAATATATAACAGCAGACGAACAGATATCTATATGCACCCCTCCCCTTTTTTGGTGGGGACAAAAAACAATCTTCCATATGGTTAAAAGAATACCAAGAAGAAGATCAATAGCAAGCAATTATTTTTTTTTCAGTCCATTGAGAATGGTTCCTGTAAAATCCAAATTTGAAATTTGAATCATGAAATCAACAATGAAAAAAAAACAGAAACAAAACAAATTGCAGAATCTTATACAGTCCAGTTGTGATGGAACGAAATGATAGTGTAATGTGAAGTAAGTATCAGGTCCAGGCAGAATTTGTTCTTCATTTATTATAAAAAAAATGTGATGAAGTTTGGATCAAATAAAAGGTGCACTGGAGTGAACCATCTAAGAAGGTCCAAGGACCAATTAATAGTTGATTGATGATGCGCTGGTACAAAGTGTTGGTTATTTTTTCAAACCTACCAGAAAGACACAAGTTGCTTCCTCGTGTCAACCATATTGACATGTCATCAGCCAATCAGTACGGCACCCTTGTGGCACAATGACACAAACCATATAAGCGAGTTTGTTTGTAGCAGTGTAAACTTCAGTGAATATATGTCAATAGGTAATCAACATTTTATGGATTGATAATCATCGTTGTTTTCACATTTTAGTACATGATAATAACTGATTTACCATTATATTGATATATACTTGACATAAACATGCGCCTTAAACTTATTGGATGTTGAAATAGTTCATATTCATGTACACATATACATGTAAATACAATGGGTGTTCACAAAGTTTGCGGAAAAGTACTAACATTTCTTTATTATACGAACGTAATATCTGAAAATTATAACCAGTAAAATTTAATACAATAGCAGTTAAATTAAAAAAAATTAAATGAATTGCTCCCATACACTTGTAACCATAGTAACGTCGTCAAACAGATCCCAGCCCAACACAAAACGATGTCAAAGTCAACATTATATACATTTACAACAAATCAAGAAAACCGCTTAATCCTTTTAAAAATACACAAACAGGCACATACAGTTAAACCTTACCAAATTTAATTACAAATCCTTATTTCCAGACTACTGAGGAGCAGCGAACAGCATAAAACCTGATCAGCCTGCGAGTTACTCGCAGGCTGATCTGGTTTTATGCTGTTCGCATAGGTCTTTTCATGGTTTCCTCTATGAGGGAAAGGGTTAAGACAATAACTCATCACAGGAATGTCTATTTATGACACTGTTGACTCTTATATCGCACATACTGTACATGTTTTTACAAGAGAAATGCGATTAGCATGCTTATGAATAAAGAACACAATGGACCTAAAGATAAGATTGACCTAAAGATCCGATGAAACTTGGTAATTGCTTGGTCCAGAGATATTTGGTTCCAATGAGAATGGCCTGTATTTGGGAATTTTGAACCTTATAGGGTTCAGTGAAAAAGTATGAAAAAATTAAACATCAGAGAAACAGGTGAGTAGAATGGCACTCCTCATTCCTTTAATGGTCAAGCTAGAAACTAAAGTCTACTGATTTGGAAAGTAATTCAGTACAGCCTAGACCTTGAGCAAACAACCTGTGGTCAAATCATAATGAAAGTATGTGTATATATTGTCAATGTTAACCCTTTCCCTCATAAAGACTCATTTTGACGCACTCAGTAGGTACCACATAAAGCCTGACCTGCAGAAAACCACAGTTAAACCTTACCAAATTTAATTATAAAATCCTCATTTCCAGACCACTGAGGAGCAGCGAACAGCATAAAACCTGATCAGCCTACGAGTTACTCACAGGCTGATCTGGTTTTATGCTGTTTGCATAGGTCTTTTTATGGTGTCCTCTATAAGGGAAAGGGTTAACAAGTTGTGAATGTTAAGATTTTAAGAACTTATTCAGCTTATTATCTTTGGTTAAAGTCAAAAGAAAATAATTTAATGACCTTGACCAAATTATTTTGAGTCATTAGGTCATGACAAACTGTCTGGTCACAAACAACCTTTTTGCCAAGTATAAGCATCAAAGGATAAGGAGCTACAAAGATTAAGGTGTACACAATTTTAACTTCATTCGATCAAAAACGATGACATTTGGTCAGGACACACTCTCTTTTGTGTCAAGTATAAACCTCTAGGAACACAAGTAACCAGTGAGCTACAATGTCCATAATCACGACTGTGTGTTTCTCATGGACATTGTACAGTCAAACCTGCACTGTCACCTATACATAACGTGTAGTGATTGGAATCAGTCGAAAAAATATTCGTCGATTAATCAGAGACAAAAGTCACTGATTAATTGATTACTCATGATTAAATACCAAATATACCATGTTTGGAGTAAATGCCTATTAAAACTCTCTTACTGTACAACATGAAAATAAAGTATTCTGTACTATATAGATTACATAGATATGTATTAGGTATAGATGTTAATTTCTCAAATATTCAAATACATGTATAAACATTGAACCGAGATAAAGTATAAGAGGTTACAACCAGAGGCCAACGATGTGCAAAGTGCAACTTTGCAAGTATCAATTTATCAAATTAATGAAATTACCCAATCAGATGCGCGTTGAAATATTAACAACACCCCCCTTTTTTGGTCAATAATTCGTCAACGAATTATTTTCGTCGTCATCGTCACGTCAACCAGTAGCTCGTCACTGATTCGTTGACTTTATGATTAATCAGCTCACCATTAATAACGTGATCCTGCTCATAATGGTCAGTCTGGGGTTCTCCCTAAGGATATCACTATAAATTGACCCTGTATACAACATGAACCTGTTTAACGCAACTAACGGTCACATAAATCTAGTCCCAAGGCCATCGTATAACGGTCAGCCGCCATTTTCTTGGATTTCTACCACGTGTATATCTTACGGTGATTTATAATCGTCACGGACACTTTCTCCTGAATCATAGCGATGTAAACAGATTTCTAATCCCCTGTAATTAGGTGTGAAAACACTTAAGAAATGACAGGTAAAGGATTATCAGTTAAGTTTGATCACTGTTTAGCTTGTTTTGCATGTTTGAATAGAATCGATGCCTAATCATACACAATAATGACTGTTGTGAGCTTGTAGTCAATCAATATGTTAAAAATGTAAGAGTCTCAGTTGATGGCACAGCTTTTTTGACATTCATACAAAAATGGCTACACAGAAAAGGAAGGCACTAACATTAGAGGAAAGAGTTAAAAGCTTATGCACTGCAAGTTGGCAATGGACAGTTGTATGATTCAGTCAACAAAATCAATGAAATTACTGATTCAATAAGAATTAAGGAATCCAACAAACAATAAAAAAATTACAGACTTTTATGCACATGAAAATAGAACTGGATAAATACATATTTAATAATTAAATATTTAAATATTCTAATATGTTCCTCACTCACTTTATGTGTAACATTTTAAAATACATGTGCATTCTGTTTTTTTAACCCCTTATCATTTGAGAGTTCAATATTTTAAATTTTAATTTGCATGATAAATTAAATGTATTTTAATATATTTTATTGTTTTAATTTTATTCTAATTGTAATGTTGGTTTCATGTGTGGTGTATATATGAATACATGTATACTGAAATAAAAATGAATAAATCTAAAGCCAAGTTAGTACATGTATCCTGTGTGTAGTGGTCACCTGTCTATAGTGGTCAATTTTCCCCCAGTCCCTTTGGTGACCGCTATAGACAGGTTTGACTGTATATTGAAAATAGGTAAGATAACTGAAATTTGTAAAATTTGTTGTAATGCCTTGCTAAAGACAAATGCTGACTGGTAACAAGACAAGAGGGCCAAGATGGCCCTGTGTCACTCACCTGAGTAAGATGGCTGTGTTAGGCATTATGATAAAAAATCTGGCATCTAAAGTGTTTTTCTAACATTTGACTAAGTGACCTACATATTGATCCTACCTGAATTTGCACTCAACTGGGAATTCATGCAGTCATCATTTATATCAAGTTTAATGAAGACTGGGACAACAAGAGGGCCAAGATGGCCCTGTGTCGCTCACCTGAGTAAGATGGCAGTGTTAGGCATAATGACAAAAAATCTGGCATCTAAAAGTGTTTTTCTAACATTTGACTAAGTGACCTACATATTGACCTCATGTGACTCATTTTCAAACTCATCCAATATATCAATTAGACAAACATCCTGACCAAATCTATTGAAGATTTGGCTAAAACTGTGGCCTCTAGAGAGTTCACAAGGTTTTCCTTAGATTTGACCTGGTGACCTAGTTTTTGATCCCACATGACCCAATTTCAAACTCATGCAAGATATCATGTAGACAAACACCTGACCAAAATTTATGAAGATTGGCCAAAACTGTGGCCTGTACAGTGTTCAAAAGGTTTTCTAAGATTTGACCTGGTGACCTAGTTTTTGACCCAACATTACCCATTTTCGAACTCATCGAAGATATCATGTAGACAAACACCCTGACCATTTTTCATGAAGATTGGGCTAAAACTGTGGCCTCTAGAGTGTTCACAAGGTTTTTCTAAGATTTGACCTAGTGACCTAGTTTTTGACCCCACATGACCCAATTTCGAACTCATCCGAGATATCATGTAGACAAACATCCTGACCAAGTTTTATGAAGATTGGGCCAAAACTGTGGCCTCTAGAGTGTTCACAAGCAATTGTTGACGACGGACGACTGACGACTGACGACGGACGACGCACGACGGACAAAAGGCGATCACAAAAGCTCACCCGAGCACAAGTGCTCAGGTGAGCTAAAAATGTAGGTCTCTAGAGTGTTCACAAGATTTTTCTAAGATTTGACCTTGTGACCTAGTTTTTGACCTCATGTGACTCATTTTCAAACTCATCCAAGATATCATGTAGACAAACACCCTGACCATTTTTCATGAAGACTGGGCTAAAACTGTGGCCTCTAGAGTGTTTGCAAGGTTTTTCTAAGATTTTCCCTGGTGACCTAGTTTTCGACCCCACATGACCCAATTTCGAACTCATCTGAGATATCATGTAGACAAACATCCTGACCAAATTTTATGAAGATTGGGCCAAAATGTGCCTGTAGAGTGTTACAAGTTTTTCTAAATTTGACCTTGAACTAGTTTTGACCCCACATGACCCAATTTCAAACTCATCCTAGATATCATGTAGACAAACATCCTGACCAAGATTCATGAAGATTGGGCCAAAAGTGTGGCCTGTAGAGTGTTCACAAGGTTTTTCTAAGATTTGACCTGGTGACCTAGTTTTTGACCCCACATGACCCAATTTCAAACTCATCATAGATATCATGTAGACAAACATCCTGACCAAGATTCATGAAGATTGGGCCAAAACTGTGGCCTGTAGAGTGTTCACAAGGTTTTTCTAAGATTTGACCTGGTGACCTAGTTTTTGACCCCACATGACCCAATTTTGAACTCATCCTAGATATATGTAGACAAACATCCTGACCAAGTTTCATGAAGATTGGGCCAAAACTGTGGCCTGTAGAGTGTTCACAAGGTTTTTCTAAGATTTGACCTGGTGACCTAGTTTTTGACCCCACATGACCCAATTTCAAACTCATCTGATATATGTAACAAACATCCTGACCAAGTTTCATGAAGATTGGGCCAAAGTTGTGACCTGTAGTGTTCACAAGGTTTTTCTAAATTTTGACCTAGTGACCTAGTTTTTGACCCCACATGACCCAATTTCTAACTCATCTGATATATCATGTAGACAAACACCCTGGCCAAGTTTCATGAAGATTGGGCCAAAACTGTGGCCTCTTGAGTGTTCACAAGCAATTGTGACGTACAAAAGGCAATCACAAAAGCTCACCTGAGCACAAGTGCTCAGGTGAGCTAAAAAGTATATGAAATTTTATTGTAATACATGTTATTAATACAAAAGGAACACAGGCAGGAAGCATAAATCGTGGCACCTGTACCTAAAGTCCCGTCCAGGGCAGTCCCAATCTACCACCTAGTCAATAGAGATTTAATAATGTGAATTCAACTGAAACTTGTTGCTATTTAAATCACTTAGTTTGGTTTTATGTTAATCTTATGATGATTCAGACACTTTGTATAGATTTTTCTTTTTTTAAATTATTGTTCTTAAGCAAAATTTTTAATTTCTTCCAAGGCTGATCAAGGCCATGTCAATGAAAGGCTGATAAAAACAAAACAAGATTGTTGGCCTGTTATATTCATGTCATGTTTAATTGCATAAACTTCTTAATGTAATTAAAGTATATTTTCTAGGTACTTGTTATGTTTAAAGTGGGTTATATGTAGATTTTATGTTAATTCAGAATTTTTGTGTAGCTAGTCTTACCAAGAAAAAACACTGGATTTGCTTCAGTTCTTTGTTTCCATGGTAACCTGCTGATGTAGACATGCAGTTTGGCTGCCATGACAATGAAGGTGCAGAACATGTTGGTGAGTATCTGGAGCCTGGAGTTGATGACCGGGTCTGTTGTCATGGCGCAGCACATCTGGCGCAGTGAACTGGGGATATAGACAGGTAAACACTTGGGAAGAACTCTATATAATTCAGGACACTGTAACAGGCTAACACCATAAACTGCAAATCATCAAAATTAAGACAGAAACAAATGGAACTATACATTCAAATTTTAAAGAACTTTTGAAAAGGTAGGCAGATGCAGAGTGTGTCTGTTTTAATGATTAAAGCAATGCTGTGATAGGTAAAATCGTGAATGGTAAGAACATACAGGATAAAGACATGCTTAAGCCAGGTAATGTGTCAAAATGCCAGCCATGATATAGAGAAACAACACAGAATTTTTAATGTTTGTCACTGAAGTTGGATCATCCATATCTGTATCTTCTATAACCTCAAACAACAAGAGGATCATGGTAGAATGCTCACCACAGTACCATACGCCTTTTAAACAATTCATGTCACTTTATTAATCCCCCGCCGCGAAGCGGGTGGGGGTTATAAGAATGCCCTTCGTCCGTCCGTCCGTCAGTCCATCCGTCCGTCAGTGTGTCCGAAACATTTTCGTGTCCGCTCCATATCTCATGAACGCTTGGACACATTTTCTTCAAACTCGGCTAAAGTGTTAACCTCATTGAGCTGATGTGCAGAAGGCATGTGGCGGTCACGCTGGCTCAAGGTCAAGGTCATACTTGAAGGTCAAATGTTATTTTCGTGTCCGCTCCATATCTCATGAACGCTTGGACACATTTTCTTCAAACTCGGCTAAAGTGTTAACCTCATTGAGCTGATGTGCAGAAGGCATGAGGCGGTCACGCTGGCTCAAGGTCAAGGTCATACTTGAAGGTCAAATGTTATTTTCGTGTCCGCTCCATATCTCATGAACGCTTGGACACATTTTCTTCAAACTCGGCTAAAATGTTAACCTCATTGAGCTGATGTGCAGAAGGCATGAGGCGGTCACGCTGGCTCAAGGTCAAGGTCATACTTGCAGGTCAAATGTTATTTTTGTGTCCGCGCCTTACACAGACCACTTCTTGACCTGGATTGCACTTCCACAGTGATTTATTGTACTCGGTAAATAATAGTATGTCATGTTCACAATCATACAAATTATGTCATGATATATAAAGTTTTTAATTGAGTTACACATGTATTTTGTGGTTACCTAACACATCCTATACTTCATTGATGTTCACTTTTTGTACTGTTTCCCATGTAAAACTTGTCAGTAAACTTTTAATATATGTGCCTCCGAATTCTGAGATTCATACATAACTCCGGAAAGTTAAATTGTCTTAAACTGATCTTCTATGTCTGCTACAACCATGCCAGGTTAAGGTGAACATAATCCTATGACCAAACAAATTCTAATATTTGGCCAGCGGCAGGGGATATAGCTGTCCTTTGGACTGCCTTGTTTAACCTGGTTAGAAACAAGCTCACACCAATGAAGTCCTCATTTTCCAAGGGATCAAATTTATCTTAGCATTATGGTACAGTGCTATAAAATGATCATTTGTGCCAAATGAAATTAAATTCTGATCATTAGTTTCAAAGAAGAAGAATTTTTAAGGTTTCTAAATTGAAAGTTTATATCAGGATACTAAATGACCGCCTAGGGGCCTAACTTTTCAAATTTATTTTAGTGTTAATGGTAGACTATATGTGCAAACTGATATTAAATTCTAAATTTGCTAAGTGTCAGCCACAAATATAAACCTCTCTGAAAACCAATCATTTCATAGACCTAGAAATTCACTCAATACTTCTGCAATATTCAAAGATATTTAATGACAATTAAATTTAATGATTTTACAGCAGAGTATAATTATAAGGAAACTAGCCAACCCGCTAGGGGCCTCGTTTCCACTTCATTTTAGTTGGACAATTTGTGTCAAAATAAATCAAATTCAAAGCAATTGTTTCAGAGGAGAAGCTTTTTAAATTAAATTCTGTTGGTTGCCATAGCAACCAGAGTTATTCATGAATCAAATTAATTTTTGCAATTTTGTGAAGGGACATCCAATGATCATTTATGTGAAGTTGCATCAATTTCTACAGAGTGGTTTAAAAGATGTTTTCAATTAAATTGTTGAAGAAGCATGAAACAGGATGATGCCAAAAAAAAAAATACAAGGTGATCAGAATAGCTCACCATGAGCAAATTGTATTCTGGTGAGCTAAAATAACACAATCTATGGCAAAAATGCATTCTTCATTTTTTGACCTCTGTGTTTGACCTTGATATTGGAGCTAACATAATTATGTGTGTGTGTGTGTGCGTGCGTGCAACATATTATATAATACCACTGTATTGCAGACTGCTATTTCACATTGGCCAATATATTGTAACTGATCTATTGACCCAAAAAATATATCACATCATTTGTAATTTCTGGTGCATAAGGCTTACAGAGAAACTAATCCATCTCCTACTATATATGTATGTACTTAAAACAGTTTTGCAATCAGCATTCAACATGCTAGTGCACTGACAGGCAGAAGTTTTTACACAGAACAGAACAGCACTTAATTTCATCCCAGGTATACATGAGGTAATACAGCATGGGGAACAGTATAATACAATCTTATAAAGATGATTTGATTCCGGTCTGATGAACAGTTTTAACCAAAACTAATACCTTATATATTTCACAAGAGATGACAATGTGTTATATAAAACGCAGTAGATAACGGGGGGGGGGGGGGGGCAAAACAAATATATATTAGATGTATGTATGTATGAATTAAAATAATATAATAGGAAAAACACAGATCAGATATATTAGTAAATATATTTTGAATTTAAGCTATATAATTACATTTAAGATGAATAGAATTCACTCAATATCACGCGAAATACATGAAAATACATAAATAGCTAACATAAATCATGTTATTAACAGAAAGGCAATTACATATATATCATTAGACAAGAAATACTTAAGGTTGTTAATTAATGGTAAGATACAGTATTAGGAGTCCTACCTCTACAAACCATTATTAATATTAAAACAGAATAAAAAAACAACAAACAAATAAACAGAAATGCATATATGATGTTGATATAGTCAACAGTTGATATATGAGAAAGTTGAGAGAGAGAGAGACCTTTGTTTTACTTAAGCTTACGTTAAGATGCCATTTTTTACAGTATTCATGAAATGAGTTTAGACAAACTTGAAAATCAGCGGCTGAGTCAGACAAAATAACTGTCATCGGCATTAAGTAGCAGTAGAAGTTTAAGCCAGCACGCTTCATCAGGTGTGTCTGTTAGACCCATGCCACTGTTACTTTGAATATAATCTTGCAAGTCGTTTAGGAACAGTGAAAGAAGTATGGGCCAGAGATTTTCTCCTTGCCTAAGGCCATTTTCGCATGCAAAAAAAGGGGGGAAAAGCGCCCCTATGAGGACACGCATGATTTTATGTTAGAGTACATATTATAATTGACTTGAAAACTTTACCGTTAACAGAGTATGAAAGTAATTTTTTCCATAGACTAATCCTATGAACCTTATCAAAAGCAGCAGAGAAGTCTTTTGTTTTAGAATCTCAATAACTGAATTGAGGGTAAATATATGATCTTGACACGAAAAAACTTTTCTAAATCCAGGTTGATTTGTATTTATTATCTTGTTTGTGTTTAAATAGTTTGTCAATCGGAGGTTTAGTACAGATGTAAATAATTTCCCGAGACAGCTTAGCTGGATCACCTTTATTTTCAAAGATTGGTACTATAATTCCATTCAGCCAGCTGGTAAGGATAATGCCAGTATCCAAAATACAGTTAAACAGTTTTGTATAGATAGGTAGCATAAGATCTTTTGTGGTTTTGATTTATTCGTTTAAAATATTATCACTAGGGCTAGAGGTTTTTGAGTTACAAAGTTTATTGATACACTTCAATATTTCTGACGAGCATATAGGAGTGTTTAAAGTATTATTACAGTCACCTGTGTCATTCGGTGTGTAACTGTCGCTGTGGTCATTACTATTGACATTTTTGAAATACTCAAAAAATTCATTTAATGTCAGTGCTGGGGTTTCAGTCGATTTGGGTTTAAGATTGTTTAAAGATTTCCAGTATTGTTTTGGATTATTTGATGCTAACACACGCAGATGTTTTGACTGGTTAAATTTGAATTTACTGACATGTTTAATTGACTGTCTTTTTATAAGATTTATTTGCAGAATTCAATTCATTTCTATTAAAGGCTGTCGGTGAATTTCTGTATTTATTTTTTGCCTTATGGAAACGTTTACGCGCATAGTGACATTCCGGACCAAACCAAGGTTTTTTATTATTAAATTTTGTGTATGTTTTCTTTACAGGTGTGATTGAGGACTGTGCTAAGTGATGGAAGATTTGCGAGAGTTCTTGTGTAATACAGTCTACAGTATTTTGGGATTGCAGGAAGGTTTCAAGTTGACTGATGACTGAGTTCAGATTATCAATATAAATGTTGTTACGGAAGGACGACCCCTGCTGATTCATCCATAAAGGACGGGATGGGTTATGGTAGGTATCAGTTATGTCATTTTTTTAGATTTTGAAGCAATGTGCCATTGTAACAAGTTATGGCCATCAGAAAATAAATAACAATCTATTCAGATATCTAACTGTAATAAGTCATCAAAACAATCAGCAGTTGATAATATATAATCAATGACAGATGATTCTTTAAAAGTGAATTTTCCTGACAAATCATTTCCTAAACAACCATTTAAAATAAAAAGATTACAATTTCTACAAATTTCAATCAGTCTAAAGCCATGTGTGTTAGTTTTTCGGTCCATTGAGTTCCTTTTTAATGTTATTCTGTTATTTTCCAAAAATTGTATATTTATTAAAATGTGCCCACATATCGTCACCAATGTCAAATAAATCGCATTTAAATGGATCAGACAGTATGAAGTCATTAAGCTCGGCGGTCCTTGAGTTAAAATCACCCGCTAAGAATACGTATTTGTATTGGCTACATACATGTACTACAGAGTTTTCAAATGCGTCAAAGTCGTCATTATTGAAAAAGCGCGAGTTCTCGGGTGGTATATAGGTGGTATATAGACGGCTCCCAACATATATTCAGAAGGGTCTATTTCTAATGTCACATACTTTGACACACTTGGCCGTACATATATGCCTATGCCCCCTGATTTTCTTTTATAATCACGTGATCTTGGGTTAGAGTAGAAAATAAAGTTAGAAATGTCAACAATATCGTATGCATCAACATGAGTCTCAGAAACACAAAATATGTTGTAGTTATTCACAAGATCAAGAAAGTCTGGAAAGTTTAATTTTTGTTTAAGGCCGCTGACATTGAAACTGCCAAACTTGATGGAAGGTTATTGTTCATTTAAAGCATGTAAGTTCCCCCGCCTGACCTATGCCTTGTTGTTGTTTAGTTGATCTTGAGCTGTCCCATGGGTGACAAATAGTGGACTCTGCTGCAGGATCTCGTGCTGAAGTTTGATTTGAAGATGAGCCACGTGACTGGGACGCATTGTTCCCACAATAAGGTGCATGATTTGAGCCTCAACAAGAGTGTGATCGAGATTGGTGTCGGTGTAGAGGCGAGCGGGTACCCGCCAGCGTTGATCTACCAGACTCACGTGACATAGACCGAGAGCGATGGTCACTAGATGCTCAGGAACACTCTGTGACAGGGATGTCCTTTTGGTCGTCTGTGTCTGTTAGGTTGCTGCGGGACTGGACGTGGTATTTGTGGCTCGTGCTCCACGAGCGTGTGTTGAGTCTTGAGTATAAGCGGAATGGATGCTTACTAGTGGTGACTATTGCCACTGAAAAGACTATCACGACAGTATCACGATAGTTGAAATCACTATTGCGATACTATTGTAATAATCAACTACTATCACGATACCATTGCGATAGTTTATATATATAATGCTTCAGTCTTGGGGGATTATTCAGAAATTTAAAACATCAAGCATTACAGATCAGATCTATATTCAAACATATTTAAACTATAGATCTAGATCTAGCCTATATAAAAAGTGAAATATTAAATTTGTTATTTACTTAAAAGTATTGAAATTATTTCATATGTATGACTAACCCATCATATTACAAATAGAAAGGAGTTCTATATACGTAACTGTAGAATACTGAATCATTCACTTACTGCTTCTGTTTCCTTGCAGTAATCAAAATATTAGAATGAACAGAATCTAGTTTTTTTTTTCTTCTTATTACTTTAATTTTAATATTTATCTGGTATGAGATCTATAAAGTTAATTTTATGCCAAATGGTACACATTAGAAAAATAAAATCCATATTTATCTGTTTTGAATAAATGAAATAAGATCAGACAACACATTTTTTTCGGTGAAATTTGCGAACCTGACATGCTATTTATAGTAAGCGCGTGGACCAAATTGAAACCACCCAGACCGAAATGTTATGTTATTTGGCATAAAATAAACAGGATGTGGTCTACAGATCGTTTTATGCTTTATTTATTCCAGTGTTAATAAGAAACTGAAAGTAACAAAAGCGCAGTTTATATCCGACAGTAGGCTAAAAAGTCAGGGGCACGGAAACTAACAAACTTGCAGATTTGTCGTGTTCCCACTGTATTTAAGTACTGTCCGGCATATTTTGCAGCCGACCCGGTTTTCGTCCATCACTTCGCCTTTTTGAATATAGCCGAAACTCCCCCACACTTTTGATTTGGCTTTTTTATTAGCCACTATGACGAAGTCGTCGTCTGCTTTTCAGCAACCCGCCATTTTTTTCACTACGGGACATTGATATCGCATTCGAGTAATACCCTATCCCCCTCTGACTTGTAATTGATGCTGTGTCGCCTGGGCGCTTGTAAAAATGTTTCAGTGCGCAAAGTAAGCATCCCATGACTATTACGCAATCATGGCATGTCAACAAACATTTTCAACGAATATTATAATAAAACTATCGATTGTTGACTGAACTATCGCGATAGTTATTGATGGATGAGTTTGGTATCGATTTATTACCATCGGGGCTGCATAGATCGCGATAAATCAATAAGTCGACTTATTTTTACACCTCTAATGCTTACACAGTTGACCGTCAGAATTTTATCCCAAAGTGATGACAATTGCCCCAGTGGTAAGATTTTGTGTTTAGGGGAAGTTAATGATTATGCAATGCTCAGGTGTTAATTATTGGCAACAATGAGGGTACCCAGCCACAGTAATAATCAGCATTAAATTGGTGTGGACATTCTATGCAAAACAGATACTCCATAAAATACACATTTTTTAAACCTAATGCACATACCTAAATATGGTATTTTTGTTTGATAGGAGAGAATAAGTTAGCATGCATAATCTTACCATGAATAAAATTAGTCCCGGAAAATAGCCAATCCTTTTCAACAGAAATAAACAATAAATGATACTTGATCAGTTTTATCCAGAAATTTGTTTCATTTAAACATTAACATATCTTGTTATATCAACACATCATAATAAGAACACCTAAGTATAATTTTAAATAGTGATTAAATTGTTATGGAAGGGCAGTTTTTACACCAACATGTTTTGATAAAGAACGGATTTCATCTGCCATATGATTTAATAATGAGATGTGCTAGAGAGTTACATAACCACTTCACATCAACATATCTTACACAGTACTATAGTAATTTTATATTGGGTTTTACAAAACGGTAATTTAAGTAAGAACAACAAATATGCCAAATGATGCAAACCGGGTGTTCAGGGGTCATCCCAGGAAACCAAATTCAACCCTGTTGTAGAAGCAAATCTATGCCATCACACATATTGACATTGATCCTTGTCATCCTTGTGTTTACAAGTCTTTCTTTTCTTTTCAGCAATGCATGTTTATAGAACATATCTATTTCCTTTTAGAATGTTGCTGACATCAAAATTCATTGATGACATAGTAATATGCTTATTCTTGACAACATCAAGCATAAGTATAAAGACACACCGATAATCACATAGTAATTACATACCTACTACGCTGACCAAAACAAGAGGGCCATGATGGCCCTGAATCGCTCACCTGATTATAAATGAGCAACATATGTTGCATTTTTCAAATTGACCTACTTTTTGACCCCATATGACCCAAATTCAAACTTGTCCAAGATTTTATGGGGAAAACATTCTGACCATATTTCATGAAGATTGGGCCAAAAATGTGGCATCTAGTGTTAACAAGGTTTTTCTAAGATTTGACCTCATGACCTTCTTTTTGACCCCACATGACCCAAAGCTTAACTTGTCCAAGATTGTATTAAGAAAAACTTTCTGACCAAGTTTCATGAAGATTGGGCCAAAAATGTGGCCTCTAGAGTGTTAACAAGGTTTTCTAAGATTTTACCTCGTGATCTACTTTTTGACCCCAGATGACCCAAATTCTAACTTGTTCAAGATTTTATTGAGTCAAACATTATGACCATGTTTCATGAAGATTGGGCCAAATATGCGGTCTCAATCATGTTAACAAGGTTTTTCTAAGATTTGACCTCATGACCTACTTTTTGACCCCACATGACCCAAATTCGAACTTGTCCAGGATTTTATGAAAAACATCCTGACCAAGTTTCATGAAGATTGGGCGAAAAATGTGGCCTCTAGAGTATTAACAAGGTTTTTCTATGATTTGACCTTGTGACCTACTTTTTGACCCCACATGACCCAAATTCTAACTTTTCAAAGATTTAATGGAGGCAAACATTCTGACCAAGTTTCACGAAGATTGAGCTAAAAATGTGGCCTCTAGAGTGTTCACAAGCCAAATTGTTGATGATGCACGTCGCACGACAAGACAATCACAGAAGCTCACCTTGAGCATGTTGTGCTCAGGTGAGCTAAAAACTCAGCATTTGAGCTTGGACTCCAAGAATGGCTTATATAGTAGAGTAGTCCACCATGGTAAAAAATTTGGAACAAGTACTTTGAAAATCCTGCAGCCAATGGAAAAAATAAGGCCCAGGGAAGCCTTTTCGCATTTTTATATTACCATTGACATCTGTGTATGACCTTGACCTTTGAGCTAGCAATCTGGTTCTTGGGCACAACACTCAATCTCATTAAGGCAAATATATTAGCCAATTTAATTTATAATCCCCAAAACCTTTGAAAAGTTAAAGCACAGACATTAGCATTCAAGTGTGACCCTTTACCTCAAGAGTCTGATTTTGACCTTTCAGCAAGCAATCTGGTTCTTGCGCAGAACACTCCATCTTAAGGCATAATTTTGTGCAAAAACTAAAAATGGTTAAATCCTCAAATCATTGTTAGGTTAGAGCCTGGACAAGCAAATTGGCATTAGTTAATTACCTTTGACAAAGGAGTATAATCTCAACCTTTAAGCTAGCTCTCTGGTTTTTGCACCATATATCCATCTTAATGAGAAAAACCTGCATGCCAAATTACTTAAAAATCCCCAGAACCTTTTTGAGTTAGAGTCCGGACAAGTAAAGTGGCACTGATTTGTTACCATCCAGTATGACACTGACATTTGAGATAGCAATCTGGTTCTTTAATACAACACTCCATCTTATGGCAAGCAGACAATTCTTGGGACAAAGCAACTCCTACATAGTCCCCCACCCACTCTACCTGAGGTAGTTGGGGTTATAACAATATGTCTAAAGTGAGACCCTGTAAATACTGCCTACCCTGAAATGTCACTTGAGACTACTTACTAGAGGAGTTTTTCCTTCATCACCTTTCCAGCATTCTTGGATAGGTCAAAGGACATGGTGTCATCAATACCTGGAAATACAACATAATCTGTATTGTTAAACAGAAAGCAATATACCGTTTTTTCCATACACAAATACTGTCTACACTGTACATAAAGATTAAAGAATAAGACCAAGAGGGATCTTTTCTGTAAATGTTTGTTTGTTTAGTGGGTTTAACGTCCCACCGACAGTATTTCAGTCATTTGGAGACGATGTCTACTTGAGACAGATACAGTGCTGCAACACTGCAATATTACACCATAGACATGTGGTATGATACCACACCCAGTCACATTATCCTGACACCAGGCCAACCAGTCCTGGAACTACCTTATATGCTGAGCGCCAAGCAAGGGAGCTATACCAGTACCATTTATTACAATTTCAGTATGACGCATCCAGGGGTCAAACCCATGACCTCTTGGCCCGAGGCAGATGCTCTAACCACTCGGCCACCTGGGGATGGTATTCTGTTAATGTGTGTAATTACTCTTAATAATATTATAGATCATCATTTCAAAGTTAAAAGTAGTATGTAAAAATGGCATTCTAAAGTCAAGAGCAGCCACTAAGTTCTAAGTATAGCTAGAAAATTCTCTAACTATAACTGGAAACAAAATTGTTACAATTTTATTAAATTAAAACATATTTTTAAGTAAAAGCAAGAGGGCCAAGATGGCCCTGAAATTACTCATCTGAGTAATATTGCATTCATTGCCTATTATAGCATAGTCATACTGAATACATAATCCGTACAGCAAGATCATCTAAATTCCACACAAAAACAGTGCATGTGATTTAAATTTTGAAGGTCAAAGCCCTATATATAAGACTATATAAAATCATGTGACCCCTGCAGCTTGACCAATTTTGACCTCAGGGCCATGAACTGAACAAGTTTGATTACACACTAAATATCTACTTGGCTCAGGTCCACTAAGCCATGTAATGTTTCAAATATCTAAAACCCAGGCCTTGTGATTTCTAACATGAGAACAGGGTTGCTTGCAACACTGTTCTATAGTAGCACACATTTTGAATCAGACAATTTTGGGCTATATTTAGACATCTATATTGAAAGATTTCCCTTTTTTTTTTACTACACAGAAAAGTAGTTCCAAATTTTTTTTTCTGTATCACTAAATGTTGATAATTTTCATGTTTATTTCAGTATGACTGTGTTATGAAAAGCAAAACTGAATTTAAAAAAGTTGAAAATTGATGCTGGAGAGAACGTGTTTAACAAACTGTAATGAAAAAAGGAAGAATGCAAGCGAAAAAAATCGCACCTCATTTGGAGATATTTGAACCATGACTGGGTGCAACAGGCAACGACATGTAACAATATACTGATAAAATTTTGTTTGCATGAAACAGTTGGCTCATTGGTGCAGTGGGTAAAATAGTCAGGCTGTTTGCCATTCTAATGGCGTTAAAAAGGAGTGTTGGTTCAAGGTCCGGTCAGAGAACAATTTTTTTTTTTCCTTAATTTTTTTTTGCAATATACGATACATATGTTTATGTTATATTGAAAGTCATTAATTTACCTATATTAAGTCCATGTATATATAAAATGAAATGAAAAAAAAAAAAAACATAAATAATGAAAATTTGTTGTTTTGATTTGCTTCCACATAATCATATATAAACTGTAGGCAAGAGAAATGAGGAGAGTAAAAGAGGCAATATGCTTACTGTTAGCAATCCATTGAGACAGATCAGATGTGTTCATCTTTTTTTAATGACTGTGTTCAAGCAAGGTTAAAGCGGATTTATAACATTGGGTTTATTGGCATTGCTTGAAAATTTGATCCCGGTTTATTAAATTTACTTTGATAAACTAAACAAATGCGACAGCATCATATTAAAAACCCTGTTCTCTCAAGTGGCACTAGAACCGCAGAAATGCCAATTTCACTTGAATGTTGATAACGATTTTTTTGTCACTCTGTACTGTATATTTAACATGGTAAGGAACGGAATCTCACACGACTTGATTTTGAGGTCATAACTTTGCACAGATGTATGCTACCATTATATTTTATGCACAGTTCGATCAGTCTGATATTCACTTAACACATGAAATATAAAATCACTGTAAAAGACAACTGTAACGAAGAAATGATACCAAATGTCAACAATCTGTACATTCTATAAGTCAACTCCACTATCGACTTCCGGTTTTTTTTTTTACGGCAATTCTGATTGGATGATTTCAAACATCTACGCATGAAATTTCCCACAATCTGTCAATGTCAATGTCACGTCGTTCAATCAGATCACTTGATTCCAATTCTACAACTACATAAACAACATATGCCCCTAAATTTGGATGTTAATTGTGGAGCACACTTATGAAAATATACAAATTGTTGTTATTTCACGTTATTACTTCATTAGGGTTGCCTTTTGACAATATTTCGATATAGCATATGTTCACTGGATATCAGATTAATCGGACCGTTCATAGAATATGATAGTAGCATGCATGTGTGAAAGGTTACACCAATTCGTTATCAAGTGATGTCAGAATCCATTCCTTACCATATTTTAATATACAGTACAAGAGAAAAAAAATCGTACATGTATATTTTTGATAATCAAGACTACAATGAAATTTGCAATTCTGCGGTTCTAGTGCCAGTGGTTCTTTCAGCACTATCAGTGCTTTGATTTTCCTATGTCAGTCTATAACTAGAACTGTCGCCTAAGGGCTTACTAATACCCCCCCGCAAGTGTTTTTGTCAAACATGGCTTTGGAGCATGAAATCAGAATTCTTGTATGCAACACTCCATCTTAATATACAGAGGACATATGTGCCAACTACATGGAAATCTAGTGATCCTTTGTAACACATACCTATGGATATACCTATGTCTATGGATAAATATCATTAAGATTCACTGAAATCTATCAATGGAAGAAAATTGTAAAACAAATACCATCAAAGGGACATATCTTTAAAAAAGTTATATAGAAAAAGCGCTACTACAATGTCTAAGGTTGAATGACAGCAAGTTTCATTGAAATCCCTCCAGTAGTTTAGGAGGAGTAGTCTGCAGAAAATTGTAAAGCAAAAATCATCAAAGGGGCATAACTATAAAAAAGGGAGGTAATCCAATGGGAGGAGTAGTCTGCAGAAAATTGTAAAGCAAAAATCATCAAAGGGGCATAACTTGGAAAATAGGGGAGGTAACCAAATGATATATAGATAACGCGCTTATACAATGTCTAAGGATCACTGCCAGCAAGTTTCATCAAAATCCTTCCAGTAGTTTAGAAGGAGTAGTCCGCAGAAGTTTGTAATGCAAAAATCATCAAAGGGGCATAACTTGGTAAATAGGGGAGGTAACTCAATGCTATATAGATG